>JAOUZG010050968.1:15230259-15275240 GCA_026289955.1 Argiope argentata
GGTCACTAATAAATAAATATTGTATTATTGTTATTTATTTTTATTAGTAAATGAAAACATAAAATTATTTCCAGTTCAAATACACCTTTAAATTACTTACTGATGTTTACTACTTTGAAAAATTGGAAATATATTTCTGTGATTGAAATATTTCCAAAAGTGTTATTTCCAACAAAGACAAATCTTTAGGATTCATTTTCATTAGCTGTGGTGTTTCATTATTGATTATTATACAGGATGGAATTTAAATAATTCTGAGACTTCCCCCAAGAGATTAACGATTTCAAATATATCTCCTGTTTCCGAAGTTTGGTGAACTAAAATAAAAACAATTTCACCTTCACAAATTTGTACAGTAATAGGATAATAAATTATGAAGAATAAATAAATAATTAATTTTCTACATCAAACATCAAAAATCCTTTTGTACATTCAAACATTCTGTATGAATATGATTTAACGAATTGTAAAGTAACTCACTGACGTAAAGCAAGAAAAAAATGAGAATTTTTATTCCAAAATAAGTCAAGATAAGCAGATAGGGATTTTTTTTGGTTATGTGGAAAACAGTCTCCACAATGGGTAGGGATAGCATGGTTGGTAGGTGTTGGATTCGAATCCATTGGGCTTCAAGCTCGAACCCGCCAGGTGAAGACTCTCTGTGTGTCTGGTGGCTGGTGCGCGTTAAATCTGTCATGGTCACAAAGTTATCTACATAGAGAGTAATACCACTAGAGGTACTGGGTCAGAAGTGATCGTTATCTGTTCCATATCTAAATTACAATCTGAGGATGAATGAATGAAGTCCACCCGTAAAAAGTGTTTGTGACGTCTGTGAGTTAAAAGTGAGGTTGCTCAGGGGTCCATACCCACAGAAGCTATTCCCCCGAGGGCACCTCGTAATTGAGGATATGATGATTCCGGTATGGATGTAGGATATCGCCCAATCCGGTAAGTAATAGGTGGGGATCAGGCTCCTCTCATAAATGACAGGACGTACTTTCTTCAGGGTGGGTTGTATTGTGGTCGGTTATGACCATTAGGACTCAACCCCAGTTTCCACAATTGTTGTTCTGGTGTCCCGTTCATTCAATTTTTAGGGTTATTCCGTGTGCCTTCGTGGCAGGTTGGACTTACATCTATGACTTACCCTCAGAAGCTACTACACCCCTCCTTCATTTGTAAAGCGGTACACAAGAGCGATAGCTTGTACTATTTGTTGCTAAATCTTCCATATATTATTACAGAAACATTATTGAAGTATTCCATGTTAAACTCACAGTTTTTATTGCCCAATGAATTTCAAGCAATTTATTAAATACCAATACCATATGAATCTATCATGTAATTTCTGTTTATCTTACACAAAGCCTTGAAGCATCGTCCTTCCTTTTTTGAGGAGTGATAATAGTTTTCAAAATCAAATAAGTATTTATTATGTGAAAGTGAATTAGCATCATAATTTGCAATTCAACTATCAATACATTTTATTATGAAATAAAATGGCAATACTCTCAATATGGGAGTAACGGCAATTTTATTATAAAAGGCAAAATGAAACAATTAATTATTTATAAGAGAAAAATTGTAAGAACGCATTTGGAATTGTATCTATTCGTTTGTAGTATTATTATATTAGGCACTCATATACACGACGAATTTTATAAAACAATAATCCTTTGTCTTGTAAAAAGCTTAAAGACCAATAATGACATTTTGCATGTAATTATCACTAACTTAATATGCAATCTTCTTTATCCCAAAGCCAAATATGTATAATAAAACAAGAATTAACAATTAACAGTGTAGTATTAATTAATAATAATTGAAAACGATATGCCTCATAATTTAATTTGATGAAATATAAGAAAAAGACATTTAGACCCTTTTATATTATTCAAAATATTATAGATTCACTGATATTTGTTTGCTTTTTATCTCTTTATATTTTAGTGGTTTAAAAAAATATTTATTTTTATAATGTTATTCAATTTATTTCGATCATTCTACTTCAAACCTTGTGTATTTTATTTATTTTAACTAAGTTCTAAAAGTTATTCATTACACATTTGAAAAGGATTTTAAAACATAATTTTTTCAGTTTCTTTTATGATTCGAACCTTAAAATTGTAAGGCAGAAACGATTGAGTAATATGCTTGCTTAAACATTTGCGAAGACATTTATTATTTTTATTTTATAAGGAATTTTCTATTTTGCTTAATAGTATTTGCAATTTTATACTCTATTATTCGCATCTATTTTTTAATCCTTTCTTCTGATCCAATTTTGCAATTATGAGCAATTCGCTGAGATGGTGTTTGTTCTTCTTATCTATTTGATAGGATTCTCATAAAATCACTAGAATTATTTATTTCAATTCTTTCATTACTTCAGCTTTTGCAGTAATGGGAAAATCGCAGATGTAATTGTCCAATAAAAAGTTACGTAAAAATTGTCAAATTGCTCTTCATCGTTTTTTTTTACCATCTGATATGCACTAAAATTGGTTTTCATTTTTATCTATTGTGAAAGATTCTACTTATATAACAATGTATATACACTGCCAATGGCAGGGTAGCCCGTCTTTTCTGAGAGCTGGCCGTCCCGGGTTCGAGCTCCGGCTCGAACATGGCTATTTTTCTGAGAGGTGTATGAATGTGCTTCCCCCCTTTAAAAAGGGGTTGTGCAAGCAGATGTGAAGAGTGAGTAGCAAAAGTCGTACTCTTGGTCCTGGTTGACGCTACTACAAAACAAGAGACGCTGATTAGGCTTAAATCGCTGACCTCAGCGATCTTGTCCATGGCAAGTGTCATAAGAAACAACAACATAGAATCTGCCTTAATATGATTTATCCTTGAAATACGTGCTTTAAATATGATTCCAATTATCACCTCACTGCCTATCACTCACTTCGTTTGAGTTATGCTTGTGATTCACTTCAAAAATTTAATTAGATGATCCCTTTCTATTACAGTGGAGAAGATAATCATATAGAGAGAAGCTGTGAATCACTTGCACGAGTCATGGCAGAGATAATGTTATATTTTGTTATCGATTAGAAGTTGTAAATGTCAAGCAAGAGTCATGGTAGCGAAAGTATTATAATCTATTACAGAGTATTTCATGATTTGAAATTTATTAAATGATAGTTTTATTTCTATAGTAGATATATATTATTATCTGTAATATCTTCCCGCTCATTGCATAGAGCTTAAAGCCTCTTGTGCACGTATCATGTGATATTTTATCTTTTTTATTTGATTCTTGGGAGTGGTATGTTATTTTTTTAAAAAAAAAGTTTTGGAGGAGCTTAGTCATGGCATAGCATCACCACTCCTTTTTTATCGTCCTCTAAAAATGATCGATGTGAACTCTTAAATCACTTCAATATCCACGTGGACATCAAGAGTCTACTTCCATTTTCTCCTGGCCTTTACCATTTTATGACATGGTTTCGATCCCACTCCAGACTCACCCACTGATTCTATTTTCGGAGGGTTTGCCCATGAATTCTTTCCTTGATAAGCAGCTAGTATCATTTCTATATTTTTGAGTTTTTACATTAGACGATAGCTTCGTCTTACACTTTATTTGATAATGATAACCTAGTCAATTTATTTTGAATATAGGAATGATTAACTATGAAGTAAATTCATTGTAATGCACATTAAGAATGTTGCCCATTATTTCTTTATGAGAAACTAGTTTTGTTTCCATATTTGAATTTTCCCATCAGATGATAGTTTCGTCTTACACTTTATTTAATATTGATAATCTAGTCAAGTATTTTGAGAATAGGAATGATTAACTATGAAACTAAATCTGTTATTATATATGTTAAGAAGGTTGTCCAAGTGTTATTTCTTTATAAACATCTAATTTTGTTTCCATATTTGTGAATTTTTACATGAGACAGCTTCGTCTTACACTTCATTTGATAATGATAATCTAGTCAAGTATTTTTGAACCTAAGAATGACTGATTAACTACGAAATTAAATATTTCGAATACTATATATTTAAAAAAACATAAAGATTTTCTGCTTTTAATAAAGAATATCTTTAGTATATATTAGTAGGAGAATTTCAATTCTTTTCTCAACCATTTAAAAGGTAATTTTTTTTTCTGCTCATAGAATTCTAAAATATTTTTACGATTGATATTTAGGTAAGAAAAGTGATTAGCTCAGTGTATTAGATAAATTTAAGTTGATTAGTTAATTACTTTGGTTAATTATTAATTAATTAACAACTGAATGCTCACCATTTTGTGTGATATAAGGAATTGAAGCATCTAAATTTCTGTCTTATTGAAAAAAATTGTTTGGTGAGCAGACTTCCCGTGGCTTTAGAAATGGTTAATTGAAAAGATAGTTCGACTTTTATAAAAACAAAAAAATAATTATATTAAAGAAATAACTCTATTGCTATTCAAAAATGGCTAATCTAAGTACGAATATAATTCCAAATGCAAAAATATTTCAGACGTTCGACGTTTGGATTTAAAAGTCTCTAACATACTATTCCTAAATCAGATAAGGAAAATGTAAATGATCAAGAAAGGTAACAGAGATGGTTTGCACTAGTAAAACTGCTCAGCAATGATTATTTCTAATATATTTCATCGATTATTCTTATTTAAATCTTCCTTCGACACACATAATTGCGAATAATTGGTTCATAATTATAATACAAATGATTAACTAACGTATTAGCATTTGAGAATGTAAGCAATGTTACCGACTAGATGCAAGCGAATTTATAAACGCTAATTATGATAAAACGTGGATTAATCCAATTCTGTGATGACCAATTAAACAAGCATAATTTACTAGAAATGTTATGACTTTAGAGCTTACAATGTATTAGTAAATCGATATTTGTGTGCATATGTATTATTGTCATATGTGCTATCGAATTATGATTTCTACAACAGACGATTTTTAAATTTTGATAAATTTGATGAAAAAATCGATTTTCATACAAATATTCATTAAAAGTTCGATAAATGGTTTCAAATCTAATTTGAATTATTCATCTCATATAAATAAATATTTTTATTCATTGTAGGAGATGAATACAAATAGAAATAATTACCACTTAGAATTTTATTTACGTTATTTTTTTTCTCAGCAGTATATTCACGTTCCTAAAACCTTCTTTAAAGTTTTTCTCAGAAATTTAAGCTAATTTCATTACCTCTTTTACATTGCTTCTTTAAAATTCAACATGAAGAAGAAAAATTACGCAGGCAAAATTAAAAGAGGGAACATGTTTTCAGCATTCTTAAGTGCATTTCTCATCACTTTTAATTAAAACTTACTTTGAAGCATATAAAAAATAGTTTTGATGCATGGACTTATGAATGCTAAATAAAACAATTACCAAGTGATTAGAGCATCACGATAATTCATATTTAGCGTGTTTATAAAAGCTAGATTATTAAAACTCTTTTAAATGTATAAAGAAATAAAGAAGTAATTTTCTATCCCATTTCAAAAAAGAGCTCAAGTTTTATATCCACATTTTTATGCGTTATTTTTTGTTTATTCATTATGTGATAACATTCCTTTTCACTTCCCATTAAACTTTTTCAAAAGCTCTCAATTTCTTTTGCCTCCCCATTTCATTTCATTCTATAAAAATTAAGAATTTTCATCTTTTATGTAAGATTATCCTAGAATTAAAGTTTAAAAATGTATGTTGAAGAAAAGGGTAAATGTTTTAAAAATTGAAGGTTATCTTTTTTTTTGTAACATAACTATGGAAATAAAGCCTTGGTATTAAATTTCAAACTGAGTCTAGCGTTTATATTATTATTTACGAAATGAATCATTATATAGTTCATATTAATACTCAGGTAAAAATATTTCCCCATCGGATAATGTCTGAGGCATCTATGTAATAATAATCTTCTTTCAGCAAATTTCAGTAAAATAATCTTTTCAGCAACATAATGAAATGTTTCTGTATTTATCACATTCTTTTATTGTGATGGACTTGATTATTATGTTTAATGATGGAAATTTCTAATCTATTTATAACACACTTCCAAGAATAGGAGAATTCTGAAATTTTAAGAAAAAAATTTCTCCTAGGGTGAAATCATTTTGAGTGTTTTGGAATTTGTAACTTTTAGTGAGTTAATTGATATTAATTAAATTTCGATTCTAATTAAGTGGCTCCATCTGGCTGCAAGCTTCAGAAAAAGTGATTGCAATATTCAATAATGTTCCCACTGAGGAAATTTGAGATATGAAAACTTACTTCGAGAACCAAATTTGAAAATAATAAAATAAGAATATTTCTGAACCATGTTTTCAGTAACTTATAGCATTATATAAAGAATGAAGTTATTTTTGTATTTAAAAAATTATGGCCAAAATCGCATCGTAAATCTTGATGAGATTAAAATTGCATTGTACGAAAACCATGGAAATCATATGAAAAATAAGAGTTAGGTTATCATTAAGAATATAAATATAATTTAAATGTGATTAAAATATCAAATTGTTTAGAGAAGATTACAATTTTATGTCTTTCAACATCCACGTTTTTTATAAAATAATTACTTTCTATTGTTCAGAACATTAATATAGCTTTTTTTACTTATTAAGCGTGTTTAGCTAGATAACAGTCGTATTTGTAAACTATACGAAAGTAGTTCTAAGACAGACTTCACGAATTAAAAAAGAATTTCATTGATGGGAATAACACATTAGGCAGACCTAAATTCTTCAGATTTTTCTCCCCACATTATTTAGCAATATACTTGAATGAATTGATGATTAATCTTATTTTATAATGAAAGATTTTCTTTTATTTACTTCATTTAAATATATAAATTAAAATTAATATGGATTTGTTTTATTAATTACTTAATTGCTAACTTGCGCTTATTTTTTAAGAACTGCTTAAAAACATTGGCGATAATTGATTTTTTTTAAAAGCACAGATTTTTATTATATTTCTATTTTATATTATAAATATTGTATAGGAAAATTTCAGAAAAATTTATATTATCAAATATTATAATTTATATATTTGAATCTTCCAAATATTCATTTCAAATATTTTCAAGTATATTCATTCGTAACTAGCTGATTTATTTGGAATCCGAAACTATTCTTTTATATTATACATCTGACAATACGAATTTATTTTTGATGCGGAAGTTCTTTTGGGCATTATTGACAGAAAGTATGAGAAATGCGATTCCAATATCTTAATTTTTCAAATATAAGTTCAATGTTGGTTGAAGTGAAGTTCAGCGACGATTTTATAACGTTTTAATAGTAACCTACAGTTTTCTCGCTACAATGGAGAAGTTCAAATGGAATGATTTATGTCTGTAAAAATTTTTCGATAAATTAAATGAAAAGAAATAATTCAATAAATTGTGCACGAATTTAGTTATAAAGTCATCTACGTAAGAGATCTATGTAAATGACCAAAACTAATCGTTTCAATTTTCTAACAAATGATATAAAAACACAAATTTCAAAGTCAATTTCTACTTAGGTAAAAAAAGAAATATCTTATTTTAGTTAGGTATTATTAAATAACTAGAATTGATATAATTAATTTATCAAAAAATTATTCATTTTCGGATAAATTGAACTCACAATCTTCACTGTCACTTGAAAAACACTGAAAACCTTGCATTTTACCGATTTCGCTACTGCCTGTTGATTCAAATATCTTTACAAAATACTAAAACTCTGTTTAAAATATAAAAATAATTAAATTTAATTAATTAATGAATATTTGAAAAAAACTAGATTAATATCAAGTGTGATCCACTGCAATTTTAAAAAATGTATAATGAATAAAATGTATGTAATAAATGATGAATAAAAGTATATTATTACCGATATATATATATATATATAGAAAGATTGGAATTACTGTTAGGAATTGAAAAATTAAGCTCTATTACTAAATCTGCATAATTCAGCATTCTTTTGAATTTTGTTTCTTAAAATATGATGGAATCTTGAAAACTGACTTTAAACTACATTTATTAACAATACAAATTACAAATCTATTAGATATATTTATATTTTGGCAGTAGTAACTTTAATACAAGTATCTTATTTGAACCGCTAAGTATTACAGAAACTTGAAAACAACGTGATAATTTTTTTACGTCAGAGAAAACTCAATTTTATTAATTTCTTGAAAACTATATACTTTCATTGAATATTTTCATAACGAATTACTTCATACACATTTTATTAGAAAATGAGTTATCAATTGTAATATATAGTAAATTGCTTCATTATTTTATGAAAATATGCATAAAAACGAAATTCAACTTTTTGGGATATCATTCTGAAAATGGATGTTAAAGAGTAAGGATAAAAATTGAAAGACACAATTGAAATTCAGAAACTTTATTCTTACTTATTGCTTTCGATAATGAGAAAACTCGTATCATATCTACTAAAAATGCAAGCATAAATAAACAAATAAATAATTTGAACACTTGGGAAAAGTGTAAGCAGAATCAATAATAAAAAATTCTTGAAGTTGTATTTTTATTAAAGTACTACAAAGTTTAAATTCTTTTCTTTTAAACTCTTTCGTCCAGAATTAATCATTCCTTATTATAAATATTATGTGATGATGGAATAATTTTTCCCAAATTAACACTCAGATGGTACCTCAAGTGTAATATTAAATTTTAATTAATCTAACTGGTTAATAGATAATTAAGTAAAGAAAATATTAAAAGAATGTATTGTCATTAAAAATGTACAAATGTAGAAAATTAGAAAACACCAGGGTACGTAAAAACAAGCAAAATACCTTCTTTACTAATGAAATAAGTCAAGTGAAATAAAAGTGTATTTAAAAAAATCGATTCCTTTGAAGAAATAGGACAAATTTCTTTGCCAGTTTACCTAAAGAATAAATTCAGTCCTAAACTGCTGAACGTCGTGAGAATTAAATAAATGAAGTTTTCTTTCTTGTCTTACGTTTTCCGAAGGAGACAAAATGTTTTCTGCGCTAATGCCTTTATTTTAAGGGAAAAAAAGAAGTATTATTATTTCCCCATGCAACCTTTAATCATTTCAACGTGCTTTGTATTATGGTTGCTCTAAACAAGAGAAAAGAAAATTGTCTTAAGGATTTAAGAGAAGAATGACTGGAAGAAAGATGAATTGGAAGATTAATTAATTAGGCAAAGGTTGTATAAGGGTTTCATTATAAATAATTTTTGAGCAGAAACGACAATTGATTATGCTGAAGAAGCTACACAGAGACAGTCTTACTAATTTCATTTCATCTTTCATGGTAAACACCTAAATTAGATCTATTTTTCAGAATATCGATTTGGGAAATTTCCCTCCTTTTCCTGAATAGCTTTTCTAGATCCTAAATGCTTTGAGTTTGCTGCTCCTCTTTAGCATAAGCAGTGAGCATTTATCTTAGTCAAATATATAAATATTTATTGTTTTTCTGCTTTAAATAATGTTTATTTTTCTCAATATGATGATTGTATGTTTTTAAACATTATAAACAAGCAAAAGAATATAAAACCAAGGAGGTAAATAAATTTGAGTTTCCATTATCTTGAAATGTACATATTTTCATAGGAAAAAAACAAGAAAATCATCTGAATGACATTAAATGCTCATAATATTTTCAAAAGTTTTAGAAAATTAGATTTTCTGCAAATCAAAAGATTTAATTTAGATGAATGTTTCAGAAATTTCCATTTCTTAGATTAGGCTATAGTGGAAAAGAAGTAATAAGACTAAATACCAAATATTGAATATTTTTTTCACATTCAAAGCATAACCTTTTTGTATTTTCTTTTTAAATTATATTAAATGTCACTAGTTTAATTTTGAAAAACAATTTTGTAACTGAATTTCAATTTGTTCATTACAAAATTGTTTCTAGATAGTTTTCAATTTTTGTTTCTAGATAAAAGGAATATATTTTTTAAATTCTTAAAGCTAGATAATAATGAAATTAGTAAGAATTTGTCATATTTAAGAAAAGAGAAAAGGATTCTCTCTCTCTCTCTCTCTCTCTCTCTCTCTATATATATATATATATATATATATATATATAGTGTCAGTCTAGAAATAAAAACATATCTTTAATTAAAAAAAATTTGATTGAAGAACATCTTTTTCTTTAAATTTTCATTTTTCTGCAGAAGATTTTCAGATTAAAATTATTATTAGGCATGTACTTGATGGTTAATATAGATTTAAAGATTCAATACTGATGTTTCAATTAATATGAAGATAAAAAGTCTTGATATTTTAGTGCATTATTCGAATGTGTTTGGTCAACCTTTTTTTTTCATTGGTAATTTATCAATGGCTTTTGAATGAACTTGATAAGTATTTGAAGTTAGAAAAATTATTCTCCGATGCTGATCGAATTTTAATTGTCTATACGATGCAAAATTTGAATTAAGTCTACATACTTTGCCATGTAGCGAATCGTTATTTTAAAACCATTTTGTTAAAAAATTATATATTCCAAATCTAGAATAATATAATAAAATTAATTAATTAATTATAAAAAATTAATTAATTAATCGTACAATATTTAACCATTAGCACGTCTCCCTCCTGTTCTGGGAGTCCCAGGTTTTAGTCCCGATTCGGGCATGGTTGTTCTTTTGTGTGCTATCTGTGAGATGTGTGAATGTGCCCCCTATAAAAATGGGCTATGCAAGCAAATGTGGTGAGTGTGTAGCTAAGTCATACTCTTGGCCCTCGTTGGCGCTACTTGAAAACAAGAGACACTCATTTCGGCTTAAATCTGCTGCTGTATTGGGGGAATGTCCATGGCAAGTGCCATAAGTAACAACAACATATTTAACCATTGACATTATATAGAGTAATTGAAACGTCCTAAAGGTTTTTGGATGAATACACAAAATACGCGCGACGTTTTCGATAACACGATATAACACTTCATATAATATATCAGAAAAAATTAAATTTATTGAAAACGATTCGATATGAAATATCAAATGTCGCATAAGAAACTGTGAGATCTTAGAAATTATATCAACAGCTTGCCATTTTGTAAATTCATTTTTGATTGGAACATAAACATATGACTAAAGACTCACATCTGGTGCTAAAGGTTCATGGTTGAATACATATAATATATGCGATGTTTTAGATAACACGTTATAACATTTCAAATAATATGGCAGAAAAAATTAAAATTACTGAAAAGGATTCCATATGAAATATCAAATGTCACATAAGAAACTATCAGAACAAAGAAATTATATCAACAGCTTGCCATTGTGTAATTTTCTAATTATAACATAAATATATTATTAATGACTCAAGTCCGATACTAAAGGTTTATGGTTGAATACATACAATATAGGCGATGTTTTCGATAATACAATATAAAACTTCAAATAATATGCCAGAAAAATTTAAATTTATTGAAAAGGTTTCAATTGGAAATATCAAATGTCACGTAAGTATCAAATGTCAAATGTAAGTATCAAATGTCAGTACCTAGAAATTATATCAACAGCTTGCCATTGGGCTAATTCTTTTTTAATAGTAACATAAATATATGATTAAGGACTCACTGTAACTGTCATAAAATTTTAAAGGGAATTCTCAATTTCTCTTAACAATAAACAACATAAAAAATTACCACCAGATTTAAAAATTCAATCCGTTTTACTCCAAAATGTTGTCACACAATGGGCTGTTGTGTCATAAAAATTGTTTCCCATTTTAAAATTTTGACT
This sequence comes from Argiope argentata, assembly GCA_026289955.1. Lineage (NCBI taxonomy): Eukaryota > Metazoa > Arthropoda > Arachnida > Araneae > Araneidae > Argiope > Argiope argentata. The sequence continues at coordinate 15,242,015 of JAOUZG010050968.1, forward strand.
TCGGAAACTTCGAGTGAAAGAGAAATTTCACTATTTATTCGGAAACTTCTTTGATTTATTAAAATTGGAAATTAAATGCCACACAATCAAAAGTTATTTTTTGTTCTTTATCAGTGAACTTTTCATTCAGTAATAAAAAAATAATTGAAAATTGATAAACTGCCCCGAATTTTCTTGATGATGCTCCATTCAAGAGCAAAAAAATTTTATTTCATGTAAAACTTCTCCACTTTTGTTTATAAAATATTCAAACTGCCGCCGAAACGCTTTGGATGGACTAACTTGTTTAATAAGAGCCGAAATGCCTCATAAATCTGTAAAAATGTCAAAATAAATTTTGAAAACACAAATTTAGCAAATGAGACAACATGAAAAAGCCAAACCTACAATTTAACAATGCGCTTGTTAAGTTCTGTTTTGAAAACTTTGTTGCCAAATAAATGCGTATTTTGCGAAAACTACAATTTAAAGCTAAGCATCTTTTATACCAGAAATGGTTGTAAAATCTGAGGAGAAATACACGTAAATACACGTGCTGTAGTAAACCTAAACACTTATCAGTACTTGGCAGCTCGCAGAAGTTTAACAACGCAATTTAACAAAGTGACCCTTATCAGATAAGGAAAAAAAAACTACTCGAGTTAACAAGGGGAAAAAACTGCCTGGAGCTATTATTATTTTATTTCCTCAAAATACACGATATTTTTAAAAGCAAAATTGGATTCCGAGTGGAAAACTTTAAAAAAAGTTTCACTTTTTAAATGATTTAGGAAATAGTTTGGCGCTAAAGAAAAGAATCTATTGCGAAGAATGTTCGTCCTTATTTAAAAACAGCTGCAAGTTTAAAAATGTAATTTTGTTTAACCATCGTCAGAAGAAAAAGTATTTCATTTATTTCTACTTGTTACAAAGAATAATAATTCTTTCATCTATAAAAGAGTTCCGTAATTAAGCTTTTAGATTTTTCAAGTAAGATGGTATCGGTATTTAAGATTTCAAAAGAATGAACCCTAAGAAGTTGTGGTGTTAAACAAAATTCTTTATGTACATGGCAAACACGAGCGCATTACTTCTTTTTACATTATTTGCATATAAACTTTCTAGATGTTGATATTTGCAAATATTGACTTAAAGGATCAAACATCTTTATAATTTTGAAAATGCAAAATTAATTATTAATACGAAAAAAAAACAGAACAAATTATCATATACATAATATTTGTACACTAAATATAACTGGTGATGTTGTATAATTAATTTAGTTTAAAAATGATGTTGATGCAAGTGGGAAAAATACCACTTGGACTTGTATTTGAAACTTTAAAATCTTGTAAAATATTTTAGCACATTAAATACTTTGATTTTTTTTATTTTGGTATTAAACTTTCTTGTTCAGCAGGGTTTTTTTGATAAAGTCATATTAGTTTTTTTTTATTTCTTAGAGAATCTTAAAAACAATTTATTTTGACACTTAAAATGAAAAGTAAAAGTGTATCTGCACTCTAAATTTAAAAAAAAGAACGCAAAAAGGCTTTCTTTTGATATCGAGTTTAATAAGTGTTTGATATTATTGCCTAAGGTAATTTAATTGCTTCAAATCTGAAATATCTCTTTATCTGATAAAACAGTTTGGTAATTTTATGAAATAAATATCAATTTATTTTTTATATAATTTGTGTTTTCCATATTTATGAATAGAGGATAATTTTAAGAAATGACCCTTATTTTTGAAATATCAAATTGCTTCATTAGTCATTATTTTATAAATATCAGACTATACTACATTTCATCATTGAAATTTTTAGTAACTTTTAACATCATAATAACAAGTCATCATCATGCTAAAAATTACATGCAATTTCATTCATATATAAATTGGTAGTGAGTTATCATTAACTTCAATTAATTGCTAATCTTGTGTAAAGCGATATATTTCCAGTTATTCCTCACAAGTCTTTCTCGTCAGCATTTGGATTCAATCTTATCTCATTAATTTCTAAAGATAGATACTTTAAAGTAATTTAAATTTCGAGAGAGACATATTAGTTCCAATGAGTAAAATTATTTTGTCAGCTATCATTTATTAAAAGATTTAAGTAGTATTTCAGTATCATTTTCATCATAAAACTAATTTGTTTCACTAGTGTTTGGAGAGATATTTATGTTTTAAGAAAGCAATAAAACATGAAATTAAGGTAATGTTTCTGCAATTTTGGTTCTGAGTGCATTAGCGCACTTGAAACTGAAGATCGAAAGAAAATTGGCAATTACAATTTCTATGAGATTTCTTTAGATATGAAAATACCATTAAGGAAATCTTCTAGTCTGGAAGATTCGTAATAAAAGTAATAAATTCTATGATTTTCTGAATAAAGTTAATTTAATGTTTTTCTTTAATTTCCCTTTATTTAAAATTTCCTCGGATTTCGTAAATAGTCTCTGAAAGAGCAAAAAGCTGTATATATAAAATTTAGTTTGGGAGAAAGTTTAGTTATTTAAGTTAGATTCTTCATATCAGCAACAGATGACACATTGGCAATGATAAATTTCATAAATCCAGCACTTTTTTAAAATATAATTTTACATATATATAAATGTCATCTGTAGAAAGACAGTTTAATAGAAATATATCATTTTTATGTAAGAACTGCATACCAAATTTTATACGTGAAGATCATTGCATTTTTGTACAAGCGTATTCATAGAAAAATTGGCATAATTCAATAAAATAATTTTTTAGGCTCATTTAGTTACATATATACTCTGAAATACATTAGGCTCACATAGGCTCTGAGGTACATAAATAATGAATGATTATATATTTATGTGATTTGCAATATTCCCTCTTTGTGTATTTTCTGTACGAAGTAATACATAAATCTCTTATATATAATTTGATTTAAAAATTAAATAAGATCTTTCATTTGATGGATTGTTGCAAATTATGTACAAATAAAATTTAAAACTAATTTAAGATAAATACTCTATTCTATCTTGATAAGGAAACATGTAATATTGTTGAGGAAGCTTTACATTATTTCAATATAAATCGGAAACATTTTAAGCGTGATATTTTAAGAAAGAATCAGCGCCTGATGTTAGATACTTTAAGTGATTTACATCCCCAAATACATTTTCCTTCAAAGCAGATTACAACTTCACACGAAAGAAATTGTAATCATTTGTTAGAGGTTGGTAAAATGTGCCGTTTATCAAAAAACTATGAAATGGCCAAAGATTTCAAAATTTACCTTATATAGGATATATGTAATGAATTTTTGGATCATCTCATAAGCAGTAAAAAATATAGAGGGCTTATAAATTTGATGAACAAATAAATCTATCGGAGTATTTTTTTTTTCATTCTTTTTAGTTCAAAATTGAGAGATATATAAGTTACTTATTAATTTTATTCCTAGCGAAGAAATAATTAATAAGAAAAAATATAAAATATTGTGCAATATAAAAAATATATTTGAGCTGATCAAAATTCCTTCTCTTTGATAAAATATATTTAGTATCTGTACTGTTAAAAAGCCCCTTTTTTTAAATAATATCACTAGTATATCTAGGTTATGTTATAATAGAATTTCAATTTTATTCTCCTTGATAAATATGTTTAACTAGCCACCTTTGGCGACCAGTCGGTTCGCCAGTATTGGTGCTCGTTAAAATTTTCATTTAATATTTTATGTAGCTGTTTCTCATAACAGGTTTTCCACTCAAATATTTTGAAACCAAACTAATTTAGATAATCATATAATTCATTTATAGCATTGTTTAGTATTATTTTCTTCAGATGCTCTGTTCATTGTACTACTCATCTTTCTCTTTCTATCCGAGCACTGATTGTCCTGGAATTGATATTTTACTTAAATGGTGAAGGGAAAAGTCTAAAATTCTACGTTTTTATAGAATAATGAGATTCAAATTTTCATAAATGAAAACACACTTAACAAATAAAGACACAATTGGTTTTCAAGAGATGCAAAAGTTTAAAAACAGCTTGGAAAATGCCGTGCACAGAGGAAATAATGGTGACACACACACGTCCTTCTTTTCTTTTTTTCTTTTTTTCTATCCTTTTTTTTCACTATTTTTCTTTCTACAAACCCTTTTTTCCTTTTGTTATTCTTTGTTTTCTTCCCTGTTCATACTTTATTTTAAGCAGGCATAGATTAAATATTCATAAAGACTAATAATAAAAGCAACTATTTTCTTTCTTTTTTAAACATCCCGTTATCTATAAATGAAAACCAACTGACTTCGCGCAATTCTTTCTAAACAAAAGATAATTTATTACTTCCTGCTATCTTACTTGGTGTGGGGGAAGGAAATGAAGATTTTTGGCGGGAAAGTAAGAAAAGTGTCGTTTTAACTATTTTCCTCGCAGTTTTTTTTTTTCATTTTCTCTCTCCATAAGAACCATCCTCGTGTCTTAACGAAAATATTAAAATAAAAATTAGCCGAATCGGTCGAGCCGTTCACTAGTTTTGCGCTTAGCAACGCATTTCGAGTTCCATTTTTATTAATATAAATATCTACTTTAAAAAGCGATTCTATTTGAAACAATCTCATAGTATATCTAGATTATAATATAATGGAAATTCAATTTCATTCTGTTTGATAAATATGTTTAATATCTGTACTGTTAAAAAGCCCTTCTATTTGAAACAATCCCACTAGTAAAGCTAGATTACGTTATAATGGAATTTTAATTTTATTATCTTTGATAAATATGATGATGGAACAGACAATATGTTTGATTCAAAAAATGATAAAATTCTACCTTTTTGATGCTAAATCTATGTACCAAATTCTATTTATTTACATGCAATATATTGTATTGACCCACATATGGTCAATCCTTTAACATATTTCATTCAAAATTTCATAACAATTTTCATTTTAGATGCTAAATCTATGTACCAAATTATTCTTATATATTTGTTTATATTCTGAAGTAGGTGAATTCACTTGTAATATAACAGTTGTACAATTAGACTTCCTCAGAAAGTAGTTTGTTCAAAATTTCATAGAAATCTTCAAATGAGGTGTAAAGCTCATATCCAAATTTCATTTATCTAACTGAAAGCATTTTTAATTGTAATGTCTAAAAAATATGTTTTTTTGTCTGAAAGGTAGAGATATGTCACAATCTAGAATACGAATTTTTCAGAAATTTCAATACTTTATTTTTGTGTGTTTCAAATAAATGCAGAAATAAAAATGTTTCAAAGCCATTTTTGGAATTATATCTGTCTACGTATCTCTGTAAATGAATGCAATAATTCAAAACCACAATAACGAACTCATAACTCAAAACCACAGCAAGGGAAAAGATTAAAATTAATTTTTAATCGGGTTTTGAACAAACGAAATGAAAATTTTAGAGGGAGAATGGTTATAATTTTGAATCAAAACTATTTATAATACATGTATGAGGAAGTAACTCTCATTAAACAAAATAAATTAACTATTGTTTTACCATAAACGAAGGGAATAGTTTTTATTAATGTGACGGTTAAAATTTGTATTTTGTGACTTTTTCCTTTTTGCAGTAAGGGATTCATTTATAATCTTAATCATCTGGAAGAAATATTTTCTCAAAATGCAGAAATAATTTTCTTTCTCTATTCACTATTGTATTCTTCTCCACATTTATGATATTTTTGATACGACTTTTGAAAGTCACAAATCAAAGAAAATTGTATACATTTTATGATTGCAGACGTTGCTCATAATTTTGAATAGAAACTATATATGAAATAAGCATGTGGGAGTAATCTAACATTTTAGAGCAATAAACTAACTATTGTTTAATTAGAAATGAAGTGAATAGTTTCTTTTATATATGTCCACTAAAATTTATATTTTGTAACTTTTCAATTTCTGCAGCAAATGAATCACTTATAATCTTAGAATCAGGAAGTATTATTTTCTCCATTTACTATTGAATTCTTCTCCACATTTATAATGTTGTTAACACATGTGTTAATACTCACGAATCAAAGAAAATTTTACACATTGTGATCACAGAAGCTCTTCATAATTTTGAATCGAAATTGTTTATGAAATAAGCATGTAGAAGTAACCTAATCTTTTTTTAAAAAATAAACTAACTATTGTTTAATTAGAAACGAAGTGGATAGGTTTCTTATCTGTGTCTTGTAAAATTTGTATTTTGTTACTTTTCAATTTCGGCATTAAGTGAATCATTTATAATCTTAACATCAGGAAGAAATATTTTCCCTAAATGTACAATTAATTTTCTTCTCCTTTTGCTATTGAATTCATCTCCATACTTATGATGTTGTTGGCACATGTGTTAATGCTCACGAATCAAAGAAAATTTGATACATATTGTGATTAGAGACGATTGTAATAATTTTAATCGAAACTATTTATGCAATAAACATGTGGTAGTAACCTAACAGTTTTAGAAAAATAAATTAAATATTGTTTAATTAGAAGCGAAATGAATAGTTTTTTTTATATGTTTCCAGTAAAATTTGTATTTTGTGACCTTTCCCTTTCTTCAGTAAGTGAATCATATATAATCTTATCATCAGGAAGAAATATTTCCTCAAACGGCAGAAATTTCATCTTCCCTCACAAATTATATTTATATTTATTATGTATTTATATTTATGATAACGTTGAAACGTCTATCAACACTTACGAATAAAAAAAAATCATTCATCTTAGGATTATTCTCCAATACATTATGTTCATGTATTCACTTCGTCTAATGAAAATGTGTCATTCATTTATTTGTACACGCGTTTGCATAGATATAATTAAGAAAGCTTTAAATTTGGATATCAAAAGAAAATTAGTTTAATAAATTGAAATCTAAATGATGAATTAATAAGGTGAAATTTTTTTATTTAAAAATAACTTTTATAAAAAAATTTATTCACTTTATCTCCGAAAGTTTTCTTTTTAATTGAATTTCTTTGAAGCAGTAAAATAATGATTTAGTATTGCACAAATTAGCAACGCGTTCAATTCGTTGAATTTTTTCATAATTACAAATGCATGTATCATTAAAATTTCCATTTCTTTTTAGATATATTTTGGATTTAAAGTATTTGCTTGAATTTTTTATGACTTAATTGGAAAACGTTTGTGCTTTACAAAATGGCGATGGTCTTAGGAAATAGGATATTTACTAGAATTTTGGATGCTATTAGTCTTCCTATATATCTTGAATTTTATATTTTTATCATCCGCTTTCTCCTATTATGTATTTTCTTTTATCTTATTAAACTTCATTTCCATTTTATTTCAAGGAGTTCATTAAAACTTTTGCATTTTTCTAATTGGTAGAGATTTTTTCATGATATCAAATATTTTCTAGCTAATGGTTACCGTTTGGTTTAAAAGCATCACTTTTAAACGATTCTTTTAGGATTTTCTCAATAGATAAAATTTCAATGTTATTTTAATTGACACTTGATCCATTGTTAGTTTCGTCCTTCGAAAAGTTTTACATTATGACTTCGGACGTTGTTTCTGGAAAATTTCAAAATCATAGTACGGAAAAGTAAAAATTTTATGCTAACTCTGCTAAAGTAATATTTTCTTATATATTTTTAGTATTTGAGGTTTTTTAACACTTTTTATTGATGTTTCAGTATTTTTATTAGAGTATTTGGCATGCTAACTCATAAACACAGCCCTTTTGGATTACAAATAATTAAAAAAAAAATTGGGTTTAGGCATAATAATCAGAGATTTCTTAGACTTGCTATATTTCATTAACAATTTAAATACTCCATAAATTTATGAATAAAAATATTCTTTTACTTTTAGCCTATGTTGTTTTTGCCATGGACAAGCCATTTAAGCCGAATGAAGTGTCTCTTGTATTTGAGAAGCTCCAACTAGGGCCAAGAGTACGACTATGCTACACACTCACCACATTCGCTTGCACAACCCCTTTTTACAGAGGGGGGGCACATTCACACATCTCACAGATAGCATATAGAATAACAACCCTGCCCGAACCGGGACTCGAACCCGGGACTTCCAGAACACGAGGAAGACGCGCTACCTCTGTGCCAGCAAGCCTGCACTTTTAGCCTATAAAAATGATTATCGGCATTCATATGAGAATAAATGCCGATACTCATTCTCATAATCATCGTATTTTTCTTATCGCCTTTCATCTTGATAATGATTTTCCTCATGTTGAGAAACATGTTGTCAAATGTTGTACCAATAAGGGCTGGGAACTGATTGCAACCGACTACCAGATCAATCAGTGGCTAAAAAACGGACAAATCAGCAAAGTTTATGACGATTTCGATAACTTATTGGTGGATGTCAAAGCATGGATTGCCTCCAAGAGCTGTGATCTTTTTTCCCGTAAAATTGACCGTTTCCCAAGCAAGAGGGAAGCAGATATTGAAGTAGACGGTAACTATTCTTAGGATTCATCATTGAAAAATGTTACTTTTGAATTTTTATGTTTTCTTTTTCGTAAAAATATTGTTCAAGAACTCAAGAACGGTTGATAATATCGTTTAAAAACGCTGGATAATTATTCACCTCCCCAATATTTTCCGTAGAAGAATATGACAGTATCGAAGGGAGAAAAATCCGGATTTCTTAGAATTCATGTTGTTGTTACTTATGGCACTTGCCATGGGCAAGCACCCCGCTGATACAGCAGCAGATTTAAGCCAAAAGGAGTTTTCTCTTGTTTTTGAAGTAGCGCCAACTAGGCCAATAGTACGACTTAGCTACACACTCTCCACATTTGCTTGCCCCTTTTTACAGGGTGGCACAGTCACACATCTTACAGATAGCACACAGAAGAACAACCATGCCCAAACCAAGACTCCCAGAACAGTAGAATTCATTTGGGGTACAAGATATCTATGATTTGATAGCCTCCCTCTCTGAAAATGTAGAATGATTCATATGGTGTCGTAGTCACAAGATAGATATTGTCGTGAATTTTAGTTTATTGCACAGTGAATTCTTAATTAAAATTAAGGCTATTAATTCATTATATAGAATGAAATTTGGCTTTATTCAATTCAAGAACATGATAGAATGGCATTTATTTTTACTGTCAGCACAGATTAACAATAATACATAGTTTAATTCTATGCGCAAATACTGATCGTCTTTTCTCACCCATTATTTTGATCCATCAGTTTCAGACTCCTAAGATTCTTACCGATAATATCACATTTAAACTATTTATAATATAAAAGATGCATCCCATAACATTGCGCTAAGCATTATCTTAAGATCTTTCCTCGGTAATTGATACAAATATAAAAATAAAAATTTAAAATACACCCCCCCCGCTAAGTATAGCATTTATTTATATTGCTGGTCTAAATAATCTGATTATATAAAGCTTAGTTTTGCGTGCAAATACTAACTGAATACTGAACATCTAATGTCACCAACATTTTTGATCTATCAACCCTCAAACGTTTAAGAATTTTACCGATAAAAGCGCATTTTAATTATTTATACTATGAAAGATGCATTCCGCAACATTGTGTTAAAAGTTATCTTAATATTTTTTCTCGATAGATGACACAAAGATGCAGTTTTGTTGTTTTTAATGGCACTTGCCATGGACAGGCTCGCTGATACTTCAGCGATTTTAAGCCGAAATGTGCGTCTCTTGTTTTGAAGTAGTGCCATCTAGGGCCAAAAGTACGACTTAGCTACTCTCTCATCACATTCGTTTACAAAACCCCTTTTTACAAAGGAGGAAATTCACACACCTAAAGTATAGAAGACAGAAGAACAAGGCCCAAACCGTAACTCGAACCCGAGATGCCCTGACTAGACCCCTATGCCCCTATCGCTACTGCTCCTATTCATTCCCCCTATGCAAGGGGGCTGGCTGTTACAAATATAAAAATAAAGAATCTAAGATACAAAATACAAAAAAGTACTCGATAGTATGACATTTATTTTTATTGTTGGTACAAATAATCTGATGATACAATTGTGCTAATACTAATTGAATACTGAACGTCTTTCATCTCCAAATTTTTTGATGTATCAGTCCCTAAATTCTTAATATTTTTACAGATAAAAGCACATTCAAATTATTTATAATACAAAAGATCGCTCCATAACACCGCTCTAAACTTTTTCATAAGAATTTTCCTCGGTAGGTCGATACAAATATATTCACTTTACTTTGCGCATTTTAAATTAATTTATGGACCGGTTAGTGGACTAGAAAAATGATGAAAGTTTAGTGAAAAGTTGTTGCAGGGAATTTCAAATGTTATGGCCATTAGAGTCATTAGTTATGCATCATAAATTAAAATGATTAAAATGTGAAAAGTTCCTTTCGTAAATTCATTGATTTTTTTATATTTACTGGAATTTGAGAGGAAAAAAAGAACGAGTGAATTACCCAATGTATACGATGTTTTTTAATATCCCCTTTTCATATTAAAGGGAAAATTTACGAATTGGTAGGTATTAAACGAACTGTGAAATCGCTCATTTATTTTTAACAAGTACATAGTATATAATCGAGAGTCTTAACGCTCTTTGTTTAAGTGACTTTATTATTCCAATTTGTCAAAAATGAATTCGTAAATCGAGAACAGATAGTGTATTTTTCTTTTCAGATTTGTTAAACTAAAATTCATTATTTAATATTCATATCATACACCAACATTCAAATGTAAAATGCACTCGGTAATGGAATAATGCATAAAATTGCTAAGTGATGCTAAGTTTCTATTATTTTTAATTATTATATGATTAAAGTTCAATGCCTTTTTAGATGTTTATAACAATATTAATTTATCAATCTAGATATGTAATAATTTCCATTCGTAAAAAATGGATTCCAAATTACTGTATTTTAAGAGTGTACTAATCTCCACTGAGGATTAAGTTGTAAATTAAAAAAAAACCCATCAAATTTAAAGTCAAAATTACTATATAAAATTATCTTTTTTCATCAAATAATAAAATTAATTGCATTATATTAGCACAGAAAACTCAAAAAAAAGAAAGAAATTCTTAAAGTTAAAGGCTGAAAAATAATTTTTTATTAATATTATTTAACCCAATTCCCATTTTTTCTAAAATGGATAAGTTTTTTTTTCCAGTTTCTGCAGAAAACTTCAGAAACGGAGTTTATTTAAAGTTTTCCTAGTAAAAAAGCTTCTTATACTTTACAGTTATTTGCTAATTCTTTTCTGTATTTTACTTTCATTTTCGAAAAATATTTTATTTTCTTATTTTAATTTTTTTTAAAAATTTGATATTTATTATTGCCATGCATATATATCTTTTTCTAAAAATCTGTCCTGGAAGTGTACGATGGAAAGTTTAACAGACTCAGTAACTAACGAATAATCAGTCTTTATACCGGACGAAAACTAACGAATAATTAGTCTTTATTTCATACAAAAATGCAAAACACACGTAACTAAGCACTGAACAAAAATACACAAAATAGAACTTGCAAAAATCAAAAACACACAAGCAGCAGATTCTTATTAAATAATTGAAAGAGAAGAATATTAAAAATTCATAATTATTTTTGAGCAAACGATAAGAACTTATATTTAAATAAACGACACAATTTGGTATTTTCCTTAGGAACAATCTAAATGAAAATTTAGTTTTTAAATTCAAGGAAATTTAAAACCAATTACAAAAAAAATTAAGATTCATGAGTATTTTTCTTATCGAAAAGGTTTCTTATTCATTAAATATTAATCTAAAGTCATGCCAAGAATAACGTGTTGTTTAACATTCATCAAGCTAGAATTTATTTGAGAATAGTTAATAAGTATAGTTAATAAATAATATAGTTACCTTTTAATATAGTTAATAAATTCTTCTTCAGTTAAATTTCAATTGTATCATCAGTTTAAAGTTTAACCATTCTAGTTTTGTACATTACATTCCGTTGCTTTTGATATTTATTTTGACGATTAATTATTATTGTATTAATTTTAATGATCTAACGTGCCATGCAGCTTCAGGAGAATTACCAGAGGGAATATAGAAAAATAATTGATAGTGAAAACATGGCAGAATTTTAAGAAGTTTTAATGTTTAGTTTATTTACAATCAATTTCAATTTTTATCAATTTCAGGCTGGAATTAAGGGGCTTATAAGAAGAAAAAATACAAGGAGGGGATTTTAATAATTTTCCCTTCATGTTTTTTAAATATATATATCAGAACTCTCTGAAATGAAACAGATATTTAAAAACTGATTAGAATGAATTCATTAACCGAAGAACAAAGCTAAATATAAAGCTCGAATGCTTTGTATTTAGATTTTTGATTCTGGGGCTTATATATAAAACAAATATATATATATATATATATATATATATATATTGTTGTTGTTGCTAATGACATTTACCCTGGACAAGCACGCTAACGGCCATCAATTATTTTAAGCCGAATGAGCGTCTCTTGTTTTTGAAGAAGCGCCATCTAGGGCCAAGAACACGACTTAGCTACACACTCATCATATTCGCTTGCACCAAACGTTTTTTAGAAGGGCACATTCATACGCCTCACTGAGAGTACATAGAAGAAAAATCATTCCCCAATCGGAATTTGAACCCGGTAAACCCAGATAACAAAGAAAACGCATTACCTCTGTGCCAGAATGCTTGCACAAAGTATGTATAATTATGAATAAAAACTCAGAGTATCACATTTAGAAATTACCATCTAATAAGAAAAGAAAGATTTATATTCGAAATCGGACTGAGTTCAAGTTTCAGAATCTAGCCAGAACTAACTGTCTCTAATCTAGACACCCCTAATTGTAACTAATCTAGACAGAACTAACTGTCTCTAATCTAGACACCACTAATTATCTCTAATCTAGACAGAACTAACTGTCTATAATCTAGACACCACTAATTGTCTCTAATCTAGACAGAACTAACTGTCTCTAATCTAGACAGAACTATTTGTTTCTTATCTATACAATACTAATTGTCTCTAATCTAGGCAGAACTAACTGTCTCTAATCTATACAGAACTATTTGTTTCTTATCTATACAATACTAATTGTCTCTAATCTAGACAGAACTAACAGTTCTGTTTCCTTTCCACTTAACAAAAATCATTTTTAAGTCAAAAATTTTATAAACTGCACTGACCCAATATTGAAGTGAATCTTAAGCAGAAGAAAAATCTCGACTCAAGAATCTGTTATACATATATTCCAAAATAAACCCCACTAGGGACACCGTGTCGCCAAAACACGGAAATAAAGAAATTGTTCCATAATATTTTTTTTATTCAACAAAACATTGTCATATTCCAACAAAAGCAGGAATAAATATATTGCTAACTCGATTTGACTTCCTATCTTTATTTTGGCTTGCTATTTTTATTCTGGTTATTTGTAACTTTTCAGGCAGTTTTTATTTTTCGTTGAAACAGTTTTCAGTGTTACTTTTATCTGAGGTATTCGCAAATATTCTCCATTTTAAATAGCCAGTTTACGGATTTTGTATTAGCCTTATCTTTTGTTTTATCACCTTTTATATTTCAAAACAACAGACAAATTGCCTCAAACACTTCAACACCGAAAATTGCTTGTAGCAAGATTCGAAAATGCAAAAATGGTTGTTTATAAATCATTTCTTGTGAATATCAGTCTATCACAACCGAATAACTTTATTCATATCTTTGAAATCTAAGTTTCTTTCTTCACGTATAAAATGGAATTTCAAACAGCACACTAGAATTAATTTTTAAATTTACATATTCAATTCCATGTAAAGGAATGTCAGGAATAAAACAAAATGATTTTTATAAATTAATATTAAATTTATGATTAAATATTGGTGATTATACATTTTGAAAAGCATCTAAACAAACATTATTAGAAATACACATTCATTTATATTTTAGTTATATTATCGTTCCGCTTTAAAGCAACACTATTGGTATTTTTGTAACTTATTTCATAATTTTGAACCGTGGCTAGATGACAAGGATGATAACTAAGCTTGTATTTCCTACTCTAAACGTCTTGCAGAACATCAGCGGGAGGACTTATTGTCCCGGCAGATTTAACACACTTTTATTTACAAACCTTGAATAAAGCATAGTTTTTTTTTAAAAATTGTTTTTTAGTGGAAACATTACAAAGTTCATTTATCTAATTAGTGTGCATATATACATATTAATATAATTTTTATGCTATAAAAACATTAATATAATATTTATACTATAAAAGCATTAATATAATTTTTATATTATAAAAAAGCATTAATATAATTTTTATATTATAAAAAAGCATTAATATAATTTTTATACTATAAAATTTAAAAATCATATAAAGGTTTTGTCACTGAGGGATTAAGTTGGGGGGGGGGTAACAAAAGCACATTTTATTTTCATAAATAAGCTATAGCTGCATAATATAAAAGTAATTTCTTAGAATAATCTTTCGTTTTATAGAGCACGTTTTCTTTTGGAGTCAAACGCAATAATTTTAAATGGTAGTCAGATAACTTAGGATAGACGCAATGACAAACTCCATTCCAAATTTCTACGTTATGCCAATGTGACCCTCAGAAGCTTAGATAAGAGTTAGAGGGAAATAAGCCTATTTATGGTGAGATATTATCATTAAATCATCGGAGCTGTCAAAATGTTATAGTAGATTCCTTGATGGTTTAAGGAAAGTAAATATTTAGTTTCTTGTCCACAAACATTTGCAGTTTAATCCTTGCATTAGATACAGCGTGAGGGGATTCCCATGTCACTTGAAAGTGAATATAATTGTAAGAGGACACCATGGAAAAACAAGTTCTCTGGAGGATATTGCTACTCTAGTATTTATTCAGAATTCGATGTGCAATGTTTGTATAAAAAACTATTTATAGATCATTACCCTTACCCAGCTGTGGGAGTAGGCAAGCTTTATTAAATCACAATGTTTTAATGTGTGTCATACATACTATTAAGATAATTTTCAACTGATGAACACCGTATTAATGCTTTTTGGAAAATATTATGTTCTGCCCATAGCTTTTACGTTATTTTTTATTATTCATTATCAAAAAATGAACAAAAACTGACTGAAGAAGAATTTTATTCTGTTTCATATATTAATACAGGGTGTCCAAAAAGTTCCCATATTAATGATTTGTGAATTTATTTTATAAAAACAATAGGTTTGAAAAGAATTATTTTTATGCCAATGATAAAAAGCACTTATAACATAACTAAGGAAAAAATACTGAACTTACATTTATAATAAATGTTCAAA
Organism: Argiope argentata; assembly: GCA_026289955.1. Classification (NCBI taxonomy): domain Eukaryota; kingdom Metazoa; phylum Arthropoda; class Arachnida; order Araneae; family Araneidae; genus Argiope; species Argiope argentata. Next base: position 15,257,283 of record JAOUZG010050968.1, read on the forward strand.
ATGTACCCGGACACCCAGTATTATGGTTTTTTTCTGCTGATGAACAATAACTGATAACCTCTTGAAAAATGATAGGCTATACATATAGTTTATTACTTACGGTGTCATACATACTATTAAGATAATTTTATACTGATGAACACTGTTTGAAGACTTTTTGGAAAATATTATGCCATGCACAAAACTTTTACATCATTTTTCTTTTTATTATTCATTAATAAAAAATCAGCAGAAAATGACTAAAACAGAATTTCAATCTGTGTCAAACAGGCTATTAAGAAAACTGTCTGCTGATGAACACTATCTGCATATACTTTGAAAAATATTATTTCATTCACAGAGCTGTTGCATAATTTTTCTTTTTTATTATTCATTGCTGAACAAGTCAACAGAAAATGACTGAAACAGAATTTATTTCTGTGTCATACATAATATTATGATAACTTTCTGCTGATTAATATATTCTGAATACGTTTTAAAAATGCCATGCACCTAGATTTTAAATCATTTTTTCTTTTTTCTTTTACTATGATAGCGTTCATTTCATAATTTTTCTTTTATCATGATAACTTTGTGCTATTGAGCAATTTATGCATAGGTTTTGAAAAATAATATTCCATTCATACAGCTTTTAAGTCATTGTTCTTTTTACTTTTTTATGATAACGTTAATTTCATCATTTTTCTTTTATTATGATAATTTTGTATTGACGAACACTTTGTGAATTTGTTTAAATATATTATGACATGCACATGTATTTAATCTTATTTTTCTTTTTATTATTCATTACTAAAAATCTATCAGATAACGAACAATTAATTAACTGGAAGTGAAAATCATAACATTATTAATATACATTCCCATAACGGCTGATAAGGATCTATAATTTTAATCCTACGTTTTAATTAAACTGGATACAATAGAAATAAATATAAGTATAAAATACAGTAGTCTATTAACAAAGCTTGATTATGATTAAGTTAATTGTCATTGAAACAAAAAAAAAGTAAACACAAATTACTAGAAATGCAACTCTTAGCAATCAACAACTAATTCACACAACAGGTGAAATCTCTGATATTCTCTCTTTCATGGGAATAAAATCACTTTGTGGATCCTTTTGCTGCTTAACTACCCCAAATCTATTTCCTACAAATGACACTCATTTATCAGATAGATTTGTGATCATTACGTGTAGAATGGAGTGCCTTCCTGAATTAATTTTGATTAATCACAGAAATAGACCTTAACGATGAACATATGGGTGCAAAGGAAAGTTCATTGGGCCGAGAATGTCAAATGGTCCCTTATCCCTTCTCATTTGTTAGTTCATCATCGAATGACAATCTCAATGGAGAATTAATTCAATTTCGACTTCTACTAAATGCTTGCGCCTTCTTTCTCAATAACTAAACAGAAAAATTAATTAATTCTCATCGGGAATAGAAAACTCTGCTCCGCATTATCTTCCATTCAAATGAGACTAATAAGTCAGATTGTCTGTTAAAAGATTCATTGAGAAAATTATCGATTTGTTAATCCTATTGTTCGTGGAATGTCTGTAAATTTGAATTTCGTTTGGTTTGAACATTGTACGAATTCCAAAATTGAATTTATATTTAAAAAAAATACCTTTAATAGAACTTTTAATTACTTTTAAATAGAATTTATAATTTAAAAAATTACTTTTAATAGAACTTCTAAATACTTTTAAATAGAACATAAATACTTTTAAATAAAACTTCTAAACACTTTTAAATAGAACTATAAAATTTGAAGGATTTGAATTTTGGGATGATATTTTGAATATTATAGATTACTGATGCTATAGTGCGTTAGTATTATTGAGTACCCTAACTATATCACTGTTTACTTTTGAGGCTTGATAATTACTACTGTTTTCGACATTTTAAAGAAAAATTAGCTGTTTTGTAATGGAATTTAAACTTCGAACGAGTTAAAAACAATTCTTTCAATATCTCTTAACCTTTAATTTTAGAAATTATTATCAAGAGATAATTTTATTAACTTCAAACTTAGAAACAGTCTTTCAATTAGGTGAAGTTAGAAGAACGCGAGAGCGGAAATAGATGAAAATGTAACTTTATTTGTTTCTTTTATATAGTCCATGAAAGTATATTTCAAAAATTTCTTCAATAAATATTCATTTTTAATCGAAAACATTAAAAATAGTATCTATTAATCAATTACTAATTAAAAATAGTGCCTATTAATATTTATGACAGGATGGATTTCTTTCCTTCTGCGTTTTTCAGTATCTACATATAGATTTTTTAACAAGGTCATAAATGGGAATTTATACCAGACTCTGACATACCACGATGGCACACGGCTTCAAACCATAAGGCTGAAGGAAAAGAAAGCCACAACAACAACACTGGTGGGAAAGGGGGTTTAGTCTTAATGGTCATCACCGGTCACGGGGCAACTCTTTCCCGTAGGAAGTGCATTCCGTCATCGATGGGAGGAGCCTACTCCCACCAAATAGGGTACCCTCCAGGGTGGCGACATCCAACCACCATGCCGGAAACATGTCATTCTCATTTACGAGGTCCCCCCCAGGGGGAAGTTATAAATGGGAATAAATACTTGACCAAAGACACTAAAATATGCTAAATCTTTCTTGGCATCTTAAGAATAAAATATATTTTCAAATATCCCCCAATACAAGAAAAAAAGTAGTTTTCTTAAGCACGCTCAAATAATATCTATTATTTCATATATATCTACACATAAAATTTCAAAGTTAATTTCATAATTGCAATAAAGAAGTGCTGTGTTTTCAGTTTTAAAAAATTAAGTCAGAAAATTCAATTAATGCTCTAAAGCTAATTTTCCATTAAGAATGAAAAAAAATAATGACTAATTTCATAATTTTCAATGTTTTTACAAAAATTTGGTGATCTAAAATCAAACAACTTTAAAATGATTATGATATTTCTGGCAATAACAAAGAATGCAAAATAAATTATTCTTTAACTATCGTATGCTACTATAGCACACATAACTAAATGTTTATGATTTTGTAAGTGTGAATTAATTGGAACTTGTATACTTTTGTGAGTGTTACTTAATTGTTTAAAAAAAAGGTTAAATTATTAAAAAGGCTTAGAAAACCATTTGAGTTTCGTAAGAATGGCTTTTTAATAAGCAATGAAAAGCAAATGTTTAATATAAACTACTTTTAATGGAGAAAGCTTCAGGGCTTCCATTGAATAATTATTAAAATAACCTTTTAATAACTTTTTTGATTTCCTAGTACATTTCCCAATAATTTTTTAACCTCTATACTTGTTTCATAACATATTCGAAAATTTCAGTTAATTTAGGACACTTATGACATCAAAGATTCACTGTTTTATAGATTTTTTCTCTTCGGATTTTTTTTCGTTTATGTAAACATTCTCCTGATGAAATCTTTTATTACATCAGCTTTGTAGCTAAATTTGATTTTTATAAAGGTTCTTTTCAAAGTTTATAAGTAAAAAAAAGTTACTCACATCATTTAATTTCTGAAAATATTTTTATATTTCTCAACTTCCTTTATTAAAACACATTTTTTGCAAATGTCTTGATAATCCTATGAATAAACCTATGTATAAAACTAAGGGCTTTCTATTACCCAATACTTTAACGAATATCCCTCAATAAATATTGTGTCAAACACAAAGAACTTGAGAAAATGTTTACTTATCATATAAGTGTCGTAATAGGGTGTTAAAAAACGTGTTCACTGGCATGGATTTAAAAACAAAACTTAAAATATTAAAATTTTTGGTGACCTTGAAAAGATTTTAGTTTCCAAAGAAAAAAAAGATCGTAACATTTTGATATTTTGAATAAAAAATTTAAATTTTTTGATATTTTGGAAATTTTACTTTGTTTCATTGAATTTAAATGCAAAATCAGCGTATGAAAGAACAAATTCTAATACAAAGAAAGGACTAAAATAGGATTAAAATATGTATTCCTACATTACTAAATCATTAAAAATGCATTTTCATTCTATATTAGATTATTGAATTTTTAACCAGCTTCTTTTATTCTTTTTTTAACTGAATTTTCAGTGCGGGGGTAAACTGGTATTGTTATTATTGAATGTATGTGGCATTAATTCAAAATATAGCTCAACTTTATTTTAAGTAATTCCAAAAAAATTTTCAATTCATACTATTAGTTCACACTCTCCCTATATATATCTTGTTCAAATTTTCAATCGTTAATAAAATAACTTTTATTCATCTACAGCGTAAAGGTTATATTTATAAATGTAATTTCTCCGTCAGAATTTTGATTTTTACACGATTTCATATTTTTCATTGTTTATATCTCCCCACCACCACCATGAACAGTTATTTTACAAGAGGATTTCTCATTTTGGCATGGGGAATTGGACAAGGAAAAGATCATTGAGATGTCGTTCTAGGTTAAGTTTATCATAGGCTATACAAAAGGCTTTTTCAAAACGAGTATTTATCTAAACAAAAGTTGTTAGTATGTTTTAAGCTACTGGAGAAAACTATTTTTATTTAATTCATACTATTAGTTCACGCTCTCCCTATATATATTTATATATCTTGTTCAAATTTTCAATCGTTAATAAAATACTTTTTATTCATCCACTCAAGTTCAAATACAGTTTTTAAATTTGTGATTGATGGCACTTGATGTCGATACAGTTTTTTTAAATATTAATTCATTAATTTAATTTAATTAATTTTTAATATTTGAAATAGAATTTTAAGCAATTTTTAACGAAAATTGAAATTAACAAGCAATAGCCTAATCAGTAAAATACAAGGATTTTAGTATTTCTCTCTTGAAGGGGAAGAATGCGAGTTCAATTCTCGCGAAAACCAAAATTTCGATAAATTAGTTACATTAATTGTAATTATTTAATAAAAAATAGCTAAAATAAAAATTTTCTTTTCTGACCTAACTAGGAATGGACTTATTTTTATATATATATATTACTTGTTTTTGTTTATTTATTGGAAATTCATAAAGCATTGAATTTTTAAGAATTCAGAATTATTTCTAAAAACAGCAATAGAAACGACGAACTGGACTTACCTCTATTTCAAAGTTAGAAAATCATTCTTCTCTTTGGAAAGAGCATTGTTAATAAATATTAAATCATTTACACGGATTATCATTCGATTACTTAATCCTTCATTCTAGAAGGAAATTATAATGAATGCACAGCACACATAAAAGTAATGATCTTCAATCCATTGCAATGGTAATGATTAAGTGCCATTTGCTTTAAGATGCAACAAAGAGGTTTGATGGCAACAAATCATTTGCATCGTTAAAGTCGAAAAAGTACATGAACTTTAAAATTTATACGCTTTCCTTAATTTATATACTTTGATGGATAGAATTCCTCAAAATAATAAGGTAGACTCTTAACCATCTGCTTCGAATACATTCATTATAATCAAAATTACGTGCAAGATTATTTCAAATAATTAATTGGTCTTTATGAACTTCCATTAAGAAAGTAGTAATTCATTTTAAACATAATTAATTTAATATAGTTTGCAGCTCACAATAAGTTTGTTCTTTAAACATAATTGTTTTTTTAAGAAAATTTTCTATTCATGGAGGATTTCGGGAAATATAATGAATTTTTGAAGAATCCATCATCAAATTACGTCATAATAAAGGCGTGACAAATAATTTGAAGCTAGCAGTTATAGACATTACGTTGCGAATAGAGATAAGAAGCCACATATTTGTTGTATTTTTGAACCTTGCGAATAGAGATAAGAAGCCACATATTTGATGTGTTCTTGATTCTTAGAAAAAATTTATGGAAAGAAAAAATCGGTTATGCCACACATTCAAACGAGGGAGATGTTACTTAAACTTTTACATCAAAAGAAGTTTAAACGTTTATAAAATTTTACAGATAATGCGAGGGTTAGTATAAATTTGTGCATGGTTTTCCATCTCATTTTTTAAATTTTTCTGCTCTATTTGAAGTTTTCACTTTCCAATGCTTTATTTTTCTATATTTTTGAATGATAGCAATAAAAAAATATTTAATGGCCCACTGCTTAGAATTTTAAACAATTTTTTTGTATTGCCAGATGTTTTACAAACAATAGATGCCTCAGTTTTAAATGGAAACTTCGAAATTCATACTACTTTTCATCAAAAAACAACAGAAAATTATATTTCTTCAATCTTATGCTTTCGAGAGAAACTTCTAAAGAAGGAAAATTCGCTTTTTGCAAAAATATGAATGATATTTGGCATATAATCATTAAAATGAAATATAAATTATATATTATAAATCATAAGAATATATAAGAAAAGCTTAGCTTATTATCTATTAATTGATATTATCAATTTATATTATTTAAATTTCGTCACTCATGTTGATTTTCCTCATCATAATTAAGAATCTTTTAACATATTTATTTATAATAGAAATTTAAATTTTAAATTATTTTTTATAGTGAGCAATGTCCAGTTTATTGAGAAAATTACAACCGGTATGTTTCTTTATTGGGCAGATAAAAGAAAAGGTTCACCAATCAGTTAAATGGATGAGAAAGCAGAAAAGGTAAAAGCCAATCAATCGAAAGTGGTTTCTAGAAAGTTGAAGGTGTTTTTCTGTGTAGAATTCAATTATGTGAGTGAATCAACTAGATAATTCATTATCTATCAGTGATAATTCACAGTTACTGAACTTGTAGAATACCTTTGGAAGATAATTTAAAAAATCGTTTGGCTCTGCTCACAACAAGATTCAAAATCAGCCATGATGATCGAAACATAGTTTTTCACCTACATTTTTTCCCATTTTATTTTGTATTCCATTCAACATTCATCACATAAATCTAAACGTGGTAATGTTTCAAAAATAATGAATTTTTCAACAAATGTCACTGAGAATATTGAAATAAATCTATTTTTTTAGATATTAAAGTTCAGTATTGGTCTAATTATATAAAATCTCATTTTCCAAAAACGCCTAATTCCCTGAAATATGATAATGCGTAGTTAGAGAATCACACCCGAAATGTTTCTTTTATTTAATATTGTTGCTATCAAAATTAATACTTTCATGCAAGTTTTATATTTAAAATTATTTGGTTCGGAAAATAAATTAAAGGATATTCCAAGTAGAATGTGAATATATAAATTAGATATATCTAATCCTTTAAAATAAAATTTAGTCCATATTAGTGACTGAGACAAGAATAAAACGAAAGTAATTAGTTGAAAATTTTTAGTTCCAATTTTCCCAACATGTTTGCATCGTCATAGTTTTCGAAAGCATTAAGAAGAATTAATGCATACCTTTTAGTGTCGATATTATCTATGCATTTAGCGAGACTCGAATATTAAAAATCTAATATTTAAATAAATTGCTCTGTATACTGGCAATTTAATGGACTTGGAGTTTAGCAGACGGAATCTGATTTATTTTTTTCTGAGATTTTTCCAGGAATCCAAAATACAGTACTATGAAAAAAATTTTTGAAATTAACATGATAAGTGCACTAAATAATTGGCATTTAAGTTATACAGTACAATTTTAAATATAATATTACATTTTAATCATTGCGAATATTTGAATATTATGAATATTTGAATAAACTAATTGATACTAATGAACTTTCGAATTTACGAATTCAAGTTTCGAATTACTTTTGCTTCAATAAATCTTCTAAATCGAGGATTTATAGAGCTTCGATTTTTCTAACGTATTTTTATTTCATCATTAGATCTCAATTACATATTAGCATTAGCATTTTCAAATAGAACGGAATGAATAATCGTTGAAATGAATCGGTAAAAATGGAAACTTGGAGGAAACATTACTTAATTTTAATAGATGAAAATTTTGAATTTTATTCACCTCAGTATCCCAATAAATTTTATTCATTTGTATTTATTACTTTAGCATCTTATAGGGACACGCAGAATTTAAGCGTACTTATTTAAGAAGGAGGATTATTCAATTGAATTGAAGAAAGTTCGGCCTAGTCAGCACATCTTTCTTTTAGATCGAAATAATTTGATAGATAAAATTATACTCCTTCTACGCCAAATTACATTATTTTAACCATTACGCTAGTCATCAAATATCTGGAATTCCCATTACACGAAGGCAGTAGCTTTTGCATTCTTATAGCATACGTTACTATAATTCGGACATGCATTACTATAATTCACAATAATGAATTTTAAATTCCTGGATGTATTTAATTCACTGTAACTAATGCCATCATATATTCCCTTTTCTCATACGGCTTTGCACCGTAGAAAAATTCTAATCAAAGCGTGAATTGCTATGATCTATATTAATAGTAATTAAATCAATGATGAATATAAATAGGGAGGAATGCAGAATTATGTGAAACAACTAGATCAATTACTACAAAATAGTACCGCATTTACGTGTATGTCATTCAAGAGTGGATATCTATGTCATTTTCTAGAAGGGATATCTATTTCATTTTCAAGAGGGGTATTTATAACGATAACATGCAAATATACTTTGATAATTTGGTAGTGGCTATTTATTAATTATTATAACATGATATTAAAAGCCAGTATAAATGCCGTTAATGTGAATATTCCATTTGTATTAATGTTATTCTTAATTTACAAACGAAGCAATATGGTTGAAATTTTACTATGGCGATATTTTATAAATCAGTATTAATAAAATGATGAACTATTGGTAAATTAATAGAAATTTCTAGTTATTAATTATTAGAATATGATATTAAAAGCTAGTATGAATGTCATTAATGTGAATACTCCATTTTTATTAATGTTTTAATTAATTTACAAACGAAGCAATATGGTTGAAATTTTACTATGGTGATATTTTATAAATCAGTATTAATAAAATGATGAACTATTGGTAAACTAATAGAAATTCCTAGTAATTAGTTATTATTATATGATATTAAAAGCTAGTATGAATGTCATCATTGTGAATATTCCATTTGTATTAATGTTATAATCAATTTACAAATGAAGCAATATGGTTGAAATTTTACTATGGCGACATTTTGTAAATCAGTATTAATAAAATGATGAACTATTGGTAAATTAATAGAAATTCTAAATATCATACATGAAAACAAAGTTAGCCAAAAAGTTATTCAAAACAGACAGGACATTTCTGCTAACAGAAAATTAAAAATTATAATGAACATATAGTTTATTAAAAAATCGCCAAAACACAAAATAGCTGAATTTTAGAAATAAATATGTATTCCAGGTTTTTTAAATTCAGTTTTTGAATAAAATTTCCTTCAAAAAGAAATACAAGTCCTGTGAATTTCAATTTTCTTTCACAAGAACAACCAAAACTTTGCTATGATAGTGAAAAATCGATTTACAGACAACAACGTCGCAATGTATCAAAAGCATAAAAAAGTATTATGCAAAGGCTAGCCAAAATATTACATTTTTATACATGTTTTATTTATTCAGTAAAAGCATGATAAATGATTCTTTTATAAATGTAAATCTTCCTTACACTAAATTTTAAATTTTACTATGAATACAGATGCATAGATATTTCAGAAAGTTTCAAGGAAATGTGATTTTAAATATTATTATTACGACAAATTAAACTTTAATATTGTGGAAAATAAAAACGTTAATATTTGTATTTACTGATATAATTTGTGATAATTTAACATAAACTATTTATACTTTTAAATAAAATATCGTGAAATGAGTATAATTATTTTCTTAATGCCGATTTCCCGTAAGGTAATGAATTTATAGAAATATGAACGAATGTTTAAAGGATTCCTAAAGTTGTTTTTCTATAAAATCTCAACTCTACTAGAGATGAAATGTGTATATTTTTATACCATAAATGATCTAAATCATTGATTACTGGTGTGAAATGATCTATTTTCGTACATAATCATACTTCAAAATCCTGTGAGTTCGATGCACCCAGTGGTCATTATAATAATAATGCCTTAAATATAAGGAAAGTTTATTGGTTGTTGTTGTTCTCGTGTTACACTTTATAACGGAGGAGGGGTGCAGGAGCTTCTGAAGGTAAGTCATAGAACAGACTCTCCTACCAGCCACGAAGGCATACAGATCAACCATAGGAACTGAATGACCGGACAGCCACAACAGTAATTAGAGTAGACTGCGGTTTAGTCCTAATGGCCATCACCGGTAACGTTACAACCCTCCCCGAAGGAAGTATGTCCCGTCCCGATGGAAGGAGTCTAACTCCCACCTATTAGTGCACCCACCGGGTTGGAAAGATCCAACCACGATATCGGAAGAATGACACCCCCAATTACGAGGTGCCCCCCCCCTGTGGTACAGCTTCTGAAGTTATACACCCCTGAACACCCGAAGACAGAAGACTAACTTCTAGTTCACACTCGTCACAAACCCTTTTTACAGGGCAGACTTCATTAATGCTTTTCATTCATTCATCCATAGATCGCAATTTAGATCAGGAATAGAGAACAATCCCCTCTGACCAAGTATCCCCAGTGGTATTACTCTCGACATGGAGAACTGGGTGATTACTGTAGATTTAACGCACTCCATCCACCACACGCACGGAGAGTCATCTATTAGCAGGTTCGAACTCACAAACCAAGAAATGCGAATCCAACGCCCTACCAACCAGGCTATTCAGGTCCAAATTTGATGGTAATTCATGTTTCCTCAGAGTTCTTGACCGTTTGAGATAATTATATCTCTAAAATGTATGATTTGGTAACTCAATTTTATAACAAATCTAATTTTTAATAAATGAGATACGTAAACTAATAAGAAATGAAAATATGCCTTTTATGCATTATTATCTGTATATATATTATAACAATTTATGATAATTATTCTTAAAATATTAATGTCTATTATAAAAAAATCATAAAATATAGATATTTTGTTCTTCTTGTGAACTGGTCACCCATCTCTAAATTCATACATGAAAAAATGGTGAATTTGCTGACATGTAAACAAATGCTAAAAAGGTTCTTAAATTGCCTTTTCTTATAAAACCTTAAATCTACTGGATACAAAACTTGTTTATTTTAAGACAAAATGCTATCTAAATTATGTGTTACTTGTGTGAGATGATCGATTTTCAAAAATAACCATATTTCAAAATTCTATGGCTCCGATGCCCACAGTAGTCATTACAAAGATGAATGATGCCTTTAATATCAAGAAAGTTTGATGGCCATCCATTGTTTTCCTAGAGCTATCGGGGCCGTTTGAGATAATCCGAGCCTCTAAAATACAAGAAGCATCTGACGATAACACGGTGTTATTACAGTTTGCAATTTTCAGTGAAATGGATGCATAAATTGAATAAGAAATGAAGACAATTTTTTAAAATGTATATGCAGAAATCAAAATCTGATGAAAATTAAAAAAAAATCTGCTAAACGATGTATTTAAAAGAAAGCGATTTTTATTGAAAATGTTATCATAGATAGTTTGATAGCAATTAGAATATTACAAAAGTATAAAAACTAGATAGTAAAAAATCTTTATTTCTATATTTTTCCTTCTCAATTTCAGCTAATTTTCTCCCTAATCTGTGTAAGTTAATTCAAAGGTTATAATGTTGATATAGAAAATAAGATAAAAAAAAATTTTCAGATTTTTTCTAATTTAAATTTAAATTTAGAAGACGGCAACTGATGAATATATTTTTATAACCTACTAGTTCAGTACTTGGATAAGAAACAACACAGTTTTTGGCCCAGTTCAGTTAGATTAACGTCCCATTTTGAAGCAACACCATATAAATCTTTGAATATTGTTTTTTTTCAGAGTTTTATAAGCTTTTTAATGAAAAGAAAACAACATAAATCTCATCTGACAAAAATCGGGGATTAAAAAATATTTGAAAAATACAAAAGATTGTTCCGCTTTAGAATTGCATCTACTAAAATAACATATACGAGGGATCTAGTTTCTCCTATACGGTATACATGCAAAAAAGGACTGTGATAACTAAAATAATCCGGGTTTTCAAAGCCCAACAAATTTTTGATGAATAACAATTCATCAAATATCCAAATCAAATTTCCGAGGAATCTATGAGACCATTTTTGAAATTAAGTTTTTCTATGAATGCGATAGCTCATAGATGTTGTACGCTAGAAAAATTGCTGAAAAATCTATCTATGCTAAATTTAGAAAAATCTATCAAAGGGTATCTCTGTAAGAAAGCTTGTTTATTTGTGAATATGATAATTCAGAAATTTAAGAAACTGGATGGATGAAATTTATCATATTTATTTAATGCCAGAATAGTATATATGTATTAAATCCTGGATCACATAAATCCATGTATTGTCTCACTATATATGAACAAAACGCGATAACTCTTAGACGTAGTGGGAGAGAAATATTAAATTTGTCATTTAATCTCTAAATTGAAATAGTAGATATCAGCCAAATTTCTGAAAAATCTATCAAGAAGAAATATCTTTTTCCGACGGCAAGTTCGTTTGTGAATATGATAATTCAGAAATTCAATAACTAGATTAATGAAATTTATATTTATTTAATGCTGTAATAGTATATGTGCATTAAATTTTTATCATATGAATTCACGTATTGTCTCAATATCTATGAACAAAACGCGATAAATCTTAGACGAAGTGGGCTTGAAAGATTAAATTTGTCATTTAATCTCTAAATTAAAATAGTAGATATCAGCCAAATTTTAGAAAAATCTATCAAGAGGCAATCTCCTTGTTCGACTTCCTGTTTACTTGTGAATATCATACTTCAAAAATCCCTTGAACTAGAGAGATGAAATTTGTCCTATGTATTTAATGCTCGAATAGTATATCTGTATTAAATCTTGCATCATATGAACCCACGCATTGTCTCACTATCTATGAACAAAACGTGATAACAGACGTAGTGGGCTAGAAAGATTAAATTTTTCATGTAATCTCTAAATTGAAATAGTAGACATCAGCCAAATTTCGGGAAAATATATCAAAGAGCAATCTCTCTGTCCTACGGCCTGTTTATTTGTGAATATGATAATTCAAAAATTCATTGAACTAGATGAGTGAAATATATCCTATTCATTTAATGCTAGAATAGTATATTTTTATTTCAGCTTGGATCATATGAATCCAGTATTGTTTCACTATCAATGTACAAACCGCGATAACTCTTACACGTAGTAAGCTGGAAAGATGAAATTCGGAATTTAATCTCTAAATTCAAATAGTAGATATCAGCCAAATTTCGGAATTATCTATCTAAGAGCAATCTCTCTGTCCATCGGTTTATTTGGGAATATGATAATTCAAAAATTCAATGAACTAGATGGATGATATATACCATATTTATTCAATGCTCGAATAGTATATCTGTATTAAATCTTGGATCATATAAATTCATGCATTGTCTCACTGTTCCTGCATAAGAGCGTGATAAAAAAACGCATCATGCTGAATATATGAATTATAATATTTGGTTTTTACTCTAAAACTGAAACCAGTATTATCTTTCGTACAAAATCTGTCATAGCATAGACTATCTCTATAATTGAATATAATTTCGTATTGGAAAATGCAACCATCTGGATAAATGAAATTTAGTTCATTGATTGGAGAGGAAAAAGCTATCGGTATACGTTTCTAATCTCAAATATTCATCATCAGTAATCATCAAACATTTCAAAGAAGTTTCGCCTAAAGAGGAATTCCATTTTAATGATTATACTAAGATTTTAAATCTGTCTAAAATAGATGAAACATTCGAAGAATGCAGAAAGATAATTACTTCCCTTTATACAGAGGAGAAGTGCAAATAGACAAAAATTACACTATTCAGCATTGATATTGAATGATTGAATTCATGAAGGAATTTGAATTTAGTGTGAATGAAACCGTTGCAAACTTTATAATTGGATAGAGCTATGCATAAACAAGTTCCTCCCTAAGGTAAAAAAGATGTACGTTATATTTCGGAACGAGTTGTGATTTGGAAATTTCTCGTTTGTTCTGAAAATGTTATTGATAGTGTAAAAGGTGACAACTTTATATTATAGCAAAATGCCAAAATATGATAGATATTTGTCCTCCCTATTCAGATTTTTATAAATTTCGCCAGCTTTTTATATTTTATTATATCCATCTAATAATCTAAATTCCTTTGATTCAGAGAGAGAGAAATATGATTCGTTTCAATGAATATCGAATCTTCAAATGACTCTTTTTTTTAGAAACTTGAATGCAAATATCATAGAAATAAGTCAACTTGTTTTCCCCTTTGTGTCTCATATTTTTCTCGGAACGTATTTTCTACGAGGTAATATGTTAAACAAATAGGAGAATACAGGAAACTAATTTACTTATACAAATACGGAATAAATGGAAATGTATTAACAGATGGAAATAACTTTTCTGATGTATACTAATTCATACTTCTTGCGAGTATTTTATCCAAGTTTCTTTTCTAGCGATTTATTATTTGAAAATAAGATTAATGTTAGAATTAAAAATATATTGTTATTAACCATACGTTTAATTAAATTTCTAATTATATAACTAATATTATTTTAAATTGGAAAACATAATTTATAATTAATCATGAGATTTATGTAAAGCGAATCACAAAAGAAAAGCAAAGAACTAAAATTTTCTTAGACCGCTTTAATTATTACAAATTAAGCATTTTAATACAAACTCATTTAAAAGCAATAATTTTAAAGTCTTAAAGAGAGTATTAATATAATTTTATGTACTATTGAAAGCAATAATTATAAAATTAAGCAAATTATGATATAAAAATTAAAAATTCTAAATTTATTCCATTAAATTTCAATTATACATATTTTATTCGATTTTTGAGCATTTAAATAGACGTTTCATCAGAAAAAAAACTTTAATACTCATAGGACTAATGACATATCTGTGAATATTACATACAGCATCACGAATCGTATTACGTTCCTTGAATGTTATTTACTAGAAAATTGAAAAACTAGATAAATTCAAAAATTTTCAATGGGTTCAATTATGGAATTTTTAAAGGGAATAAATTCCTTACATTCTCCTTCATGATAGCTAAAATTAGCTCTAGATTATTTAGCAATTTTTAAATTATCAATTTTGATTGAATGTTTTTTACTAGAAAAGTGAAAAACTAGAACAATTCAAAAATTTTCAATGGGGTCCATTATGTGATTTTTAAAGAGAAAAAATTAATTACATTCTCCTTCATGATAGCTAAAACTAGCTCTAGAATATTTAGCAATTGTTAAATCATCAATTTTGATTAACTCCAAAGTCAAAATTAATTTAACTTTGGACTAGATGTATAAAGTAAACTTTTTGTAGTACAGATTAAATATTTTAACATTACTATGACTGCGAATGAATCAGAATTATGATGGAACAACGTATAACTAAAAACATAGCAACTGTTCTTTACTCTATTTCGAATTGTCAAATTATTGGTTCAAATATTATATTTTCTTAAGAGTTTCATGAAATATTTAATATATTAGAATAAATAATTAGCAACTGAAATGATTTTAGTATAAATTTCTAGGGGAAATTTAACTGTATTATCTTTAAGAAAAATTGCAAAAGTGACATTTAAGTAAAAAGCTCAAATTTACAAAACATCTTTTACTACATCTTAAATTTTAATGAAAATGGGTGAAGATATGTTGATAACATAAAATAACACATTTTTGCCCAAATTAATTTTAAAAAAATTTAAAAATCTAAGAGAATTTCTTTCACAAGACATTAAAATATTCATTACTTTGCATTAAGAAAGAATTTAAAAATTAAAATTTTAAACTATTCCGTTCAAAATATCTTTATAATCAACAATACTAGATAAAAAAAAGAAAGCGTCATAAAAATCTGTACATTTATACAAAAATAAAAAGAAAGCAATAGCAGTTTCTAAGAATTCATCAACCTCAAAAATGCTTCAATGATTTCGGAGAATTTGAACATGAAATGAAGATATAAAAGAATCTAAAGCTCTCAACTTTTACTATAGAGTCTTATTTTTCTGAGAATTTTATTTCTTTTTCTTGTCATATTAAAAGCGAAAGTTTATTGTCAACATTCCCAAAGGTACTGAAAGAAAGTAAAATGTTACGTAAAAGCTAAATTTAAAATTATTTTAATCTATATTACATTGGGAAACTCGGAATGTCAGTTTGTATTAAAATCAATTAACTAAAACTTTATTTAGTTTATTATGATTGAAAAATTTTATTTACTCGAATGGAAAACAGTAATTGTTTACTTAGCAATTTAAGTATTTGAGAAAATAAACAATTTTTCATCCAAATAAGTGACAGTTAAAATAAAATCACAATTTTAGAGTCAATTATCATGCACAAGAAAGGCAATACTGCTGAATGTAAATAAAAAATAGCATATTAATAAAATTTATCAATAATATTTAACAGCATTTATTATCTGAATCGAGAAAGCTACCAGAAAAATGAAATATATAAATAAAGTATGATTAAGTATAAAAGAGAGTTCTCTTTCAATATTAGAACTTCTTGGATGTACCTGTAATGTTTAAAAGGATATTGACTGGCGTTGTTAATCTTACGTAAATAAAGTATGAGTTAGTATAAAAGATGATTCTCTTTCAAAATTAGAATTTCTTGGATGTACCTGTAATGTTTCGTAGGATATTGACTGGCGATGTTAATCTTACATAAATAAAGTATGAGTAAGTATAAAAGAGAATTCTCTTTCAAAATTAGAACTTCTTGGATGTACCTGCAATGTTTAGTAGGATATTGACTGGCGATGTTAATCTTACATAAATAAAGTATGAGTAAGTATAAAAGAGAATTCTCTTTCAAAATTAGCATTTCTTGGATGTTCCAGTAATGTTTAGTAGGATATTGACTGGTGATGTTAATCTTACTAACAGAATAAGCTAGTAAAGGGAATTTATATGCAATTAAAAATATAAAATATTTCGAACTAGTACGAAAACCTCAGAATAATTCTTTGTTCAGATATATTCTTACGAAATATAGATATTCTTACGTTCAAATATATTCTTACGAAAGTCAGAATGTAGAGAAATTCTTAAATTTTATCCATTTTATTATTTTTATATTCTCCTCTAATTACGTAAACAACAGAAGAAGCAATTAACTTTTTAAAAATTCGAAACGCTTTCAAATAAATATTAGAAATCCTTTCAAATCAATATTGTAAGAAACAGCAAACAATTTAAAGTTACTTATTTAAAACTCAATATGGCTTTGTTACTATAGAGTTAAAGTAAATCAAAAACTAACAATTAAATTTATTTTTAAATTTTCATTTGAAATTTTGTACAGGAAAGTGTTGGTCATCTGCTTAAAAGTTCTCTTGCAACAGCAAACTAGAATCGATAAAGTGTGAAATTGTAAAAGTGGAGATTTGGAAACAGAAAGAAGTGCAAAGACATAGAAATATTGCGTAAGTTCAACTAAAAGAGAAAACATTTCTTTTCTTCAAACAAAAGCGTTTACTCTGATAATGATAGAGAACAGACTTTATACAGAATGCAACAATAAAGATGTGATCTTATATCTTGAATTTTGATATCATCTTAATTTTCTCTTAAATATCTTGTTCTTTTGGGTCCTAACACAAAGTAATTAAATACCTACATAATAACAGGTAAAAAGGTTGGGAAAGGTAATACTCTTGATAAAGCATACATTCAATTATTAGTATGTTAATGCAACACCAGAAGATTCGGTAATGAATTAATGAATGAAGCAGATCTATATTTAAAACAGTTCCCTTTAAATAATGAATGAATCATGAAGTAGTTATAGTTTAATTAATGAGTGAACCATGAAGTAGTTTCAGTTTAATGAGTGAATGAATCATGAAGTAGTTTCATTTTAATGAGTGAATGAATCATGAAGTAGTTTCATTTTAATGA
>JAOUZG010050968.1:15275250-15295399 GCA_026289955.1 Argiope argentata
TTCATTTTAATGAGTGAATGAATCATGAAGTAGTTTCATTTTAATGAATGAATGAATCATGAAGTAGTTTCATTTTAATAAATGAATGAATCATGAAGTAGTTTTATTTTAATGAATGAATGAATCATGAAGTAGTTTCATTTTAATTAATGAATGAATTATGAAATAGTTTCATTTTAATTAATTTATGAATCATGAAGAAGTTTCATAAAGCAGTTCCATTTTAATTAACGAATGAAGCATTCCATTTCTTCCCATCCGTATGAAGCAGTTCAATTTTTAAAACATTGAGTTGGCAGTTTCTTTGGATATACGTCATTCTGTTTCTAAATATTCATCAAAGACTACAAATGTTTTGTTCTATTGTTCCATAATTTTCAAATTCCTATGAATAAATTTATTTCTACGAATAAATTCCCAATGGAATATTTCTTCCATTGTGTTCTAGCAAAGCAAATACAACGTATCAATAATATTTCTACCATTGCATTTTTTTTTCTTTCCAAAATGGATACGTAAAAAAAATTCGTATTTTATTTTAAAAGTGTTAGAAAATTCATAAGGTACACTATCGAAAACACCCAGATTTTAATGAAAGCAGAGTTTAAACGTTATTTATTTGAAGAAATTTATAAATGATAAATTTATTAGTATTTATAACAGGCATTATTTTTTGTCAATGTCCGTAAGGAATTAATTTCTCAAATAAATTAAAAAAATTATTCTATTTTTGGTGAAATTAATCAACTCTCTAAGTATATCTACAGCTACAACAAACGTATTTTAATACATTACAAAATATATTTTAAAACTATAACAGTACCAGAGAATAAAATAAAATAATTAAATTCTAATTTCTACACTCGGTTTGTAATTGGTAATAATATTTAAAAAATCTTCAACAAAAATTTTAAGATGTTAAATTTATATTAGTTTAAACAAAGCTCAAGTTACAAATACATTTATTGCTTTTAAATATAAATTATTTTTAGGAAAGGTAATATTAAGAGCGTATTTAGCTTTAAACTTTAATGGTACTAAATGAAACATTTAGAAGAAACAAAACCCTTTTAATCTTCATTTTCTTTATTGTTCTTCCAAATTAAAAAATTTAACAATGTTTCCTTTTGTAACTCAGACATTATTTTCTAAGCTTTCGTCACTTCAAGGTAAAAAATAATTCTTATTTACCAAAGTATTAGAGTAAATGGGGTCTTAGACAAAAAAATAGTTTAGCTTGCTATTTTATCTTTAAGTACATAGAATATACTTAAAGACTATTTTGGTCAAACGCTTGGCCATAGAGAGTTCTTAAAACCTTTTACTGGGAATTTTTGTTCAACTGACAGCAACTTAAGTCTTTTTCATGGACAATAATCCACTGATAATGTATTAAGAGCAAATAGTTCTTAGACAAGCAGATGTTTTCGGATATTTTTTCCAAGGCTCTAAAAATGGTAAGGCTTAACTTGTCTGAAGGAGGATTGGAAATTCCAGTAATTCCCAGACATCGACATAAGGAGACAATTATTGACTGTCGAACTCCATACTGACATTTCATCCACAATATCTTATAGATTGAATAAGACTGGTTTATTTAATTTTGCTTGCTTATGAATTTTAATATACAACAATTTCATTAAAAATGTATTTTTTTAAAAAAAATTAGAGTACGATACATTAACAAAGGTATGGGAACTCAATTAATTTCTTCATGAAAAAATTTGTCTGATTTATAATTTAGGATTTTTAAGCTTATAAGTTCTACATAATTCTAGAGATTCTTACAATAATTGCACTAATTAGTGATTGAAAATGTTAGTTTTTAACTAGATATATCACATACTTGAATAATATAAATTAATAGCTACAGATTTTTTGAGAAAATCCTTTAAATATGGGAAATCGTTATTTTCTCTTAAAATATATTAAAAATATCTGTAATTTCATCCATTAGGAATGCCACCTTAATAATGTACTTAATAAATACTACATAAAAAATTTAATTTAAAATAAAATTAATTTATGCTTAAATCATTTAATTTGAATTTAAGAAAATTTAATAGGTTTACACTATAAAAACGCTTATTATTTACTTATTATTATTATGATTTAAGAATTAAGTAAAATTTTTGATTAGGAATTAAGTAAAATTTTTGATTATAGATTAGTTCTATTTGAGATGTAATAATCTTTTACAACAGAAGAAAAAAAATTAAAGGATTTGCTTGAATTGAAAACCAGACTCTATGCTTAGTTATTAAATATTTTTTAAACAGTATCAGCTGTTAAATATTTAAATTTTTTAGCATTTTATAATCTTCTTTATTCTTATCTAATTTATATTACACAATCTATGTAGTCTGCGGCAGTTGAAATAGTTAAAAACATATTATAAAGAAACCAATCAAAGTGAAAGAGAATGTAACATAGAAATGAATATAGAAATAATGTATTTGAAATGAAATAATTTTTAAAGCAGAACAAACAACTTTACATAAATTCAACATAAAAAGACTTCGTAAAATATTTTTTTAATGAAACTTTTTCTTTGAAAATTTTTTTTAAAAAAAACAAGGTCTTAAAATACAGAGTTTGTCAATAATCCTGAGAATTTTTTAGTCAAAAAAATCAGTCACATTAAGCATATCAGTTAACTATTAAATTCATAACATTTACATCGTAATTTATATCCTCAACGTATTTCAACAGGTACTTCTGTTCCTTTCGTTTCACTTTATTGTTCCGGTTTTTTTCAATTTTTTAAAACTTCCAATAAAGGATAGTGATTTTCTTGATCTAAATGTATTTATATAATGTATTATATGTAGATATTTTTTTGTTTTGCATCCTGGTACTGTTTAATATATTATAGATGTCTGTACCAAATATCAGAGACCTTTTTAGCATTTTAATTTCCTTTTATTTTACTCATAAGCAAATTATCTTTAACTTAAACAATAATCAAAAACGGAAGCATGCTATATTCTATGTTTTTAATTTATTTAGAGTTTTAAAAAATTCCAGTTCTCACCGGCTTTTCAATTAATAATTTACTTCTAAAACTATCAGGTTTTAACTTATGAGAGATGAATTTATGTCTTGGTTAAGTTTTTACTTTATATTTTTCTTTCTAATTTAATTTTTAAAAAAGACTAATTAAATCATAAGCTGAATTATTAAATCTAAAACTATATAGCTTAAAAAACTATAAACTTTATATAGAGATAAACTTCATATAAAGTTTTTAACTAAAATTTTAAACTTTATACAGAGATTGTCTATATAGAGATTACAGATTTTTTTTATGATTATCAATCATTTTAGACAGAAATTATTTATTTAATATTATTTTCAAGCGTATTTCATTTTATCAGATTTTGAAAAACAAAAACGAAAATAGGGTAAATTTTTAAAAAGAAATACAGAATTTTTAATGAAATACGGCATTAAGAATTTTTTACATTTTCAAATGACTCAGAATTTTTGATGCACAGTTGATAAATACTCATTAAAAAGTTTTACTTACCATCATTATAAGCATTAAGGGCATCATCCTTAATTTTTTAAGGATCTGCAACAGTTTCTGTTTCAGCAAACTTTTTCGCAAGTTGAGGAAAGTCGAGGTGGAAGCGGAAAACAAATCAAACGGAGAAAAACTTTATCTCGCTCCTTCGGAAGCACGTGCTGAAGTATGAGCGAGAAATTCGGAAGATGGGGAGAAAGGATGCTTTCGCTGACGGAGCACCAAGAGCAACTGATCACAAGAAGCAAAGGGAGAGAAAATTACACAGAGCGCACAGGAGTTGTTATCGACAGAAGTTTGGACGCGCAAGCGCAACCCAACAAAGCTCTGAAAATGTACCACACATGATTTTTCGGAAAACTGCCTTCCTGCT
Source organism: Argiope argentata (assembly GCA_026289955.1). NCBI lineage: Eukaryota > Metazoa > Arthropoda > Arachnida > Araneae > Araneidae > Argiope > Argiope argentata. The sequence continues at coordinate 15,279,150 of JAOUZG010050968.1, forward strand.
GTTCAAAACTATGCCGTCTTTCTTTATTTTTGTTCATATTCTTTACTTTCTTTCGTTAAATCTAAAGTTTCAGCTTCAAATGCTCTCTATCTCCTTCTTGTTGACACATCCACAAAGTTTGAGAATTTAAATGGAAAGGAGATGGAACGTTTGCTGTTTGCTGTTACAATAAAACTGAATGCTATTTTTTAGGAGTATGACAGTAAAAGATGATATAAAAATGATCGTTAAAAACAGTTTATGCTCTCTATCGATCTCAACCTCTGGCAGCATTGGTTTGACGAAAGAATATCAATCTCTTATATTTGGTTAAAAATCAGCAATTTTCTTATTTACTGTGTGTGATAACCGAATGAAGAAAATGCAGCACAATGATTGAAATCAGAATGATATCTCAGCGAATTACTTGGAATAATAAATGACTTTATTAACAGTAGTATACTAGTTATGAGTCATAGTCCAATTGAAAACATTTATGGGATTCACAATAAAAGATAATTATATTCTAATCTATAAGGTAATAATATAATCTTGTATCATTATTTAAACAGTAAATTTATTTCATCGTAAAATATTTTTTAAAAATTAATTTTGTGGACCTTGTCCACTTGAGGCTTATGATTTCTCTTCATGACTTTTTATGTGAATCACAACAAAAGTTTGATTCACATAAAATAATGTGTAAATCACATAATAAGTGTTTTAATAATGATACAATATAATCTTGTACCATAATTAAAACACTATACTTAGTTCCTTGTCAAGTAGTTTTCAAAAATGAATTTTGTGAACCTTGTTCGCTTAAAGCTCATGATTTTTCGTCATGACTTTTTATGTGATTCACAATAAAAGATAGTTATATAATCTAATCTATAAGGTAATAATGTATCATTATTAAAACACTGTATTTAGTTCCTTGTAAAGCAGTTTTCAAAAATGAATTTTATGAATTAAAAATGAATAAATGAATTTTACACTATATTTAGTTCCTTGTAAAGTAGTTTTTCAAAAATGAATTTTATGAACCTTGTTCGCTTGAAGCTCATGATTTTTCTTCATGCCATTTTATGTGATTCACAATAAAAGATTATATAATCTAATCTATAAGGTAATAATATAATCTTGTGTTATTATTTAAACAGTAAATTTATTTCATTGTAAAGTACTTTTTAAAAATTAATTTTGCGGATCTTGTCCACTTGAGGCTCATGATTTCTCTTCGCGACTTTTTATGTGAATCACAACCTAAGATAATTATAAAATCTAATCTCTAAAGTAATAATATAATCTTGTATCATTATTTAAACAGTATATTTATGTCATTGCAAAGTAGTCTTCAAAAATTATTTTTGTGGACCTTGTCCGTTTTAGGCTCATGATATCTCTTCATGACTTTATTGAATGAAAAAATTATATTTTTTTTTTATTTAAACAGAGCAAATAATTTTGATTTACTGTATTTATGCTTTTATTTTTATGCTAGTTATGAGTCCAGTTATTAATTTTTATGTTATCCACATCAAACCGATTCTACGAACAAGTAAATTTTATAATTTATATTTATCAATAAGAATCAATATAAAGCTAAAGTTAGTATATTAGGCAATATATTAATAAACTATTTGTATGCTGCTTCTATGATCAGAGAAATTCTTCCAATACAGTTCCTCCAGTTACACAATAAGAAAATAATAGGCCGGCGTCCTGGTTAGGGGTAATGCGTCTTCCCCGTGAGCTGGGAGACCCGAATTCAAGTCCGGAATTGGGCATGGTTGTGTCTCAGTGTAAAGTGTGTGAATGTTCCCCCCTGTAAAAGGTGTCTGTGTATACAAATGGGAAATTTTTTGATATCAGAATAAGAAGTTTCGTACCCTAAAAAAACCTTTGTCAGAACTAAAAAAAAATTTTGACCTAAAACCCTAATCTTAAATGTTACCTAAAAAGTTTATTAATGGCTTCCAAAATCTTAACAAAATGCCGTTAATGTATACATTTTTTTATTCTGGATTATTTACTTTGATATTGTGCGAAAAACTTTTTATTTTTCAGTTGCGGCAGTACTCATCTTAAAGTGCGATGAATAAACAATAAGTTAAAAGCACTTTTCAAAAAAAAAAAAAAAACAGGATTCTAATTTATTTAAATTGTTTTCTTAATTGTTCTCGGTTCAAATTTCTACTTAAGGAATAGCAAGTAATATAAAGAAAATATTTAAAGTCAATTCCTACTTAGGTAAACAAGGAAAATATTTATTTCAATTACTTTTTATTAAATAATTAAAAATAATCTAAATAATGCATAAAAATATTGATTTTTGAACAAATTGAACTCGCATTCTCGCATTTAACGATTCCTGGCATTTTAACGATTGAGCTACTGCCTAATGATTTCAGTTTTCATTACAATCTGCTAAGACTCTATTTAAAGTATTGATAATTTATTCAATTTAACTAATGCATTAATATTTGGAAATATTGTATTGACTTCAAGCGTTTCAAAAAATGTATTTGAACTTTAGTGGATGAATGAAGAGTATTTTATTAACGTTTAAAAATTTGAAAAAGATATATCAATATATAAATAGATAGTGTGAACTAATAGTAGTAATTGAAAAAGGAAATGAAATAGGTATTTACTACTACTTTCATCGTAACAAAATAATGCAAAAAAACATTTACAAAAAAAATTTCATAACCGGTTTGCACTTTTTTTAAAAAGCTTATCTCTGTAGCAATATAAAATTAAAACTGATAAGGTAAAACTACTGAAAGACTAAAAAAACATGCTTTTTAAAAATAGATTACATAATATATATTATAAAAAGTAATTAACCATAAAGAAGTTTATATTAGTAAATTTTTTTGAACTTGAAATTTTCACGTTTTTATAATGCATCAGTTTTTCCCTTTTTCACCGAAAAAAATCTATATAATTCAAGTTCAATAACGATTATTTTAATATCGTAAACGTCTATGAAAAGATGATGGATTAATATATGGTATATATTGTAGTACTGTCTCCCCATTTTACACACACACAAATGATATATATATATATATATATATATATATATATATATATATATAATTTTAAATTATTTTTATTTTTAAATATTATTTTTTAAAGTTAAAACAGCTGTTTTTAATCAAAGGTATTCATTTAACATAATTTTTATTAACTTAGCATAATTATCATTTAGTTTAGTATTCATTTAACTTCATTAACTATAATGTCAGGAATATAATTATTATATATTTCTTATATGCCTTCATTAAATAATCTAAACTTTAATATCACTGCTGGAAATTTCCTCAAGCGTATCGTATTTCCTGTGCTATAATTAAATTCATTTTAAAAATTATGAATATTCAGAATATTTCTTAAGAGTTCTTTTCCCTTTCATAGGTTAAGTTGGATCATTACCATCATTATTAAACCATTGTCTTATGAATGAGATACTTATGAACTAATTAATCATCTAAGCATTTGTGTCAAAACTTTTTTGGACATGTAGAAAAAACTCTTGTTTCATAGACCTTCAAAACGCCCAAGGCTCCAATGTATTATTCATTATTTGTCAATGGAATGCCATCTTTATTAAGAAATTATTCATTTTTTTCCATAATTTTGAAAGAATGATAAAACCATCCTTAAAAAACAACGCGTTATCATTAATAGCTCTTTAACTTTATTCATTCTTAAAAAAAGCTTAAAGAAAAATTATAATCCAAAATGTTTTGCTTTCTTAATTCAAGGCAATTTAATACTTTAAAATACTTTTAAAAGGAAATGTGATCAAAATATATAGTAAACAGAGTTTCTGCGTATGATAATTATGGATATGTTTTTTATGTTTCTGTGCAGGTTAGACTATTCGATTTAGAATTCTCAAACTTGGCACATGTTAAATTTGAATGATGTGAATGTGCATCTCAGAGTGACTTTTTTTTAAAACTTTTAATTTAGTGCATTAAAAATTCAGCGAAATTTTTGTGTTTTTTGCTATGAAACGGATAGTTCATATGATGCTATATGAACTATCCGTAAAGTATACGCATCATCTTAAAATTCAATTTTTTTTGTTGTTGTTGACACCAAACTTTGCCGTTTCATATTGTTGGTATTTTAATTAGTTTTAAAAGTAATTTACAAAAATAAGAGAAATTCAAATCGTTTTCTCTGAGTCTACTAATATATCATCTGATTTTTTCCCATTGTTGATGTGTGATATAAATATGAACACAGACGATCAACACAATAAAATTCAGCTTATTTTTCCATGCTAAGATATTGTAACTGCAAATAAGTTTTAATTTCAAAATGAAGAACTGTCATAAATCGTTTTAAAGTTCCTTCCATTTTTCAAAATCATTGCTCTTTTCTGTAATATAATTGGATGTATAGACGAAGTATTACAGAACTGTATTGCAAAATAAACAGTATAGTATAAAGTATTTAAAATTGTATTTTTATATTTATCAGCATTTGAAGTGCAAAAATTATTTAATCAAGTAACATGAACTGAAAATTTTAATATCCATTAATATCGGTGAATAACTGGTGCCCTATAGCAGCTAAAATAGAATAAAAAATGTATATAATTTATCTTTGAAAATCGGAGTGAATAAATTTGCATGAAACGACGAAATTTAATGAAATTCGTTTAATTCTATATGAATGATAGAATTCTATAAACTTTTTATCTTAACATTACTAAATCCAATAAGGAATTCGCGCTAGAATTATAATATTAAATATACGAAAATCATTATCGTCAGTTGTTTCAAAATTTTATTTTATTTCATGTTTTCCCTTAAACATGTGTAACTAATTTCATATCCGATGATAAAGGCTTAAATCAAATATCTAAGAATTCCAGAAGAAAAGTTTAGTTCCCTGTTTGCATTCCAGAAGTTCGAAGATTGCTATTTACTTAAATATATTGCGTCTTTCGAGAGTAGTTGAAATTCTCAAGCAAACTTATTCCCACTTCGGTGAAAGGAAGTTCACTTACTGTCTATCTGAGCAAGATAGAAGAAAAAACGATTTATTTGCTTAAGCGAAACGTATTTTATGCAACTGTTTGCTCTTGAAGTCTCTGCAATGCTTGTGCGATGATCCCAATATTTAATAGAATAACTCCGTAGGTGTGAATAACAATTTTCCGGTTTGAAAAGTTCAAGTTTCGAAGAAAATATTTTGTTGCTCTACATGACTTAAATTAATCTTTGCTCTTGTAAAAGAATTTACTTCAAGACATTTTCTTTTATTCATTTATAAACATTATTTAAGCAAATAAAGTGATATTATTTCAGAAATGATTGGTGGATTTAAAGATGAGAAGTGTAAGTTTTCATTGGAATATTTATTTTCTGTTGATTCTTTAAAGTAGATTATAAATTGATGTACAGAAAGATTCACATGGATGCTTATTTTTATAAAGTTGATTTAGTTTAGTCATATTAACATCTCGTTGTAAAGTAACACTAAGGCTATTTTGGGACGGGCCTCATAATTTTGAACCATGGTCAGATGACAAGAGCGGCTCTTGATCGGGCATCCCCTTTCCACACCACACCAGTGGGTGGACGTTCGGCCTTGACGAACTTAACGTACAACAGACCCCCATTAGACAACAGTTCTTAGGGTGAAATCCGTTCTCGAACCTGTAACCCTATGACTCACGAGTAGAGGCTTTATCACAGGGTCATCACGACCTTTTTTCACAATTGAATAGTAACACCTAATTAATAAACAAATTAAGAGGCATATTTTGTTAGATCACAACTTAAATTACTTAAATGTGCTACATCACGATTTTATTGCTGTATACAAAAATGAATATTTTATATTAATATCCCTCAAATTTTAATGAAAGAAAAATGACAGAAAAATATGTAATTCTATTAAATTTCTCTACGAATAATAAAATTAATTATAAATAAATGTTCATGATTTATTGGAAATATTATTGGATTTTAAAAACATTAACCTCGGCACAACGATAAATTAGAGGATGAAAATGTGCGCCTCCAAATAATTTTTCTTTCCTTTTGATGTATTTTTAAAAATACTAATTACTTAAAAGTTAACCAAGCATTTGGCGATTTAAAATTATTTTGTCCATTAACGCTTTTACACAATCTTTAATTAAAAGAAAATATCATATTTTCAATTATGAAAATGAAGTTGCCTTTTTTATATTACTTTCTCAAAATTTAAATTTAAAAACCCCTTTACAATAGTTCTTAGCATTTATATAATTGAAATCAAACCGACTTCATTTTTCAATCACAATTTAAATTCAAATAGTTTTTCTATTCCAAACAATTTAAATAGTTTTCCTCACAAATACATTCAGAAAATAAATATTGATATTTTCTGAATTATTGAAGATTAATTTTTTAAAAATCGATACTTTTATCGGCACTAGTTTTAATTCTATGATATTTTGTTTCTAGTTTTTATATTCTTTATAAAAATTCTCATTTGAAACAATACCTTCGTTTCTGAAATAAAACCTAATTCATTTGAATTGCTTTAGCAGATTTATTTAGTTATTATTGGAGTGAAAATCTTAAATCTTTGTTGATTCTTGCTAATTTTTTTATATTGATTATAAAGCAGTTTAAGAAATTATTTTCCATTACCTTTAATATTTCTACTTTATAGCAACCGACGCCTTTTAGCTACTTTTTAGCTCAATATCCTTATCTACTACAAGACATTCCTCTTTGATGGTTACGTGCTTCGTTCAAGCGTTATGATTGCGTTAAATAAGTATTTTATAATTAGTCAAATGATATATCTTAAGAGCAATTTATATCCTAATTAGGCCTAATAAATAAATACTATTTTGCATCACTCTACCATTCACTTTTGAATATAACTGAAATAATTAAATATAAGGATCTAAATCATTATTTTCATTAAATGAAAAACATTATTAAAGCATCAGAATTTAGTTCAAATTTGGTCAAAATTGATCTTTATTATTTTTTAAACTTTTTAGTATTTTATAACAATCAATGCTTTAAGCATGCACAAAATTAAATTATTTACGAATTTTAAAGATTATTTTCTATATAGAAAAATACTATTTAAATGACAATTTAATTGGCTACTTTCTTTTAATACAATTTGTTAAGAATTTCTTTTTTATTTGAATATACTGTATATATTATTAATGTGATACATATAATAATTCTGGAAAAGTGTTTCTTTATGGACCTTCTAAGTTCAGCACCGAAGAAGCTTGACATTATTTCTGCATTAAGAAAATGACTTTTCTTGAATATTCACACGGAGGCAATCACTAACCGGAAAGGGATACGAAACGGAAAGGTTTTCTTTCTTGCTTTCATTCTCTGACCAAAACTGTTTCCGAGGGAAAAAGTAATTATGAACTTGTATTTTCACAGGTGGTAAATGGCTTTGAAAGATCTGAAATAGTTCCCAAGTTTCTACAATATAAGACAAGTGTTGAAAATGTTACAATTTCCATATCATATAACTCTAAATATATAGTAATGTCTTTATTTAGCATATTTCTTTCGAAATGTCAATTTTTTTTTTGAAATTTCATTTCATTTGATACAGAATATTTTCTGGGCTCCGAGTTTGTTTGAATTTTTTCAACAACTTAAAGATATTATGAAGTTCATTTGATCAAATGTTTTATTTGATCTTAACGTTTTAAACCAATGTTTTATTTGAGCTTAACGCTTTGAACCAATGTTTTATTTTAGCTTAACGCTTTAAACCAACGTTTTATTTGAGCTTAACGTTTTAAACCCATGTTTTATTTAAGCTTAACTCTTTAAACCAATGCTTTATTTGAGCTTAATGCTTTCAATCCATGTTTTATTTGAGCTTAACGCTTTCAACCCATGTTTTATATGAGCTTAACACTTTAAACCAATGCTTTATTTTAGCTTAACGCTTTAAACTAGTGTTTTTGTGCTTAACGCTTTAAACCTAGTGTTTTTGTGCTTAACGCTTTAAACCAATGTTTTATTGTAGTTTAACGCTTTAAACTATTGTTTTATTTGAGCCTAACGCTTTAAACCAATGTCTTATTTGAGCTTAACGCTTTCAACGAATGCTTTATTTGAGCTTAATGCTTTAAACACTGCTTTGTTGTAGTTTAACGCTTTAAACCAATTTTTTGTAGTTTAACGCTTTAAACCCATGTTTTATTTGAGATTAACGCTTTAAACCAATGTTTTATTTCAGCTTGACGCTTTAAATCAATGTTTTATTGTAGCTTAAAGATTATAAATTAACGTTATACCCTCATAGCTATTTATTGCTCTTCTTACGCTTTAAACCAATGCTTTATTTGAGCTTAATGCTTTAAACGAATGTTCTATTGTAGTTTAACGCTTTAAACCAATGTTTTGTTGTAGTTTAACGCTTTAAACCAAAGTTTTGTTGCAGTTTAACGTTTTAAACCCGTTTTATTTTATCTTAATGCTTTAAACCCATGTTTTATTTGAGCTTAATGCTTTAAATCATTGTTTTATTGTAGCTCAATGATTATAAATTAACGTTATACCCTCATAACTATTTATTGCTCTTCTTAATTTTTAAATGGATTTTCTGTAGCTAGAAAATTTTACATATTTAATATGCATGCATACTTCAGTTACTTTAATTTGCGTTTACGATTTATACGTTAACACAAACTAAGTAAAAAAAATACACTATTTATATTTTTATTATGACTGTTCTTTTTATTAGTTTATAAGTCAGGAAATGCATATAAATTTCAAAAAAAAAGCTTAATTTTTTTCCCTTTAGTTTACTTTTGAAAATTTTAGAATCAAACTAATTTATAACAGAATCCAGAATAATTTTTATATCCGAATTTTGAGTTGAATTCTCACAAAATATGTATTAGTGAACAATGAAACCGCATCATTTATGTTTTTTGTTATCAATATGTCATTACAAATTCAAAATTCGAAAATAATGCAGCATTATTATAAAACTGTTCTTAAAAAATCCCAATAACAAATACATTAAAACAGCATTTCGTATAATTTACAAACAACAGAAGCAGAAACAATAGCTAATATCCTTATTATACACGTTGTATAGTGCATTTTACTCGGTTTCTGCTGAAACTATCCTTAAAATGTCCTTTATATTTTAATTAACAATGCAACAACATCAATATGAAAACGAATTTTATCTTCCTATTTTGTTCGGTTTGTTTTACGAATTTCTCTAGGCATATTCATCGTTAAAGCAATACTAATAGTCTTACGTGAACAAGCTTTAAAAAAGGAATTCAAAAGGAAAATAATTATTATTTCGAAAATTAATAACATTGGAAGATAATTAAAACTTGGCTTTCAAAATTTAATTAACAGTATCAAATATAAATGTATTCTTACAATAACGTGCTAATGAAAACACTCGTAATTAAGAATTCTCTTCTGAAAGTCATAAAAGAATTATCATTATTTTCCTGAGATTGCCATTTCAATGTTTCGTAATTTGTAATGATTTAACTTTTATTCAAATAAAAGACAAAAATCTGTTATTGCCTAAATGGAGACCGCCGACAATGATGAAATTATTGTTGAGGGCATTTCTTTATTTTATGATTTACAAGAAATGAAATTCAGATTAGTTTTTAAATGGATTTAGATGACTTTTTTCTTCTTTCATATAATCCTCAATCGTGGTAATTAGATTATGAAGAATTTTGTTAATTATTGGAAAGAAGTTATGAAAGTCGCGTGTAATTGTGAGCAAATGTTTCATATTTATTTACCTATCTGTTTTTAAATGATTGGATTAAACTGTTTATATTTAAGCAATTTTACTAAAATTTCGATATTATCGGTTATTTTACTTTCAAAGTAATTTAATAAAAAAGTGTTAAATAGAATTTTTTTATTATTTACTTTGACTCAAAATAATTCAGAATTGCTCCAAGTCATGAAATTTAAGTGAATATTTACTTTCATGAGGACTTTAATTAAATAGGGATCTTTCGATTACAAAGGGAGGGTTCTATTATCCGTTTATTGAAAATAATAAGCTTTTTTTAAATATTTTTTGGAATAAATAATGTAAAAAGAAGGTTTTTTTCTAACTATATGAAGTTTTTTCATGGCTGAATGACATAAATTTTTTGACTGAGTAAGATGAATAGCTGAATCTGAAAAATTGCTATATTTATTCCCAAAACACTACTTTTCTTACAATAAAAACCATAAGGCCGTATATCTTTATAAATTCTTTTTTACATCTGATCATTTTTCTCTCAACAAAATAGGTCATTTCCGATCTATTTTAAGTAAATTCCAGTACATTGATAATACCTGACCTAAAAATAAACCCTTACAAGAAGTATTTGATATATAAGATTTAAAATATAAGTATGTAGCTTGTTTTATAATGTGCACATATATAACAAGCGTTTTCAGTCTATGAAGGAAATTCTTGGGTTCTAACTAAATGAGCTATAACTCTATATTTTCTTTTTCCTTCTGTATTGATTTCTTCCTAAATCAAGTAAAAGCTTTTTTCAGCTAAAAATAATAGTTTCTACTTGTTTGGATTTATAAGGAATGAAAGGAAAGAAACTGAAATGTCTGATATCTTGCATAGCATTTTAGATTCTATGGTCTTATTTTAAGGATTGACTTTTCCTCTTTTTAAAATGAGTGTTATATCAATCTTTTCAATTTCAAGTTTATTCATTTGACATAAAAGAAAAAGTACCTTAAATATATTAATTAAAAATTTGCTTAAAAAGTATATTTTTAATAATAAAAAGTAAAATTATTTTATTTAAATCACTATTATTTGGTCTTTAATTTTTCTACTTCTTAGCCTCTAATTTTGTAATATTTAAATTATAATTATTTATAAAATTAAACCTTTTTCAGTTACATTACATGCTAGCACTTCTAGAATTGAAATAAATAACTGTTTACAGGAATCAATTAAATATTATAAATATATTTTCAGAATTGCATTATTCTGCATATTTGAGCTTTAATTTAACCCAAATATTTATTGTCATGCAAAATTTCGGAATTCACGCTTATGAAAGAGTGACAGAAAATTAATTACATGATTCTATCTTTACTAGTAAGAAACTAATAATTAACTATGAGAATGAAAAAAATTGACTTAATATGCTAATAAACTTTAGTCTCGTCTTTTATTAAACTAAATTAGTTTATTTTTCTTTCCGCATCTTTGAGCGCTGGAGAAGGTATATAAGCAAGTGAAATAAAAATGTAAATAATATATGAAATTAACGACAATCTCTTTACGAATTTAGAGCTTTTGGAAAAATACTATGACTTTTTCCAGAGAATGAAATAACAACTGCTTTAATTTAAATAAACATCCCGTAATCAGTTATGGTAATTAGCAATATGCAGTTTTCATTTCCGTAAATTGGTAAGAATCGAAATTAAACATTTATTCATGATCTCAGTCTATAGCGAGCATGTATTTATATTGTTATTGTGAATATTATTAATGAAAACTGATGTACAAAAATAATAGTTGAAAACTTGGAATTTCTTTCATTTACAATTCAATTCATTAATCATTAACTAGAAACATATAAAAACAATTGATTTAATATGCAAATGAGTTTCCTTCACTACTTTTATTAAACTAATTAGTTTATTTTCCCTTAGCATATTTTAGCACTGTAGAAGGTATATAAGCAAATGAAGTAAAATGTAAATAATATATGAAATTTGCTACAAGTGCTGTTCGAATTTCTTCTTGTATTTTATTAGGCTGAATTAGCTGGCATATATTTGAGCAGTTGAAATTAAACTGTAAATAAAATAGGAAATGGTTTATGTGTGTCATTCGGGTTTTAAATTTTTGAAAAAGTACTGTAATCATTTTCCATACAATCAAATAACTATTTTTTCAACTTAATCAAATATCTCCATTTCAATAAATAATGATAATTAGTGATGAACAGTTTTCAGTTCTATAAATTACTAAAAATCAAAATTTACCAGTTTTTAGGGTCGGAGTATACATCAATTGAATAATATAGTGATTGATAATGAGCATGTAATCGATATTGTTATTGCGAATATTATTCAATAAAACCTGTTTACACACAAAAAAGTAATTGAAAAATCAAAAATTCTTTGATTTGATATTAAATTTAATCTCTCGTTTTCTTCTATTCAACTATCTCTATTTCATTAAATAATGATAATTAGGGATATGTAGTTTTCAATACTATAAATTACTAAAAATCAAAATTTACCTGTTTTTAGAGTCCGAGTAAATAGCAATTGAGTAATATAGCAATTGATAATGACCATGTAATCAATATTGTTATTGCGAATATTATTCAATAAAACTTGTTTACACACAAAAAGTAATTGAAAATTCAAAAATTCTTTGATTTGATATTAAATTCAATATCTCGTTTTCTCCTATTCAACTATCTCTATTTCATTAAATAATGATAATTAGTGATATGCAGTTTTCAGTACTATAAATTACTAAAAATCAAAATTTACCAGTTTTTAGGGTCCGAGTAAATAGCAATTGATAATGATTATATAATGAATATTGTTATTTCGAATATTATTCAATCAAACTTGTTCACCCACAAAAAAGTAATTGAAAATTCAAAAATTCTTTGATTTGATATTAAATTCAATATCTCATTTTAACATATTTTCTATTTTCCGTTATATTTGATGATAAGTTTTTCCAAATCTTTCTATTTGATTATATTCTCCCTAAATACATTTTGTTCAAATTTTCAATCGTTAATAGAATACTTTTTATTCATTCACTAAAGTTCAAGTAATTTTTTTAACTTTCAGTGGATGGCACTTGATGCTAATACAGTTTTTTAAAAAAATATTAATACAATAATTAAATTTAATTAATTTTTAAAACTTTAAATAGAGTTTTATCAGTTTATAAGGAAGATCGAAAACTCTACTGTAGCTCAATCGGTAAAAAGAAAGGATTTTAATATTTTTCAACTGAAGATGAAGAATACGAGTTCAAATAATGACAAAATCAATATTTTTTGATAAATCATTTATATTAATTGTAATTATTTAATGAAAAGTAATTAAAATAAAATATTTCTTTATTGACCTAAGTAGGAATTGGCTTAATTTTTTATATTACTTTTTTTGTATGAAATCACTTCTTAAAAAGGTGACTTCCAATGAATTATAATATAAGTATTTTTAATTATACACATATCATGAATTCTATTTAGTTGCGCTTTTAAAATAAATTATTTTAACTATCGCTTGATTTTTAAAAATGAAGTCATTCATACTCCAACATAAAAACCATATATGCCATATATACTCATACTCATATTTACAAGTCACGGGAATCTTTAGTTTTTACCCATTACTTTAGAAGTTTAATTATTCTGTATGACTTTGACCTGCCTTCGCCCGTCAGGATAAAAATTATCCTTAAAATCAAGGACACAGCATTTTTTTCAGTTTCAGTTTCGGAAAGAAAATCATTTCCGGTTCTAGTTCACAAAAGCCATAAATGTCTTACCTAAGCTCTATTTTTTTTACCATTTTGTGTTTGTTGGTGAACTTATGTAATGTATCTCCTTAAAACCGATGATAACACTTATCCACACTTATATTAAATATCATCTTTGAATTATAAATTATTATTTTTTATCTTTATAATAGTATTTCAAGGTAAGGATTGATTGATCTTTGGATATAAGCAATTGCCAGCTCTTTCAAAATATCGATTTTACAGATAGAGAACATATTTTTGTATTTCTGAGCAGAGAAATTATTGATTATAGTTGGTGAATAGATAGAAATGTCGATACATAATGACAATTTTTGGAAACAACACATTTATCTGCTTTAATTTAGCATAGTTGTAGAATACATTTTACTTCTTTATTGATTTTTATTTATCATGTCCTATCATACTGCAATGCATAACTGGCGGAGATAATATTTTAATATGACATCTATAACACGTTTCTGCATGTTTTTGAAATCTCCTTACGATTTGAAAATATGCTATTAATAGACAATATATCAACTTTTTTTTGTTATAGAGCTACTTTAAGAAGGAAAAGATAAAAGTTCATAATTTATCAAATGCACTTTATCTGATACAAACCTGTAAAAAATTGTCGAATATTCGAAAAATATAAGTTCTGGATAGCTTACGAACCTTAATTTGTTTTGAAAAGATTTTTCATACGATAGGAAAATGGTTTTCAATCCAAATGTTAAAAATTCACAAAAAGTGGCAAATATGCATTTGCTAATTGGATTTAAAACTAGTAATTTAAAAAAATTCTATTTAAATCAATTCCTAGTTAGGTCAACAAAAAATTTTTTATTTCAGTTACTTTTTATTAAATAATTACAATTAATATAATTAATTTATCAAACTATTATTCAGTTTTCCAAGAACTGAACCCTCACTTTTCACCTTCATGCGGAAAATACTGAAATCCTTGCATTTTACCGATTGAGCTACTGTAGCGATTTCTGATTTCATTACAAACTGCTAAAACTTTATTTAAAGTATTAAAGATTAATTAAATTTTATTAACGTATTAATTTTTGGAAAAAAAACTGTATTAACACCATGTGTCATCCACTATCATTTTTAAAAAAGGTATTTGAAATAAAACGGAACAATAAAAATTATTTTATTGACGATTGTAAATTTGAACAAAATATATAAATATATAAAGGGAAAATAAGAACTAACAGTAGGGACTGAAGAAGATTTTATAATTTTGACTAACAAATTCTTACTCAGTTTTCCCACCTTATTACTTAAAAAGGAAATAATATTTTTATTGGTGTGTGTTTCTTCATTAAACCATCAAAATATTGTTTAACTTTTAACATTTGCATTACTATTATTATCAACTGCTTATAAATGATTTCGAATAATTTAATATTTGAGTAGCAAAATAAATTACCTATAACATCTTTGACTATGAATGTATTTAGAGTTTTAAAACACTGCTTTTAAATAATTAATTTTAGTTAATAAGTTTCCAAAATTAGCTTTCTTAAAAATCTGACATTCATTAATATTAATTTATACAACTTTTGTAGAAAAAAAGCGCACAAAAATTGTGCAATGTAGGTTTAAAGATGAAAATAAATGACTTTAATGTTTACATTTTTATCTCAAACTTTAGAGAGGTCAGAAATCATCTTAATGGTTTTCAAATGAGAAATTTTTCAGTGTCAGTCTAGAAAGAAACACATTACTTTTCACACAGGCGGTTAATAATTTAGTTCAACATACTTCCTTTTACGTCGAGTTTTTTCCCCTTTTTATTGAATCATTGCTCATTTGCATGAAACGAATATTTTTATGAGTTGGCATTTTTTCCCATAATGGGGAGAATACTTATCATTTATGTGTTTAAAATAATGCTAGAATAATTTAAAAGAGTGGTTTTTAAACCGCATTATGAGTAATCTAATATTTTACCCAACAAAGGGGAAAATTCCATGACGGATGATGTTGCTGGTGGAAGAAAAAAATCATCCTAAAACTGAACTTTTAAGATACAGAAAGGGACGTGAAAAGCTAAAAAAATGTAACATTTACGTTTGAGCAACTTAAAACAATGAAAAGGTATTTACTAGAAAAAATGCGCAATTACAATGGGATTCCACTTACAATACAACATTTATTTTAATCTCATAATTTCTTTACAGTAAATTTTATTACTGTCTTTACGTAATTAAATTCATAACTGTTTTTACCATTTTCTAGTGAAACATTTATATTATTTGTATTTTAATCAGAATTGTTTTCTAAAATAAATATATATATTTTTATATAAATTAAATAATTACTTTTTTCTTATAAAAAAGAATAGAAATCATTATCAAGGCATTGGAAGTTTTTCCCTTTTTCCAGAAACATTTTAATAAAATCCATTATTACACTAAAGTATTTATATATTTTATGTCATTGTATTATTATAGAATAAAAATCATTATCAAGCCAATGCAAGGTTATTATTTTTTTCAGAAAAATTTTAATAAAATTCATTGTTATACTACAGTATTTATATATTTTATGTTATTTTATTATTATAGAATAAAAATCATTATCAAGCCAATGAGGTTATTATTTTTTCAGAAATATTTTAATAAAATCCTTTGTTATACTACAGTACTTATATATTATATGTTATTGCATTATTATAGTATATATAAAAATCATTATCAAGCTAATGCAAG
>JAOUZG010050968.1:15299852-15329496 GCA_026289955.1 Argiope argentata
ATGAATTTTCAGAAAACTCTCTCCTCTAAAGATAGAGTTTTAATTAAAATGCAGAAACTGTAAAGTTTAAGCCGATTATAAAAGAGACTGCTTTTCAAGTGCTGTATTTGAGTTTCTAAATCCGACTTTGCTTGCGTCTGCAATATATTATTTAAATAGGAATTCATCATTGCTTTATGTTCTTCAATAAAGCCATTTTGATTGAGTTTTGATGAAAGTCTTGTCTCCAATTTCTCTGAAGCCTCATGGCATTAATGGCAAAACAAATTTGGAGTGTTGCGACTAATACTTAAATTGGAGCTCTACCTTTAGAATTGTATAGCTCTCGAATAAAGCTTATTGAACAGAATTGAATCGTTGGGCAATCTCACTATTTTCGAACCATAAAGAATAGAATGAATCTGAGCAGAAAAAAATGATGTCAGAATTTAAACATATATTGATATGTAATTTATGAATTAATCAATCCATGGATAAATAAAACTTTCAGACTTTTAAAGAGAAACAAGAAAAAAAAATAATAATGTTTTTGCATTTCGGAGTATATAGATAAACAGGAACTTTAAATTAAGTTTTTTTTTATTTACGATAAATGGGTAATGAAAAAAGAGGAAGTAAAATGTGACGCCAATATTTTTAATGATTGACTAAGTGGCACTTAATAATACTTTAAAAAATTGATGAAGAGTATAGAAGAAAACTTTCTTTAGTAAAACTCTAAAAAAAACAACCTATTATTCTTATCTTTCAAGAATTTTGCCCCCACTCCTTGTCAAAAAATTTTTTAAATATGCCAAAATCTCGGTTTTCCGGAAACAGGATAAGTTCCTACAGAAAAGGGAAGCGTACCATAATGATGAAATTATCAGTATGTTTGAAATCAGATCAATAAGTATGTTAGATATTCTTTCCGATTAGGAAAGAATATCTAACATACTTACTTACTAATATCTAACATAACATACTTAATATCTAACATAACGTACTTACATATTCTTTTCTAAACGGAAAGAATATCTAACATACTTATAGATAAATATTCTTTCCTAAATGAAAAGAATATCTAATATACTTATTGATTGATCATCATTTATAATTGATCATTGGACCAATATTTCGATTTTGATCATCAAACAACGCTGACAACTGAACGGGCATTTCACTCATGAAACCTCTTTGTCATTTTATTGTAAGATATGCAGTCTCGAAAGTGAGATTCCCTAATGCCAAAGTTTAAGCTCCTACAAAACAACATCAGTCTGCATGTATCTCTATTCCTGGTATTTTGAAAAGTTTTTGCAAATTCTTTTTCGTTACTGGTTGGTCATAAAATATCAAGATTGTTATTACATTGTAGATCAACGTTCTTAATCAATGCTATATGTACCCCTAATACTATTACCTTAAATTAAGCAGTGCAAGTTTTACACAAAAATGTTAACTCAATTTTCAAATTTAATTTAATAAGGCGTCTCTTTTGACATTAACTATTCATTTGCATACACTTTCTCTTTTTGGCGAACTGAAGTGCTTATTAGTTCTTGCTGCAAGCGTTAATGATTAGCGCTTACAGCGAAGGTATTACTGATCATATGATAAGATACTACGTGGATATTGCAACTTAGTTTCCCATTGCAACTATTTCTTGTGACAGAAATTTCTTGGACAAATTTTAAAAATATATCTCAATCAATTTTTTTATTTAAAAGAAGATGCGAAATATATTTTTTACTAGTCGATACTATCTTTATTGCTTTTTAACTAATCACATTTTTGCGAAATTGCAATTTCAGTAATGCGTTTCATAAAAAATAAATATAGAGTAAATTTGAAAATTAAATCTAAGTTATGCTTGAATTGAATAAAAATAAATTAATCTACAATGAAACAATAGAAGTTTTTATTATGTGAAACTATAAATTATTTTTCTATGATACAGATTATATTTACATTTTATTATAAACTAAAAGATTTAATTGCGAATATAATTAAATTAGCTTTAAAATATTTTATATCGATTGTTAACACTCTATTTAAGATGCACTGCTTATTAATGGGAAAATGCTTTCATAACGATTGATAGACAGATAGATATGCTATACAAAGTTTTAAACAACAGAAATTGTCTTCCCTAAATTTTCTTGCGTACTCTCATATAAAGGCCTTCACTGCTTAACATGACATAAAACTGAGGTGAGAAACACCTTATGTAAGGTCACGAAGAATTTGTAAATCAATATATCAGAAATATAGATTTTGGCATGAAGCTAGAATTTTTTCAGAATCTATCACGTAGTTTGTGACAATTTTTTAGTAAATAATCCATAACATGCGGTTAATACACAAAAATCCAAACTCGAATATACATTTTGACACCTTTTTTCTATCTGATTGAAACCAAAATTTGACTTAAAACTACATTTGTTGTCACAAGATCACACACCAAATTTCATTTATTTAAGTCATTGTGCTTAAATGACACATAGTCAAACCTATGACAGAGTTGCCTCAAAATTTGATAGGAATATATAATTCAGATTATAAATATGTGTAATAAATTTTATCGATCTTATCTGTGTAATAAATTTTATCAACCAATTGAAACCAAAATTTGACTTATAACTAAGTTTGTTGTCACAAGATCATATACCAAATTTCATTTTTTAAGTCATTGTATTTGAATGACAGACGGTCAACCTATGACAGATTTGCTTCAAAATTTGATAAGAATATATAATTCAGATTATAATTCTATGTAATAAATTTTATCTATCTTATACCTTACGTATTAAATTTATTGAATTTTTTTTTCCGCGAACAAATGGGCAGCCATACTTCTACCGAATCGATTTCGTTCAAAATGTACCAGATAATAACAAATTTGGTTCTGCCCATATATCAGATTTCAATCATCTTATTAAAAAAATTGATTTGTCGTGTTTAAAGAAAGACAAAACGTCAAAAAATGTATTTTTTGAACTTAAGAAGATCTTAAACTTGATGATTCGTTTAACTCTCGGATGCAAAATTTTTGTCACTATTTCTTTGCATGTTGCATACATCAGAAAGTAAAAAGAACGAAAACCTTTTTTATAGAAAATCTGTTTAACTAAATACAGCCAAATTTGGTAACACTTTTTAGAAAATGAATTTATTTATTTATTTTATTATCATAATAAATCCCTTTTTCACTAGATTCTATAACAAATATTATTTCTTTTGAATTTCTTAATTTGAACAGATACAAACATATCGAGTAAATACACAAGTAATTCATAATGCACTCTTACGTTAATGATTATCTTTTATGATACAAAGCTTCTTGTCTTTTTAATTTTTAATTGTTATCTTAGGTCTACAGTAGCAAGAAGGCTATGAACAGTAGAAATAATGCTATGCGATATTACTTTTTCTATGTCTTAGACTGAAAAATTATTAAGATAACTGAATCATTCCCAGCATTCCCTTTAGGCCAAGCAGGACGTCACCGCTTAAATAATCAAATACCAAAAGGAACTGTTTTGGTATATATAATTATAATTAAAGATGCTAGGAACCCTTTTCGAATCACTGCGTATTTACATCAAATTGTAATTGAATGAGATATCCTGATTTAAGATTAAATATATTAATGTCCTTTTCTATAGCAACGACACCTAAGGCGGTATTCTCTGACTAAACTCCTACATTTCGCGAACAATTGAATATCTAATCTGATGTCAGATTAAACATGTATTAGACTGAAATTAATTTGTTTTTCAATCATGGTTCACTAAATGTATATGACTGAGTGTTTAGAATATAATAAATTTTTGAGGTTAAGTTTCATAAAAAAAAAATATAATCATTGTGATCTCAGTAAATATTTAATCTAAAGATATTTAATAAGAATTTCATTTTCCCAAGAAAATTAATTCATAATTAATTTAATTTTTCAAACAATAATGTTATAAAGAAAATTGTGTAACAGATGGGACCATTGTTCTTGAAATGTTCAGTGTACAACAGAGGAAAACATCCTATTAAAAATAATGAATAAACATACATAATAATAGTTATTTTAAATATTAATTCACCCTAAGTTAAACTGCTAACAATCAACTTTAAGACCTTCATTAATAAAGCAATTTGTTAAGGATACTTTTATGTAGAAGAAACGTTTGAACCACTGTCATTGAAGTGTTAAAGTATATAAAAGAGGAAAACAACCTTTTATAAAGAAGGAATAAACACAGTAATAGTATTTTTGAATGTTTATTCACTGCCGTAAATTAATTGAGGCATCTTTTTACAAAGAATGATTAAACACATAGCAATAGTAATTTTAAGTGTTAATTCACCCTAAATGAAACTGCGAACAACTAACTTAAGCTTAAATTTAATCAACTTAATTAATTAAGACATTCGTTAATAATGCAGTTTATTTAGGATACTTGTTTGTAAAAGAAATGATGGAACCACTGTCTTTGAAATGTTAAAATATATAACAAAAGAAAACATCCTTTTACAAAGAATGAATAAACAGACAGTGATAGTAATTTTAAATTTCTATTCACCCCCAAGTTAAACTGAGAGCAATTAACTTTAAGACTTTCATCAATAAAGCAATTTATTTAGGAAAACATCCTTTTAAAAATAATGAATAAACACACATAATAATAGTAATTTTAAATGTTAATTCACCCTAAGTTAAACTGCTAACAATCAAATTTAAGACGTTCATTAATAAAGCAATTTATTAAGTTTTTTTTTTTTTTTTTGTAAAAGAACCGATTGAACCATTGTCCATGAAATGTTAAAGTATATAACAGAGGGAAATATCATTTTATAAGGAATGACACACAGTGATAGTACTTTTATGTGTTTATTCATTCCCCAGTTATACTGCGGTCAATTGACTTAAATGCTTATATTAATAAAGCAATTTATTTAAGATGCTTTTTTGTAAAATAAACGATGGAACTACTGTCCTTGAAGTGTTAAAATATATAGAAAAGGAAAGCATCATTTCGCGAAGAATGAATAAGCACCCAAAATCATAGTAATTTTAAGTGTTAATTCATCTTAAATTAAACTGCGAGCAACTAAGATAAAGACCTTCATTAATAAAGCAATTTATTTAGGAAACTCTTTTGTAAAAGAAATGATAGAACAACTTTCCTTGAAAAGTTAAAGTATATAACAGAAAGAAACATCCTTTTGTAGACAATGATAAACAATATAATAAGAGAAATTTTAAGTGTTAATTCACCCTAAGTTAAACTGCGAGCTATTAACTTTAAGACCTTCATTAATAAAGCAATTTATTTAGGATACTCTTTTGTAAAAGATTTTTAGTCAACATCAATACAACCAGTAACAGTTGATTTTCATAGCGGCTTCTAAAGAAGAAAAATATAAATAAAAGGCATACCGTTTGAAGAAAATGCGTCAGAACAAATTGCTTTAGAATTATTTTTCTCGCACGGTAAAGGTAATCATCAACAGAGTTATTACTAAATCAATAATCAGCATATGGCCTCTCATAAAACATCGGCGAACCGCATTCTTCTTTTGAATAAAACCCACACAAAAAAGTCCCACTTGTTATTTTTATTTTTATTTCCTCCAGGAAAACCAGGTAACAACGATAGCAATTTTGAACTCTAAAAGATCTTCGACGATTCTATTCCCCCCGATTATTATGGACGTTGCAACTCGCTAAGAATCCTCTTAGATGAATGCATCCAGGCGGCCGTTTCAAGTCGATGTTTGAAAATGAAGTTTTCAAAAAGAAGAAAAAAGAAGAAGGAAGAAAGAAGTCTTTCTTTGGCGAATGGCTTCAAAAATACGTACTTTTTATGTCAAACGGAATAGCGGGTAGTTACATTTTAAGGTAATTCATATGGACAAAGATTTTGCTTGGGAATTATTTAGGGTGCTCAATTCAACAGCGCATTGTTTTCTTGGGGTTTTAGGACGTAAAAGCTCTTTTATGCTTTCTTCGGTATTGAAAAAAATGTAAATATAAAGAAATAAAAATATGGATTCGATAAAGTACTTAAACAGAATGAGACAAATGGAAATGGACGACGTTTTGAAGTGTAAATTACTAGGAGAAAGTAGGTAATTTTTCAAAAATATTCTTGACTTAGCGTTTATTTTCGTTGTAAAAGGAAGAGAATCAAATATCTTCATATTAATAAAAATTATGCTCAACAATGCTATAATATTCTAGAATTTGAAATAATATATCTATTAAATAAAAATATTTTGATAACCTCATAAGGGTAGTTATTTGATTGAAAGCAGATTGAAAAATTATAGCTAAATATCATGGAGAAAACAGGTGTTGATTCCCATTTTCGTTTTTATTCCATCTTAATAGATACGAAACGCAGCAACACAACAGAAGTATTACAAGGCTTAAAAAAGATACGAAACATTTATCTCTGTCTTATATACTATGATATTCTCATAAATCACACACGCGTAGATTTCCGAATGGAATCCTTATACGTATTGACCTTCTGTTGACCTTTAGATAAGAGAAACGCAGAAATCCTTTAAAAATATCTATTTATATCAATGATTTATTATTCATTAACTGGATACTTGGGGTAATCAATGACGCATTTTCTTTATAATACTTCATTTGATTTATTAAATACAAAAAGAGGAATGGATCAGGAAACAATGGAACATTTTAGAATTAAGTTACTATGGGCTAAATTAAGACAATACTTTGGGAGTAATTACAATTAAAATTATATATATATATATATATATATATATATATATATATATATATATATATATATATACAACGGTAAATGTGATTAATCCGGTTATTATATCTAATACCCAGATTATTACCTTTACCGTTGTGTGTATTGATCTTTTTCTCTTAATTTATACAGTTATCTACTTAATTTATATATAAAATGCAGAAATCCATGTTTTAATTAAATTATTAGTTGGAAATTATTATCCATAGACATCGTATGAGTCCGATGCATCAAATATTTTTTTGTTACATTTTTCCGTTTATACAACAAACTCAAAATTTAATATATATAATATTGTTTATTTATTTATTCATTACCCTTTTCGATACACATATTTGATTCCAAAATTAGGGGAATCTGTACTTGATCCACTTGTCTTCATAAATGCATTTTGTTTGAAAGTTGACTTATTATACGTATTTTTGTTTTAAATGAAAAATGAATATCAATTCTGACACAGACGATCTGATGAAAATTAAAAGCTCCAATGAAGAGTTTTCATCCTCCAAAAGGGAATCTAATGATGACTCTAGATCATAGGCTCCCTAAAGGGGCCGTACTCCTCCCAGTGATCGTTGGCAATTGCGCAATGTTTGTTTGCATATATTTAACAAATGTGCATATTTTATACGAAACACCAATTACTTTCCTAAATTTCTGATTGGTCTGAGTTACTTTAAAGGAATATTCAGGGCCCCTGACTTTTAAATTTTTAAAGAAAAGGACAGAGTTTTATCATTGTAGTTGTCTAGATTATAAGCTCTTTGAACATTAACCTTTTTTTTAAAGGTTTTGATGAATATTTACACTTTAGATCTCACCAAAACAGTGAAATAAGCGAATGCAATTCAAAAAGCATTCTAAGGTCGATAAAAAACATCAAAGAAAGCAGAACGCAATCTTATGTTGACGAAATATGTCGATTTTTAAGATATTTTGGGTAAAATCAATAGAAAGAAATTCTGTCGGTTCATATTGAAGTAAGCTCTAGAACACTTATTTATTATGGACTAGATAGATAAAACTTAGAATATATTGCATTATAAAAAATAAGTATCTTCATTGAAATTTGTATTAACTTTATTAACGGGTCGAATGTCAATCTATCAGTATGATCAAGAGATAACACAAAAAATGAACAATCTAGATGATTAGAGTAAGTGGAGAATCGATACAAATTCCTCCAAAAATTAAATAAAATTAAAAACTTATTTTTAACCCTCTAACAATTGACTATAATAGTTACAAATTTGATTTTAAAATATTTTGAAAATGGATAAATTTCGGATAATAAGCACATTGGAGCTACGGAAGGTTTTAAATATTTGTTTATAGTTAATAAATATCAAATTCAAAACCACTGTGAGACTTGAAATAAGTTAGATTGTTTAAATATGCAGATTTCTCTTTCAGACTTAAAGGATCTTGTGTTCGAAATCCAATTCTCCTAAATATGATCATTATGAGGGTAAAGAAGATTTTAAATCTACCATAATGTACCATACCAAATGTACCACAATACATTCTGATGCTGACGTCACTTAAAAGTACAAACTGGCGATGCCTAATCATCATACCAGATTTCAAATTTACAAGCACTTAATTTTTCATCAAATGAATATAACAAATAAGATTAAAAATAATGAAATTAATATTGTAAATAAGGTTAAATATAAAGAAATTTATATAATAAATATAAAATAAGGAAATTAATATAATAAGGTTAAAATAAATTAAAATATCCATTAAAGTACCAAAGAATAAACTAATTAGTAACTAGTTAGGCGGGTTTCATCACATCAAAAAAGTAACTTAAACCAGCTCGGCAGTTCTTTAGTCATGAAATTTTAAAAGTATTATACATATTATAAAACAAATTGCGCAAAAGTTAATCAATGACTAACATATTGAATAAATATTAATTCGTCTGTCAACTCATATCTAAAAATTTTGAACAAGACTTCTAATAGCTGGGATATTTATTTTGTCTCTTATTAGTTAACACTGTACAACTCATTCATAAAAAATCAATAATGTTATATGCATTATGACGTTACCTAAATAAAAGTACCTTCATTGAATATTTAGCTATGGAATATTTTCCAATCACTAAATTCGTTATCTAAACTAAATTAATAAAATTAAATCTCCTTAGCGTTTGAAATGCATTAGAATTCTTTGCGTAAATTTATATATTCTTTGCATAAATTTTAAAAAGTAACTCAATTTGAGTTTCTTACAAAATGCTACAAAAATATTCCACACGATTTTTATTCTTTTGCATGTTCGAGTATTTTTATTTAGGTAACATCAGAATCTTTAATGCAACATAGATTATTATGTTACCTAAATAAAAAATACCTTCGTCAAATATTTAGCCATGGAATATTTTCCAATCACTAAATTCGTTATCTAAACTAAATTAATAAAATTAAATCCCCTTAGAGCTTGAATTGCATCCCAATTCTTTGTGTAAATTTATATATTCTTTGCGTAAATTTAAAAAGTAATTCAATTTGGGTTTCTTACGAAATGTACAAAAGTATTCCAAATGATTTAATTCTTTTGCATGTTCGAGTATTTTTATTTAGGTAACATCATAAGCTATAATGCTACATAGATTATGATGTTACCTAAATAAAAATACCTTCATCAAATATTCAGCTGCAAAATATAATCCAATCATTAAATTTCGTTAGCTAAGCTAATTTAATAAAAGTAAATCTCCTTAATGCTTGAATTTCATTCCATTTCTTCACGTAAATGTATATATTCTTTGCGTAAATTTAAAAAGTAACTCAATTTGGGTTTCTTACAAAATGCGACAAAAATATTCCGCACGATTTAATTCTTTTGTATGTTCGAGTTTCTTTTACCGAAAATAAAAATGCTTCTGACACGAGGGTTTCTACAACTTAAATGAAGTCCCTTCGCTTTTAAAATCAAAACGAAATCTTTTAGAAATATTTTTTCATTGAAATGATGGAGTTGTTATTGTCTCAGAGCGCGTGATCAAAAATTTAAGTGGCCTCTAGCGACAATTCACGATACGGTTTTTATACTCAGTTTTTTTTTATTTCTGTAGATTGTTGAAGTCATTTCCCCCCTGCTGCTTCCGCCGTTTAATCGATTTAGCAATTCAGTTCGTCTCTATTTTTTCCAGCGCAGAATGCCTGCCAAACTTTCTGGTTATCGTTCCCGAGGATAGAAATAGTAGCATGCAGATAAGAACGTAAACCTAGACCGATGTAATCATATTTCCATTACCTACAAGGGGGTTAAATGTAATCACCGTATTGTGATGAAAATACCAGTAAATTGACATTCTTTTTTTACTTCGAGCCACGTTAAATGACTTTAAGATGAGATTAGGCTATAGGTGGTCATTCTTCGATTAAACTTTAATCAGGGCGTAGACAAATTTATGTGCCATGTAATTTGTAAAGCATGTTTCTCGAAGATATTTTACCAAAGGGGTCGATGAAATCATGGCATCATATTGTCAACTACGTTAAAGGATTTTAATTTAATTACTAGCAGTGCCAGCACGATGGTGCCAATGGCATAGCATCCAAGAAAAAAAATTAGCTTTACACTAAAGTCTTGCCTCCACCCGATATGACATGGGCATCTTACGCAGCATCGAACATAGAAATATATTTAGAAATTATCAAAAATAGTTACAAAACAATTTTTTATGGCACACATTCAGAAATATTTAGGCACTTAAAAAGGTAAAAATATGAAAAGTCCGTAGACAAAATACAGGCGATCATTTCGCTTCTCAGGGGATTTATTCTGTCTCCGCAATTCAGTTGCATTGCGATTTAAAGAAAGAAGTTTATTTCACTCATTGAAAGAATCTCCTTCCTTATGTGCGAGCGTTATTTATCTTGTATTCGTTGATCAGAAGTTTCTTTCCTCTTCAGGCCGAGGTTGAATTTCCTTTTTTGGGGAACATAGTTAGTTTTAATTCGCTATTTAAAAACAGGCATAAACAAAGAAATGTATTGTGTATGCATGCCACAGCTTTTTCTATTTGCTCATGTGCAGTTTGAGGTTTTTGAGCATGCGCGGATAGGTGAAAATTAAAATCTCAATTATTAAATTCCTTTTTTTAATTTTGATATGACTTTAAAGTACTAAAATCTTCCCCAATAAATGCTCTACAAAATGGTATAAATATCTAAAATATTTTTTAACCATTTCTCGAGTTTTTGTGTTTTAAACATAAGGAAGCTTTCAGGAGACTTCATTTTATATTATGTATAGATTTACTAATTGTGTAAATACTGATTTTTAAGTTTTTATTTTCAATATTATGCTAATTGTGTGTGTGTGTGTGTGTGTGTGTGTGTGTGTGTGTGTGTGTGTGTGTGTGTGTGTGTGTGTGTGTGTGTGTGTGTGTGTGTGTGTGTGTGTGTGTGTGTGTGTGTGTGTGTGTGTGTGCGTGCGTGCGTGCGTGCGTGCTGCGTACTTTATATTATAAAAAAAGTGAATTATATTTTTTCTATACTTTAACATTTGTTGAAAAGCTATATAACTGAAATTCTATTTGATCATAAACGAAACAAGGGCTTTTTTTTTAATTTTGAAATTAAGATGGGAAAAGAAGCATAAATTCAATGTCAATTATAATGAAATAATCAAATTATAAATTGAGTGTTCAGAATAATTTAATAATAATCGAATCATACATCAAATGTTAAGAATAATTAAATAATAATCGAAGTTGAAATTAAATGCTAAAAAATAATTTAATGATAATCGAAGCATAAATTAATTGTTAAGAATAATTTAATAACAATCTAAGCATAAGTTAAATGAAAAACATAATTAAATCATAATTTATTCATAAGTTAAATGTTAAGAATAAGTAATAATCTAAATATAAGTTAAATGTTAAATATTTAGAGTAAATAATGATCTAAACATAAGTTAAATATTAAACATAATAAAATAATTAATAATATAAGCATAAGTTAATTCTTGAGAATTATTTAATAATAATCTAAGCATAAGTTAAATGTTAAGCATAATTAAATAGTGATCTATTTATAAGTTAAATATTAACCGAATTACAAAAATAAAAGATTGATTTTAAAATCTTTGAGTCCTCTTTCGAGGATGTTGTACTGATTCTTCAACTTATTCCACACTTTCTTTAACACCGAATTCCAACCATTAAAATGGTAAAACACAGAAGTAGAATCCTTGAATTTCTTGGTTCTGCAACATCCCGACAATATTGATCTTCCTTTAAGACCTGCTTGAAATGAACACACTGAGCAGTGAATTAATGTGATGGTGAAATACGCGTTTTGTTGGGCTTCATCTTCTAGCCGAATCCCATGAATAATTCAAAAGTGAATAACATTATGCGAGCGGACTTAGCATGAAGACAGGACATCATTAATTAATCGACCAAACTTTCATTGATTAATGTGTTTTTTAATTAAAACCTTATTCCCCATTAATAATGCATAATTTTATGTCTTTTAATACACAGCCGGATTTCGATATTGTACAAATATAGATTTGGGAAGATTCCACAGAAAATGTTACTTTTCATTATCTCAAATGCAACATAAGTTTCGAAACATTTTGATACTTTTTTAATAAATTAGATAAATATTTTTGATATTATAAAATTGAAAAAGTTTTAAAATTAAATTAAAATATAGATAACAATAAATCTAATATTAAAATCAAAAACTACTTCTTTTTAACAAGTATAGAAAAATTGTTCTTTTGAATATTTCATAAAGACTAATCGTAACTTATGAGGAAAAATTTTGATTGGAAATCATGTCCACATATATCATTTCAATTGCTAGTACTATTATCAGCATTTATCACATCATTCTTTCCTACTTCAATTTTAGAAGGAGTTATTGTCATAGCATTGTTTTCTACTTAAATTTTAAAACAAGAAATTATCACAGTATTGTTTTCTACTTTAATTTTAGAACAAGTAATTGTCACAGCATTGTTTTCTACTTTAATTTTAGAACAAGTTATTATCACAGTACTGTTTTCTACCTGAAATTTAGAAATTATTATTTAATAAATATAACGGGGTGAATTCCAGAAAAATATTATTTTTAAAAAAGTATAGAAAAAAATATTATTAATCACTACACCACTTGTCAACTACACAACTAGGAGTTTTAAAGTACATAACAGAATATTTTATGACATGAGAATAGATTTTTTTTAAATCCCCTTGAACAAAATATATCAGCATATCTGTATTCCTAAGCAAAAGATTTTATTTGTAATGATTTATCATACGATATATTATCCTTACGCAAGTCCTTTCATCCCGAAAGGCAATTTAACAAACCTTTATCACAGCATTGTTTCCTACTTCAATTTCACTTTCAACATATGACAAAACACAAGAAAAACGAGGAGGAAAACTTACACGAAACAAAGGAAACCTAACATTAGTTTTCACTCAAGGTTTGTGTTTCTTTCCAGAAGCAAAACATCTTTCTGGGCGAATCATCGTCAGTAATCGATTTAATTCTTGTTACTCAAACCCTCGGGGCTGTCTTTTTTCGTGAAGTTCTCTTCGACACACATCATAACTTTTCCAAGAAATGTTATCGCTCAGATTTACGCCCAAGTTGAGCAATGCCCGGAGGTTTTGCTTTCGTATTTGAGAAATGAGCTTAATTCTAATATTTATAACTTCACCGTTCAGGTTAAGCGAAAGTAACCAGATGTTATGTATTGTATGGGACATTTACAGGTTTGTGATTTTTGCTTCATATTTATCAAAAATTTAATTAAAATACATAAAATTATCCAGATTAATTTATTCTTTTGCATAATCCAATACATGATTTAATCGATTAAGCTCTATTTTTCTCCTTTCTCAAAATACTACATAAATATGCGATACAAAAGAAATGTGAAAGAAAACACAGTTTTAAAATTTTAAATTAGAATTAATTAATTAATTAATTATATTTAAAATGAATTTTTATTAGAATCAGAAAAATTATATTTTTTGCTTTTACAACTTTTAATGTTGTCAGTTCCACTTTTACGTAAAGTTAACTTAAAACGTATCAGCCCGCTAAGCATCATTCCGAAAAAAATTATTTCCGCTTCATAAAACTTAAAAAATGTCGATCGCTGCATAAACATATTCTATATAAATGGGTAAAATATCTTTTACACAAGGAGTCGTCTTTATATTTAGATTTACAAAAATACACTTTTTTCTAATAGAAATATTCAATTTCGGGTACTTCCAGATTAAATTATTTCGAAGACAAATTTTCCAGATTAAATTAGTTCGAATGTATACATTTTTTTAAATTTTTGTAAATTTTTGACGACTTAAAAAAATTGAAATTTTCCTTTTGTAACTTTAATGAGAGTCCTTATTCTTTACGAATATTTCAAGATATAATGAATCCTTTATAATAATTCTTATTTTATATTCAAATACTTTGTAAAAAAACCAAAGTGAATATACTTTATGAACTTAAAAAAGCTTGTTTTTTTTATTCTTTTTTAAATTTATCATCCAAAACTGTTGTTCTTGTTACTAATGTCACTTGCCATGGACAAGGTCTCTGATGTTTCAGCGATTTTAAGCTAACATGAGCGTTTCTTGTTTTTGTAGTAGCACCAACTAGGGCCAAGAGTACGACTTAGCTAAACACTTATCACATTCATTTGCACAACCTCTTTTTATAGTGAGGTACATTCACTCCCCTCACAGAAAGTACACAGAATAACAACCATGCATTAACTGGGATTCGAATCCGAGGCGCCCAAATCGCGGGGAACACCCGCTACCTCAAAGCCAGGACACCATCCATAAAAATGTTTGAGTAGAAATTCACAAAATTTTTATAGAAGACAACGAAGATACATGACTTTGAAAAAATTATTCCCTTTCGTCAAATATATTTTATATGTAGTAAAAACCTAAAACTCTTAAGACAGATTGTGCAAGAATAAAAATTTAAAATTTCACTACAGAAGTAGAAATAAGCAAAAACCAAATGCCTAAACTATATCTCACGAAATAGATAACAGTGATTATTGTATAAAATTGAGAAAAGTTATGTATCGTAATAAAAATTAAAAATTCCACAACTGAAGTAGAAATAAGCAAAAACCAAACGCCTCCACCTATATACCACAAAAGGGATGATGGTGAATATTTGATAAAGTTGAGAAAAGATGTATATCGTAATAAGAGAAGGTGTGTGTCATATTAAATAAAGTTTTATATCATAACAAGACATATTTTAGAAATAAATTTCGTATTACGTATGGATCAACTAAATTTAATTTTAAAAGAGAATTTTTAAAGACTTACGAATGATAGGCTTTACTATGCAAAAATATAGCTTTTATACAGTGAACAATTCTAATGACCTGGATTAAAAGGAAAACAGTGCAAGAACAAGGAAATATATTATTTAAGTTTGTTTATCTCCTCCTGCTTTTAAAGAGGATTTTGCTATTTAAATTTCTGTTCCATTAAACCTGTATTTCACACTTTACCGGGCGCATCTGTTTCTTTTGTTTACATCATTGGCAATGAGCCCGTCGTGGTGGCAACATTGTACATTTAGGATCCAATGTTCTGTTATAAAAATGACATTTTCCTAAATGCCTGACCTGATTTCAAAACATTATGTAATATATAGTAGCAATTTGTTTTCATTGTTATTACAAATACCTTAAGCCAAGCAATTTATATTTCCATCATAATGCATGCTTACAGTGACATTCTACTGTCGTATTCAGATAATGTATTATTTTTCTTTAAAGAAAATGCTAATGGATAGCTCTTTTAAAAATACAGCATTTCAAACAATTGCATTCATTATTTAATAGAATTATTTAAATATTATCTGATAAACATCTAAAAACTGCTTAGAAAAATGATTGCATTGATTATTATCAATGAAATATCATTCTACGTGGTGCTTCTACCTTTTGATATTCTAATTTTTCAGTAGTTATAAATACTTTTTTGTCATTTTACTTTCTAAATTTTGTGGAATCATTAATCGCTTTAATTTTTTTTAAATTTATAAATGCATAAAATTGCATTTTATTCGCTTTTGTAAAATAAATAATAAGCAAGCAAAATGAAAGAAATTTTATTTTATTTTAAATAACAGCAGCATATTTTGAAAAGATAATTTGAATATATGCAAACTTCTTATCATTATATGTTTATTGGAATGAGATATGTGAATATTTTACAGTTTACTAAATTTGATTGTTTTATTAATTTCGAATAAATATGCTAATAATACATCCTACCTTTTGAAATTTATTTTCATTCCACTTTTATCAGTCATATGTATTTTATCTGTAATCCTCTGTACAAAAATAAAATTCAATTTTAACACTAACATTCCATAATAATCATAACACTTCAGAAAAGTCAGTCCTTTTTTTTCAAGATTACTTATCAATTTTAATTTGAGTTCATTTTTTATCTACATTTCGATTGTGTAACATATTAGTTTCTAAAATAGAGTATCAAATATATATTTTCAAATTATATACCTATTCTGACACAAATTATGATGCATTAGAATATTAAATTACAAATTGTGATTGATTTGAATATTAAATTATAAAATGTGATTGATTAGAATGTTTAATTACAAATTATGATTGATTAGATTATAAGCTATAATTTATTTGAAGATTGAGTTACAAATAATGATAGATTAGAAGATTGTGTTACAAATATTGATTGATTAGGAGATTATGTGACAAATTATGATTGATTAGATTATAAGCTATAATTTATTTGAAGATTGAGTTACAAATAATGATAGATTAGAAGATTGTGTTACAAATATTGATTGATTAGGAGATTATGTGACAAATAATGATTGATTAGAATGTTTCGTTATAAATTATGATACATTAGATTGACATTCCATTTTGAAGTTGTGCGATATTGCTTTGGCATGATGCGTGATCAGATAACGAGAGTGACACCTACGTCTGCTTTCTCCAAAACCCCATTAATTATGATTGTTTATTTAAGGAAAGCATTTTAGAAATTAAACACTTAATTTTTTTACCGTGATTTATTGATAGAAAATGCGAGTTCATTATGTTAGAATAATTCCTTCCAATATTTTATCAGTTAATCATAGTTTGTTTATTAATATCCTTCTAGATTCATTTACCAGATAATCCGGCCACGAATGCATGTTAAATCCCTTCTGGTCAAAGATACTTCTGTTGGTGTGGAACAGAAATATGGAGAAAGGGTGTCAGCTTGGTAATTTTTTACCATCTGCTCACGATTCAAATAACTAAGCCCATTCCATAAAAAGTCTCATGTTGCTTCAGGACGTAAATATAAATTTATTAAACTATATTCATTACATGAAGAAAACTGAAAAACTAATAAAACATCAGAATACTTGTTTGGCAATTCAAATTCACACTTTCTCAGAAGTTATTGATATTCAAATAAAATTTAAAAGGGATTTTTCTCTATAAAGTAACAGTCATTTTAAAAGTGTAACTGAGTATGTTAAAACATCTAAACTTGAATTGTTTTCCTTTGGGATGT
The DNA here is from genome assembly GCA_026289955.1 of Argiope argentata. Classification (NCBI taxonomy): domain Eukaryota; kingdom Metazoa; phylum Arthropoda; class Arachnida; order Araneae; family Araneidae; genus Argiope; species Argiope argentata. Next base: position 15,317,205 of record JAOUZG010050968.1, read on the forward strand.
AAATTAAAGTTTTTATCTATTTACACGATACGCAAAGGAATTTTAAAATTAAACTGCCATTGAATGCTTGCAGCGTGTCACCAGGAAAGCAATTTATTCTGTGTTTTTCCTTTTTGTACGATTTAAATATCACAAAATATGCAGAGTTTTTGCGTAGGGTGACTCATTTCCATTTCATATTTCCAAAAGTAGGATACTAAACAATACCAATTTCAGCATGTCGTTTTGTATTATGTCTCAATTTTAAACAACGATTTTTCTAGTCTTATGATTGATTATGTTAGATGAGATTTAGGCTATTAAAATTCAATTACATTACTTAAATCTAAAAATATTGAGATTACAATTTACAATTTATATAATTTTTTAATAATTTTTTACAATATTTATTACAATATTTATTACAATATTTTATTTATAATATTTATTACAATTTTTTATTTACAATGTTTATTACAATATTTTATTTACAATATTTATTACAATTTTTTATTTAAAATATTTATTACAATATTTTATTTATAATATTTATTACAATTTTTTATTTACAATATTTATTACATCGTTTTATGCACAATATTTATTACAATTTTTTTATTTATAATCTTTATTACAATATTTTTTACAATACTACGATTATATAATTTTATATTGCAATTTATATATATCAATGATTTCCATCTGCAGATTCATTAATCTAAATAATAAATTAAATCGTTTGCGAATATTGTTTAAACATTTAGGTCATATCTTTCAGATAAGTTATTCACACCATTTAGTTAAGCAATAAAAAAACAAATTTAATGCTTTATTAGCTACAATAGTGAAGGATTTTCATTTTTATACATAATAAAAATAAATTCTGTTACAACGAATCAAGTACTAATGGATAAAAAAAATTATCTCACTTTATAAGCAACTTGATAAGCATTCTTTTATTTTGTGTATTAATTGTGACCAAGGCAAATATATATTTTTTAAACCTATAATAACGGATATAAATGCACTGCTCTTATCTCACTCTAGTTTCTTAATATATTTTGTCTGGCCACTGATTTATAGATATCAGAAAATCCTTATCAGAGCTAAAGAAAACCTTCTTTTCTTGAGTTAAATGACGAATTAAGATGTTTTCCAAACTTAATTATTGAACTCTCTGGAAATCACATTGCGAAGAAGCTTCTTACTTGGAATAGAAAGGGCATCATAAAATCGATGAGATAAGCTAATAACAGATGTTTATCACTTTGTTTGTATACGGAATTTGTCGCAAAAGGCGAAATAAAAAGAGTCAGAGATTCCGCTCTGCACTGGTAATTACATTAGTGTAAAACAAAGAAGTCGCTTTTTCCGTCTTTTCTGCTGTCTACCAAACCCCTTTATCCAATTCTATAACTGCTATACAAAGGAATTTCTGCTTGGAATGGCTTTGAATAATTTTTGGTTGCTAGGTAAATAATTTTAGGTTAGACGTTGTTGGATTATATAATTTATGTTAGATTTTTCCCCCAGAATTTGTTTCATCATACAGAAAAGAAATATTTTATCAAAAGCGGTTTGATATTTATCGCTCAAAAGTCTTTTATCAATGTTTTCTGAAATACTAAACTAAAAAGCTGACATTTTTGGCACTTTTATATCCTATAGGCAGTGAAAAATGTGCCGTTTTGAGGGGCCATATATGTGAAAGGAAGCAAGATAAATTGTTTTGGGCATAAAAATAACATTTATTATATTTTTGAATTTTTATAGGGTTTTTATGTTTTTATCATGCTTTATAATTTATATTCTCTTAGTATAAACATATCGGACCAGTTCCTAAAAATACAGTTATATTACTGTCATTTAAAAAGCATAGAAACATTAACTAAAATAACAATTAGTCTTAAACACAATTGGGATTAGACATGCCCCTTTGTTGGAGTGGGGGTAAATCGAACACCAACACTTCTAAATCCACAAAGAAAATAAGAATCAGCCACTTCTCTTTACGATAAAAACAGGCTTCTCATCTCCATGTCTGACCCTACAGAAGAGGCATGGCCGAGCTTAAATCAATAAGTACGCTTTATTTTCTCCGGTATATGAAATAGAAGGGAACTTAAGAGAAATTTATTTGCAACTATTAGCCGTTGCTCATTAGGTACTCATTATAGTAAGTTGTCGTTAATTCATGTACACGAATTAAATATTTTCATGAAATGTAAATAAAGCATTATGATTTTCATTTGAGAAAAAATCTTTCGACAGCTATATTTTATTGTGATCTTTGTAATGTTTATAAATCATACGAGCATCTTAACTATTTAATCATGCGTTGTTGTTCTCATGTTCAGCTTTACAACGGAAAGAGGGGTGCAGTAGCTTTTAAGGGTATGGACCCCTCAGCACCCATGGGAATAAGTCTGACTTCTAGTTCACACAGGTCACAAACCTTTTTCATGAACAGACTCCATTCTTGACTTTATTTATTTATCCACAGATCATAATTAAGATCTGGAATAGAAAACGATCACCTCTGAACCAGTACCCCCAGTGTTATTACTCTCGACCAGGAGGATTGTGTAACTACGATAAATTTAACTGGCTCTAGTCACCACCCACAGTCTGGTGGGTTCGAACTTGCAGTCGAAGGGATTCGAATCCAAAGTCGTACCAACTAAGCTATTCCAGCTATCATGCGTTGTAGCAGGCCAAATTCCAGTGTGGCCTCAGTATACTAAATGCACCCGTTTTCCCCTAAACGCATTGACTGAGTTTTGCAGCAACTTTATAAAGATATTTTTGTTGATAAATCTATAATCCAGACTTCTCACCAAATAATTATCCTCTATTCATACACCTTAAAAAGTTTTAAAAGTTGTAACATTCTGAGTTCCAGTGTGCCCTCAGTTTACTAAATACTCACCCCATTTTCCCTTAAACGCATTGATTAACTTTTGCAGCAACTTTATAATGATATTTTTGTTGATTAATCTATAATCCAAACTTCTCACCGAATAATTATCATCTATTCATAGGCATAAAATGGATTTGATAACATATGCAATTTTTTTATAATTCAAAACGTTAAAAGTTTGAACGATTAAATTTAAAAGCCGATGAACTTAAAAGCTGATTATATCGAAATATAATATACAGGTACGTTCTTGTCTTTCAGGAAATTATCTATGAAGTCTTTATTCTAAACTTTCTAATCAATTTTTTTAAATATTGTGCACGTAAATGGAACTAAAAACAGTGTGGATTCTTAAAGTTTTTTACACACTTGCGTTCTTGTCTTTCAGGAAAAAAGGAATTGTTATAAATAAATAATTTTGAAAAACAACGTTCTAAGCGAGCAGCCTTGTGAATAAGGTTTTAGGGGTACTTAGAAAAGTAACAAAATTCGCTGAGTCAAATGAAAAAAAAGCTTAAAAAATAACGTGTCATTTATTTTCAATGACGACTTGCTTACGTTTTCCTTGGAAAAACGGGAATTCCTTTTTTTTCAGCCAAACATGCAATTCAACAATGTTTCTTTTTCTTTGATAATATTAATTAAACCCAAATCATTTTAACAAACATCCAGGAATTAAAACGAATTTTTAATTTACTTTAAACTTAAAGGAGAGAAATTTTGGGCTAATTAAAATATTTTAATAACCAAAAATTTAATAATACTTTCCTCAATAATAGTGGTTCTTAAAGGGAAATTCTACATTTTTTTCTTCATTTTTTTACTGAAAGCATAACTATTAGAATTTTATCAGATGTATGAGTATTTTATTCCATATTTTCACTTAATTTTTTTAATAAATTTGCTGGGAACAAGGATTATTATTTATCTGCCATGCTTCTTGAACTAAACATAGCAGGGGTTATGTATGTCATATTTTTAAAAAAATTATATTAGATGCGGAAGCATTTATTCAAATAAGGCTTATGACAGCAAAACCATGAAATATCATTGACAAATTATTTTTTTTCTTCTTAATGGTATATTTCAATAGTTTCGCCGTCGCTCGGAGAATTTTCTATTTCGAGCAAATAATTTCTTCTATAACAAAGAATTTCAAAGATCGTAAATAAGAAACTGCCTTGTATTAACTAGTTATATTACTAATTTCTTTGTACAACTTCTCTAAAAAGAATATATATTATATTAGGAAAACAACAAGTTCTAGTAACCATAATACAAGATTTTTGATGTTAAACGGATGGATTATTTGTATTTGTCACTGAATCTGGAATTGAAATCTGCTGATACTGACAAAAGAAATAAATATTATTTATCCAATCTGATCTTAAACAATCTGGAACTCAATAACAGCCTTATGATTGACGAAATTTGAGTCCCAAATGCAAGAATAGAAGGGATTTCTCATAGTGATGACCTTGAACATGTCTACACAGATCACAGATGTATGGAAATTTAAAATTGCAATCTATTCACACTGACAAAAGAAAGAAATATTACTTATTCACCTTATTGCTTCTGAAACAAAATTAAACTCAATAACATAGATATGATAGATGGCATTCGCGTCGCAAATACAAGAATAGAAATTTCTGATAGTGATGGATGTAGACATGACTACATAATTCTCAGATGTGGTGTACAGATTCCCACACTATTTGGAAAGAAGAGATCAGATCCGGAACTGATATGTATTTGGTCAGAAACAGTTAATACATGAATAATTGCTGTCTATAACAAAATGTCAGCTGACATCAACATAATTTCTTCTACATTTGATAAATTGATTTCAAGAGGTGATTAGTTTTTTTTATCCTAAGGATAAAGGGAATATGGATTAGACAATGACTTGATGATGTTCGGATACTGTTTTTGTCTGCGCATGCATATTTCTGTTGATCAATAGGTGATCAATAATAATAGATCAATAGTAGGCCAATAGTGTAGGACATAGACATGACTACACAATCCTCAGATATGATGTACAGATTCCCACACGATTTGGTAAGAAGAGATAAGATCCGGAACTTATATGTATTCGGTCAGAAACAGTTAATACATGAATAATTGCTGTCTATAACAAAATGTCAGCTGACATCAACAGAATTTCTTCAACATTTAATAAATTGATTTCAAGAGGTGATCAGTTCTTTGATCCAAATGATAAAGAGAATATGGATTAGACAATGACGTGATGATGAGCAGATACTGTTTTTTTTTCTGCGCATGCATTTTTCTGTAGATCAATCACAATGTCGCTGTGATTGATGTGAAGGTCATGTATCCCTCTTTTGGGACATCAGAATTTCATCACTGACTGACCACCTGATTTCAAGATATGAGTATACCTTTAAGTGAATGGACAAAGAGAATGACTTTCATTAGTGCCAACACTGTTTAACACTGTTTTATACTACACATGCATATTTCTTTATGTCACAGTGTCACTGTGACTCATGTGAAGGTCACGTATCATACTTTTGTGGCCTGTAATTGTCCCTCTATGAATACAGTTAGTAAGATCTCCAACAGTACATACAAAAGCCTATTTCATGGATTGCTTCCTCCGTCCCATCCCGAAAAAGTTAATTGGTTAAAATGAAAAAAAAATGTGAAAGGCATTTCCTAAATCCTTCGTTAGAAAGTTTTTTTTTTTTGAAAGTACTATAAAGTCAAAAATTTATTTCAAAACAATTTTCCCCAATGGTGTTTTAATTGATGTTTAATTCTAATTATCTTGTTTCTAGCACTAAAAATGTATTGCACTTCGTTTTTATCACAATTTTTTAGAGCTCTTCCCAACTAATATTAAACTCGATTTTTTTAAAACTACGGGACATGTTTTATTTCTTGCTAGATAATTACTTTTGTTTTTTCTTAATATTCCCTCGAAAGAATATGATCATTAATTAAAGAAAAACTTCTTTCTGACAATGCTATATGAAATTAGACAATGCCACTGGAGTTTTTACTCAAAGGGGTGGGTAACTAACAGTAGCTTGGGATATATCTGATTTCTAACCGATGAAACAATATTTTATAATTTCTTCAGGCTTTTAAATGCAAGTGAACAAGAAAAAAAGAATAATCCGAAGTATTCAAATCATCTAAAAGTGTTTGGCAATTCAATATACTGTTCAAGATATTGTTTAACTAAATTAAATGAAAAATAGTAATCGATTGGCTTACTTTAAACTTAATGATTGCAAAAAGAGAACGAAAGACGGTTCAGAGAAAAACTTCCGAAGTTAATTTTCTTTTGTAGGATTCTCTACCAAATTCTGTGAATATTACTGGAAATTTCGGAAACTTTTCATATCGGCGATGGATTTCAGTAAAAAAATAAATTTTCAAATGCTGAAAGATGGAAATCAAATTCTGGAAGTCAAGAACAGAAAAACTTTTTTTAAGAATGATTTATGAATGTAATTATCTAGAATGAAAATACGTCAGTAGATTTTGCATAACGTTAAAATTCGTTTTTCTCGCTCTTTTTCAGATGGACGGAAACTGTCTTCTACCAGCCATAAGTTGGAAATTTAAGTATTAAAAATTATTTTTAAACTAAATACATCCTTAAAAATTTAAAAGATAGACAGAACTAAATTATGGAATTCGCTATGGCCTAAATATAAAATTTCATAATCGGAAAATTCCATGTTCGATACCGTAGCCTGTATGGGCTTGACGAACGCTAAATGGCTTCAATGGCTAGATGCTCTTCTTCTCTTCTTCCTATAAGGGGTGGAATTAAAGATGAAAGATGCCGTCCATAGCACGCAAGTACGGTTCGAAATTACGAGATCCATCCTTATGTTGTTTTAGAACGAAACAATGAAATTCAATATAAGTAAGAAATTAAATTAAGTAATTTAATTAAAGTAAGTAATTAAAATAAGTAATTCAATTAAAGTAACTAATTAAAATAAGTAATTCAATTAAAGTAAGTAAGTAATTTTTATGTGAAACAATTATTTTTCAAATAATTGTATATGAAACAAAATGTAATGCGAATTATTAAAACCTTTTCCTAATAAGTAACGTAATTCTAATTAATATAATTTTATTTTAAAAATTTCTCTTAGAAGCATTTTGTTTGGGATTAACAGAAATGCTACCTTTTCTTTCTCTCTTCGGTGGGTTTTTCATTAACTTTGCTGTGTCATTGTTTCAAGGGGCCATCACAAAACTTTTAAATGATATTAACAGAAAAGTCATGCCAGACACTCTTATCATCAGCAACAGTGGCGGAAACTGTGGTTGAGTCCTAATGACCATAACTGGTCATGGTACAACCCTTCCCATAGGAAGTACGTCCCGTTATTGATGGGAGGAGCCTTCTCTCACTTATTAGTGTATCCTCCAGGGTGACAAGAACCAACCACCATTGCAGAAGCAATTACTAGGTGCTCCCCAGGGGAAATTTTAATAGGAAAATAAAAATTAATACGATGACTGCTGAGGTGAATTTCTTACATTGCAATTTATATGGACCCACTACTTACCGGTGATCCCCCTGCTTATTTAAAGTGCTAATATACAAAAAAAATATTTTTATCACAAAAAATCAATTTTTTAACTTATTAATGAAAATGAAATATTATATTAAATCAATATCCTTTTATCATGATAATTCAATCGGTTTTGATCTTTTGAAGTATTCAACCGGCATGCTGTTTCTTGAGTGCTTAAACTCTGCCGTTTCTATTTCTCTATTAAATACTTCTTAACTGTAAACCAGAATTTAAAAAAATGTTTTGCAAATTAACTATAATTAGTTTGCTCTTACTTTTTGAAATACAACTGTATATCATTCTCTTTTCGTCTTTAGAAAATTTAATTTCTAAATTTACTTATATTCAATGGGATTCTGATAATTTCCTTCAAAATCAATGATACTCCAACTGATAATGCATACAAATTTACGAGTCTCCACATCGCTAGTTAATTGAGCAAAATGAGTTACGATCAACACGATAGCCTTTGATTAAAATGTGTTATTACGAAAAATATTGATGTCTCATCTCATTAGCATCTAAGATGAAATTTGTTCAAACGGATAAAATACATTAGAATAATATGCAGGAATATGGATATGATAAGGCAGCATGAATCCGGTAATTTCCTTCTTGCTTTCAGCTTAACTTATCACTGGCTATAGGCATTCCCATTTATGCCTAAATATATCCCATTTGCAGATATTTCCTTAAATACAGTGTTTCACGAAATCCTCAATTTATGCATAGTATCTTGTCAGCTGTTGCCTATTATTTTAGAGTTAGAAAGATCTCCCCCTAAGACGCTCTAATTTCATGGAAATTAAAACAGCAGCACCCTTTTAGAAAATGCCAGTATCTCATTCGATTTCATCAATAGGCGGCTGTAAAATAGTGAAAATTCTGTTTAAAGAATTCGCCAGCTCAAAGGCATTTTGTTCACTTCATGATCATATTTTGACATTTGGAAGGGTGTACCAAACCTCAAGAACATTTCGGAAATGTGATCCCTTTTAAATCTTTCGGATAAACATGTAGCGAGTTAGAAATGCCAAGCCTATTGATTTCTTCTGGGATACGATTTAAGCCATAAATATTTACATCTGAAAATGTGGGCCGAATAGGAAATATACGAAAAAAAAATTTAAAATCGAATTCTTCCAGACTGTATGGCAAATAGAAATTGCTTTTGTGCACAAAAAAGTTGAAATAAAATGGCAACGGAAAATTGTGGTTTATATGTGCAAAATATGGAAAATTGCCGTTTTGATGCTGCAATTGTTATCTTGTCATCGTCATACTCCAGAGAAACGCGTTTGAATGAGGATATCCTTCCTACATTCTATTTGCTGTTTACTGCATCTTTATGCTTTCATGTATTTCTCATATGATTTTGACAATTTTGAAAGAAAAAATTCAAAGCATGCGTTCACGTTTCACAATATTTTACGTTACTACATTTTATATTGCTACAAGCAAAAATAAAAATAAATAAATCTTTTATAGAAACATTTTATCATTTCTTGCTGCAATATTTGATTTATTCACCATTTTCTTCTCTAGAAACTGATTTCGGGGCATTTTAGCAGCTTTTTATATAAACTCAGACCAAACAAAAACAGACATTGTATTTTTGATATATATACATCAAAATTATATACATTTTGTACTAGTAATTATGAAATGAACTATATAGTTATTAACCAGTTCATTGGAAGCACTTTTCTTAAAATGAAAATAATTAGTTTTTCCCTTTTTCATGTTTCATTGATTAAATTTTCGGATAAAATATTCTGTCTGCTGCGTGTTAAATGCGCCTTATTACTCATATCCGTAATAAAATGTCAAATGCATTTCATTCCTCATGTCTGTAATAAAATGTCAAATGCATTTCATTACTTTTGTCTATAATGAAATGTTAAATGCATTTCATTGTTTACCTCTAAATGAAATGCTAACTGCATTTTATTACTCATGTTTTTTATTACATCATTAAATATTTAAAAAATCAAATTTATTTTGTAGTTATACTGAAAAATAAATTTGATGAAAGCAGTTATAAAAATACATTTTTTACTGCACTAAAAATTAGAAATCTCATATTCTAGTTTTCAGCCTTTAATTTATAATTCATTATTATAAATATAATAGAGTTTTGAAAAAAATTAAAATCGAGATTAAATAACACTATGGAAAAGAAATTTAATTAAAAACGTTAATGTGCTGATAATAAAGCTCTGAAAACATCAAATTAAGATAAGGAAACGAAAAATAAATCAAAAATAGATTAAAAAACATATTTTTAATCAATATGAAATAGGAAATGTCAAATAGCATTTGTAATTATAAAATATTCTTAATCTATTTTAAGAAGATTACATACAGTTTTGTATTTAATATGATCAAATTACTTATGAATAAAATTTCGACTATTTAATTGAAATAATTTTAATTTTTAACAATTAAGATATGTTAATTTCATTAATAACAAAATGAAATTAGAATAATAATTGCTCATACTTTTTTAAAAAATTGAACTTTTTTTTTGTTGAAGTGAGCATATTTTTACACATTTAAAAATGTATTAAGATACACCGAATTTTTTTAAACGCAACATTGCACTTTATATATAAATCAGACGAGAAAATGTAAAGATAAAGCTTTTTTCCGATTGATTAAAGCCAACTACTGTTCAAAACCGAGGTTTCAAAGCGTTTTCGTTTTCTCATAATGTTTTCAACCAAAATAAAAACCAAAAACAAAAGATTCTTTGTTGTACTCCAAAAGTACTTATGAATTTACTTATTTTAATATTTAACAACTAAGATATGTTAATTTCATTAATGATAAAATGAAATCAGAATACTAATTGCTAACACTTTAAAAAAATTGAACTTTTTTTAATTAAAGTGAGTATATCTTTGTATTAAGATACACCAAATTTTGTAAAAAGGCAACAATGCGCTTTATATACAAATAAAACGAGAAAATGTATAGAGGAAGCTACTTTTCGATTTATTAAAGCCAACCAAAGTTTCAACGCGTTTTCGTTTTCTCATAATGTTTTCAACCAAAATAAAACCAAAAACAAAATATTCTTTGTAGTTCTCCAGAAGTAAATAATTCTACATTTCTCTTCGGCTTATTAGACTCTTAAGCCATGTGGTGAACGTCGGATGTTGCCCGGAGAGTTTTCCCAGTAAACATGAAAACTTCACAAGGCCGAAGTAAATATTCTCAAATACCGAGAACGAAGTGCGAGTTAAAAGCGTCAGTTGTAAGAACTGATAGTTAGAAAATAGTAGGATCAATTTCTAAGAATACATCCTTTCTTGACCTAAATATGTGTGTTTGTGAAGTTCTGACACATTTATTTTCTGGCAGTAACATACTCACTGATAAGTTCACTGTTTGTAAAAAAATCACTGCTTCCGCAGCTGTGGATTTTTTTCTGATCACCGTGATTTACTGGGTAAAATATTTGTTTCTGAATACAAAGAAGAGAAGAACGTTAATAGAAACTTCCTTAAGGTATTCTTGGAAGGCCTCCATTTTTTAAAAAATTACTTTGGTATTTACTTAATATGACTACTCGTGAGAGCAGTCTTCAATATAGAAGAATAAGAGTAATTCTACGGCTAAAAAATATTTTTAGAGAAGCACATATTTATTTTAGAAAATACAATATTCAAAGAATTTAATACACGGCCTATTCTTTGACATTGAAGACTTTATTGTTTTGGATTAAATATTCTGATATTAGTTATTTTTAGAATTAACTAAAAGGTTATCATTAGTTATTTTTAATCTAATAGAAAAATGATGTTTTCCTTAATGCGTAAAATTTAGGTGATTGTTCAAGTTAAACTTGTTTTTAGTTTAATCAACAATATCTAATTGATATTTTAAAAATATGTGTGCATATAATTAGATGTTATTTAGGAATAATTGCTTGTATTAATAACCAACTAAAGCAATGGGACACCATTATATTTCTTGACTGACTCCTAATTCATTCATTTTGATGTTAATAATGGCACTTGCCATGGACTAGCGTGCTGACGGTCATCAGCGATTTTAAGCTATTTGAGCGTCTCTTGTTTTTGAAGCAGCGCCAACTTAGGCCAAGAGTATGAGTTAGCTAGATAAAATCACAGAGAGATCCACAGACCCTTTGTGCACCTCACAGATTGTGTACGGAAGAACAGCCATGCCCTAACCGGGACTCTAACCTGGGACTCTCAGATCACGAGGAAGACACGTTGCCTCCGTGTCAGGACGCCGGCAATTAATTCTTCAAGTTTTGTTTCATATCTCGTCAATTCATTCTTGTAACATATGAATTATATTTACATGAATGGTGGTATAGTTCTAAGCTAACATTGGGAAATTTATGCAATCAAACCTAAGAGTCAAAAACTGAAGATGCAGCAGAAGTACACCTTCTCTACGTCTAGTATAGTGCTTATTTTGTTTAATTTAGTTTAATATCCAATCATAAAGAAACACTAGGATACTTCTAGGATATATATTTCTTAGATATAAAAGTTTCAAGTAAAATATAATTAATATTTTTGATTTTTCTTCTGAGAAATAAGGAAGTGTTCTCTATTACTTTTGTCATTATTCATCGACATTGAATCTGGAATAGGTATTTCATAAAGTAGAAATCTACACATTTCATTTATTTGGAATAATTTATTGAAAGGGAGGAAATGATATTAAATACTATCCTGTTAGTGTCCTGCCTTGTCAATAATATTTATTATTTTATATTAAAAAAACAATACATTATATATATATATATATATATATATATATATATATATATATATAT
>JAOUZG010050968.1:15329896-15361638 GCA_026289955.1 Argiope argentata
TGTGTGTGTGTGTGTGTGTGTGTGTGTGTGTGTGTGTGTGTGTGTGAAACTGCCAGAATGAAGGAATTTTAATTGTATATCTCCCAAGCTAATTGATTTGATGTTGTTCAATTGGAAGATTTGAAGAGCATCAAATTGAATTATTCAAAATTTATTTTGATGAAAACGATGATTTTTCTATGGCGAGATAAAAGCCATCCTGTCGTATCAAACATCTGAAATATATTTTTATTAATTTAGAGTAGTTTCAGATAAAGTAAATTTTAAAGTAGAATTAAATACTTGATTGAAATGGGAGTTATACTTTCTACAACTAAACTGAATTATTAGTTATGATTCCTATGAAAGAAAATATTCTGAATCGTAGATTTTCTTTTTCCTGTGTCAAAATATTCAATAATTTCTATTTTCATAAAGGCTCACTTCCCTACAAAATTAGATATATAATTATTAGAAATTAGTCCCAACCGAAGTAATTGGTTATATATAAAAACTTATAGGTTATATTCCATGAAATAGAATATATATTTAGTAAAAATAATAAAAATATTCTTTTAATATTCGTAGATAAGCAGTAAAATTATTTCTTAAGGAATGAACAGTATTTTACATGCAATTCAAATATTTTTCTTTGGAACAGTTCATTACTGAGACCAGAAGTCAAAATTGGTACCCTTAATTGTTTTTTAGTCTCATAACTATTTGGGAATATGCTGAGATAATTATGAATGTCGTTTCAAATAACACTGGTTAGTTTATAAATTAATTTGGAAAAAATGATTTGTTCAATGACTTCCTTTAGAACATTAAAATTCACTTACATAAATTATAGACATTTTCTTCTCATACAATAGTTTTAAATTTAAAAAAAGGTAAAGTTCCTGATAACTTTAAATGAATCTACTTTGGCTTACAAAATTAATAATTTCTTTATTTAAACTCAGACTTCTCTTTCAAAGTTATTTTAAAAATAATTTAGATAATCACACTTGAATATAATATCTAATTTTTCTTGATTGATATTTTACATGAAAAGTCGCTACCTGTTATATAATTATTTCAAACATAGAATAACATATTATACATATAAAAAAATAATACGCTCATTCTTTAAATTCTTTACAGAAACTTTGATCTCTTCTATAATATCTGTACATACATTTTCTAATTACTATCCGCTGGACCATTTCTCGCAAAGATTATAATCACGCTGATGCCGTTTTTGTAGATAGATTAAAAAAAAGTTTATCTCATCTTTTGAATGATCAAAACACAACCCGCACATAATAGAAAAAAACGCGTGACACATTAAGAAAATTAAAAATTATCGATTTATCGATTCCATTGATTATCATTCAATTTAAAACTAATTCAATCAATTTAAGCGATGCTGTTTTTTCATGCTCCTTTTTTTGTATCTGCATGAATGAACAAGATGTTTTACTTAAATGAGGTAATATAGTAAAGTTTTTAAAGAATTTGAAGTTATGCTATTATGCTACAAGTAGCAATCTAAAACTAAATTAACTATTCATTTATTTGTTACGTTCTTTCGAACTATTATTCTTTGATATTTATTTATCTTTTTATTATATAACTATTATTAACTGCTATCATAAAATTATTTATTCTCTTGATATATTCTTGATAGAAAAAAATTGGATTGTCTAAAGATCGATAGAAGATAACACAATAGCAAATTAAAATATATAGAGTAATAAAGATAACTGGAAGATGATAAAAATATATTTTATTCGTGTTTTGTGATGATATCAGATAATACTTAATAATGTGATATATTCTATAAAATCACATAAAGAATCTTAAATATTTTAAAAATGTGGTTTCTTGTATGACAGATGTGCTTTTAAGCGGATAATGACAAACTTAAATATTTTGACATTTACATGATTTTATAGCTTAACATAAGAAACAAATAACTTCATCAACAATAGAAGTATTTGATGATTTAAACTATAAGTTATGAATCCAATTAATTTTGTTTTCTTGTCAAAAAAGAATCCAGTTTCATTTCTAATCATTTTGTGCAAACGATATTTTTCATCATTCGCGTGTTGTTCTGAACTTTTGAATCATCCTGTATTATCGCTAATTGTTGCTAATAAAAATAATTCAGACATTAGAAGTTCCCATAATGCTCATTCAGACAGACCTCTGATTATTATAATTAAGCAGAAATATCATATTATGTACCCTAATAGAAAGTTCTTTTTAGTACTCATACGTGGTAAGTACACTTTGAGTAAAAAATAGTATTTAAATAAAGCGCATTTGATGACTGTCACTCTACACTATATACGAATTAATATTTTCTAAATCTTATTATTGATTAACAGATTAATTAACTTTTGATTGATGATTCTGAAACTTTAACAAGATTGCTTAGCGATAGATTTGCGAAAAACTTATTTCAAAACTCCACATTTGCTATAATAAAATATAAATTAAAGATTTAGAGTAAGAAAACGATAAAAGTAAATAAAGGATTTTTAACATACTAATAAAAGTATTTTCTTAAAAATTGTCTTCATTAAATGTATCTTAAATAATTTAACAATGAATTTAAAGAATGCATAATTTTTCCACACTTTGCACTATAAATGGAGAAACAAATCTATTTGAACACGTAATAAACAGACATGAGATAATTCATGAATGCGAAATGTCTACAAATGAAAATCAATTTTACATAATTAAATTTTTATCTGTAAAATTTAGCAAAGGTTTTATTTATAAATGTAATTAATCCTTCATGGATTTCGATTTTGAATACCGTTTCGTAATTTTCTTTGTCTCCCCAATATATAGTTATTTCATAACATGGTATTAGTTTTCTGCATGGAAAATGGGACAAGGAGGAAATAGTTCAGATGGTGTCCTTGGGTAAGTTTATTATTTGCGCCAAAAGGTTTCTTCAAAACGAGTATTTATCTAACCACAATAAATTAATATTTTTTTTAAGTTGAAGGAGATAACTATCTTTATTCAATGAATATTTATCTAACCAAGATAAATTCATATTTTTTAGTTGCGGGAGATAACTATCTTTATTCAATTCAAACTATTAGCTCACACTCTTCCAATATATATTTATATATCTTGTTCAAATTTTCAATCTTTAATAAAATACTTTCATTTATCCACTCGAGTTCAAATACATTTTTTAAAACTTGTGGCGGATGATATTTGATGCTAATGCAGTTTTTTTAAATATCGATTCATTAATTAAATTTAATTAGTTTTAATACATTAAATAGAGTTTTAGCAATTTTTAATGAAAATTGAAATCAATAGGCAGTATCCCAATCGGTAAAATGAAAGTATTTCACTATTTTTCACGTGAAGGTAAAGAATGCGAATTCAATTCTCTCAAAAATTAATGACTTCTTGATAAATTATTTATATCAATTGTAATTATTTAATAAAAAGTAAATAAAATATAAAAAAATTCTTAACCTAAATTGGGATTGACAATGTTTTTTATATTACTTGTTTATTTGTTAAATCTACAACGAAGATTAAACTGTGGAAATCAAAGCCTTAATTTTAAATTGATATCTTGTACAAAAATTGATTAAACACATGTAGCTATCGGCAATAATCAATCTCACTTTACTTATGAAAATTCCAAACTAAGTGTTCACAAAAAGCAAAATGAAAGGACTAAAAAAAATCGTTGCAACCACTTTTCCTAAGAAAACTGTGCTTAAAATTCCAGGAACATGTTGTTTGCGAAACTGAATAAATATCTGTTATCTTCTTTCCCGGCCTCATTTAGCAAATCATCGTTAGAGCAACTCTTTCCGTAAGTTGACCTCTATCTAAAGCGCAGAAGCTTAGGGCTTAGGAAAAGATCGCCGGGTTGAGGAAAATGACGCAATCGGATCCAAGATGTTAGGATGAAAAATGGGAAGGAAAGAGATACGGCCAGATAAAAAGAGCAAATTCGTCGAGTTGTCCGGAAAACTTTTAGCGGTATTTGTCTGTTCGAGTTTTATCTTGAACAGCACCTTGTATCGTAAAAGGTCACAAAGTGCTTATATTTACCAGAAAACACGAAAGGAAAAAACACGGAAGAAAAGAAAAAAGTTTCAGTTTCGTGAGTTGAACTCTCCGATAAGAATTTTGGTCTGATTAATACGAAGTTGATGAGACAAAAGAAAAAAACATTTAAAAAAATCAGATCAATTACAAAAGAAGAGAATTTCAGTTGTTCACTTAAAAAAAATTGGGTGGCTTATAATCAGTGATGAATTGAAGATGTA
Source organism: Argiope argentata (assembly GCA_026289955.1). Taxonomy (NCBI): domain Eukaryota; kingdom Metazoa; phylum Arthropoda; class Arachnida; order Araneae; family Araneidae; genus Argiope; species Argiope argentata. The sequence goes on from JAOUZG010050968.1 coordinate 15,334,183, forward strand.
AGAATGTTTAATACAATACTGAAAGAAACAACTGTATCAAATTCAACTAAATTAATATGAATATGAAATCTTCTATTTCAATTTCGAAAATAGAAGAAATCAACTACGGTTTTATTTTTCGACTTTTACATCCCGCTTTGCAGTTAATGTTGGGATGTTTTTCCTAGCCCTGAACCGTAGATAAAGGACAATTGAGAAGTCTTAGCTGGAAGCTCGCTATCTTAATAGAAATATCACGCATACAACCGGCATTTATTTAACTGATAAACGTTTTACTTCCAAAAATATCTTATTGATTTATCTTTGATTTCTCTTTCTATATATAAACAAATCCATGAGTCAATGGCAAGTAATATAGATGAAAGGCAACACCTTCTATTGGTCAAAGCACCCTGGAGCTCCTAGGAAACATCTCAGAATTATATCTTAAACGACTTTGTGAAAATGCTTTCAACAATAACTGTCCTTCTTTAGGGTTTCGCTGAAAGTAACACCTCCAGCCATCCCACCTAAAAAGCACGAATACTTAGCAGACGGAGGGATGTTTATTGCTATTGTAATGACTTGATCCTGGTCGACCAAATAAAATAGCCTTTTAAACATAAAGGTTTTATTTACAGCTTTATACAATAAAAACAACAACAACACATCCTCTAGGTTAAATGCTGGGAAATATTTACAACAGGATTGTCAGTTCGACATCTAATACCGAGAACTCACAGGCTGTCCGCGCCTGCTGGCTGTTGCGTGTAGCTCCAGAGATCTACGGATTACTTCTGGTAGATCTTTTCAATAAAATCGAGATCATGTGGTATCTTCTTCAACTCCAGCTCTTCAACTCTGCTCACAGCTCGTCTCGTTGTCGTATCAGCTCTCGTCCAGTCTCTAGCCAGATCAGCTATTCTCGTCTACCGGATCAGCTTGTCTCCTCGGTCAGCTTGCCTCGTCCACCAGCTCAGCTTCTCCCAAAACCTTCCATTTTAACAATGGTGAAGTTTCGCCTCTCAGGCTCGCATTAGCGCGCTGGAGGTGCCGATCGTCCAATCATTCTTCAGAAATACTTCCTCATAATAAATTTCAGATTTTTTCTTCTAAAAATATCTTCACACATTCAGAATTTACATATTTCAAAGGCAAAATTGTTGATTGCGCTAATCTAACCCATAAATAAAATACAAGTGATGAAAAGTTTTCAAGTTATGGGTTTTAAATATTTTACCTCATAGTAGTTCCAAATAAATATTCTTCATTCAAATATATATTATTAATAATACAGCTATGATATATTATTTCGAATATACTTCGAAAATTAGTTTTTATTTACTAAAAAATTTCTTGAGAAATATTAGGTTGGGGAAAACGAAATCCATTATGATTTTACAGCCATCTACCTAGACAATGATGGATTTATTTTTCCATTATTTTCAAAATTTTCATATGGAAATAAAATAATAGAAAGAAATCCATCATTTCCTTGGTAGATGGCTGTAAAATAATAATCAATTTCTTTTTCCCCAACCTAATATTTTTATTTCAGATAATAAATTAGTTCATTTTCAGAAATAAAAGTGGCTAAAATTCATTAATCCTTGTAGAGATCATGTGCAAAGTTTTCTGATTTATTTTAATAAATTTCGAATAATTTGATAAATAAATCAGATTATATTATATTATCTTTCTTGCAATGATTTCGGTAATTCATGTCTTAAATTAATATGTAAAAATTATTTAATTTTGAAATCAAGTTAAAAAAATCTATAAAAAAAAGCAATGAAAAAGTCTGAAGAAATTCTGAAATATACGCCGCGCAGATTTTATGAACTAAGCGCAATTTTTAAAAGTACAAAGAATGTTTATTTTAATAAAAGGCAGAATTGTTTGCAACAACTTTTTAAACAATTCATGAATGTTTGAATAAACATTAAGTTTAAGAGTCACTTATTCATTTTTGAAAGTGCAGTCTGTCTTAGTGAGAATATAAAGACAAACTTCGACAATGGTTCTGAATAAAAATTCTAAAAGAAAATAAATGATGAGTCTTTTTCCCTAAAAAATCTTGGCAAAATGCCTCCATAAGCCGTTCTTGAAAAATGAACTTTTATGAAAAGGTGTTCTTTTCCAACTTCGTAATTCAATTAGCAAACCGAATTTGCTAGTTTATGATAAGCAGATCTGTTTCCTTCCTCAAATGTTTCCTGTTAAATAATTTTCGGGAAACTCTTTCACAAAATTGCCGTTTGCTTTTATATATTCGTTACATTCCTCCCGCATTTTAATCTGTTAAATACTTGTTTTTAAATAAGCTTAGGTTCTAATAAAGTTCACCAAATAAACTTCTGAGCCATTTCCTCTATAAAAATAACGAGCTAATTCTTAAAATTTTCTTCTAAAAGATGGTGAATTCATTTGAATTTCGCATGGCCATGTAATAAGCCAAATATCTAGTTCTTGTTCCTTTGACGTGAAACACGAAATGGAAGTTCGCATAATTAATTTTCATCAGCGTATCTGTTCTCCCTTTTTTGTTACTTCTGTTAGCTTTTTGCTACAATATTAGTCTTTCCGATTGAAAAAAATAGTACTTCCCCCATTTTTTTATAACTTTCAATGTTCCCATCTAAGACCAGTATAAAGAATAGGTTCTTTCTAAATCAAATCCTTCCCTTTTTGCGGAAAACCCAATCTCATTAGAGAACTGAATATTTTAGTTCGTCGTTTTTTCATCCGCTTCAGGTTTTTTTCCCCATCCAGTTCCAGTGTTTTTTGCTCAAGGGTTTGCCTATTACATTAGAGTATATTTATAATGTGTTCCCTTTGCCTAACAAAAAAAATTCCTAATGTAAATATTTCAAATTTCCTTTAATATCTTTCAATAAAGCAGATTAATTATTTGTTTGTGTTGTAAATTTTGCAGAAATGCTTTACATTTTTAAAGTTTTTTTCCTGACGTTAATGCAAATTCAATAAACTTGTAAAAGCAAAGTAAATGCATGTAGCAAGGAATAAAATCAGAAGGAAACTGATACTTTTCCTGATTTCTAAATTCTATTCTAAGAGATAATTGATGAATACATGATAGATTTAACAGTACCTAGGAAGTGTAATTATTTCCTTTTATAAAGTTTTAAAACTTGTAAAAACAAAGGGTTTTGGAAATCAGGAAATTGGTACATTTCCTGATTTCTAAATTAAAGAAAAAATCGATAAATACAGGTTATATTTAATAGCACAGTGGAATCATAATTATTTCCTTTTATAAAGTTCGAAAACTTGTAAAAGTTAAGCAAATATATGTATCTAGGATTAAAATCAGGAGGTAACTGATAAAATTCTTGGTATCTAAGTTGAAGAGGAAATTGATAAATGCAACACATATTAAATAATACATTGAAAGTATTTAATTTTTCCTTATTGTGTTAATCAATATGAAATTCAGAAAATAATACTCCAGTAGAAAAAAATCACAGTAATTGAAATTGATATAATGGTACATCATATATAAATCAACTGAAGCATAAGAAATTAAATGATCGATTATTTAAATTAAGCTGTTTTATAAATTCCTAAAATTGATCAATTAAACCAATTATTTGACACAATTAAGTACTATTTGCCCAAATCATCATTTTAATATTTTTTATCATCAAAATATGAAAAGTATTTTTATCATACAACCAAGCTAAATTGATTGTAAGATATTTTTTTTTTGGCCAATATATATTTTAATGAAAACCCATGGATTTTTTGACAGCCTTTTGAAAGAAAGAAAAGCAAGAAATTACAAACAAATAAACGTAAAAGTTTTATAAGTTAACCCACATTTACGGAATAGTCAGGTATGACACTTGAAGATCTTATTTTATTTTTTACAAAAATTATCTTTTATAAAAGTTCATGAAAAAAATTTCTCTTTTTAAATTCTTTAAAGAAAGTAAAAACCAAATAAATATTTGTTAGTTTTAGAATATTTCACAGATTTTATATTTTATTCTTAAGTGTAATATTATACTAATAATTTACATACTTTTTCAGTGAATCAAAATAATTAGAATTTAATGAAATAGAAGTTGCAATTCGAAAACTTAAATCTAATGCTAATGAATATTGTTATATGGAAAAATTTCAGATACCCTATAAAAATAAAAAAATTTATATAAGGTTTCACTTTTTTATTCAATATCAAAAAGAAAGAAAATTAGGAAAATGATATTTAATTTTTAAAGCCTTATTTATTATTTTCAAATTTGCTTAGTTAAGTAACTGTGTATACATTTAATTTTAATTACCTTATGTCAAAAAATAAAATGACAAGTTAATTAATGTAGTTTGCTCAAAACATATGGTTACAGGAAATTCTCAATTTTCTAGACACATTTGATTTTTTTAACTCTTACTTTTTTTTTGAGTAATCTTTAAATAGCTACGGTTAAGGAAAACTTTATTAGCTGTTTTCAATGCAGCATTTCTTCAGATATTTATAAAATCTTTCGAAAACATGCGAGGCATTTCTTTCCCCATTAATCCCTTAGCAGACGTGAAAAATTTTGTTACATTACTTAGAATTTTCTTTTGGAATGAGTAATGCTTCATGTTTTTGTTTGTTTTTTTAATTTGCAGATGTGCATTAAAATAAAAAGTCAAAATACATTATGTTATTTGAAGGAAAATTTATTCTCTACAAGTTGATGTGTTTTCATATTTTAACTTTATTTATTTTAATGTGTTTTGACATTAGTAAAATAGAGTTCCAAGTAGAAAAAAATCAATAAAATAGAATTCCAAATAGAAGAAAATCATTAAAATGAAATTCCAAATAAAAAAAATCAGTAAAATAGAATTCCAAGTGGAAAATAGATCACTAAAATAGAATTCCAAGTAGAAAAAATAACATTTTCCCACAAAATTTGCTCTTTAGTTTCAAAAATATCACTATGTCTAAAAATATTACTATGAAATTTTTGGTATTTAGAAGAGGAATAATGTTACAACGTAGTGTATTTTTTCTCTTTAAAAAAAAGGAATATTGAACCAACTTGTTGGTCAAATAACCAGAGAAATTTTTCAAAGGAAATGTGAAGAACTTAATATATGAAGAAGCTTAAATTATCATAATTATTTCTGAGTATTAAAAATAAAAATGGCATAACCAGAAGATTCCATGAATAACTATACAATTCCTTTAAGTAAGCTGTATTTTTCAGAAAAAGGCAAAGGAAAATTATAATGTATAAGTTAAAATTTCCCAGAATATTCTAAATAAAGTGATGTTCCCAGTTTCTTTTACTCTTACGTTATTATACTGGAAATTTTGAGGAGGTATGTGGGATTATGTTTCGTCCTCATCACAGAACCGTGATTAAAGCCTGCAAAATTCTTCAAAAACTATTCCTCTTGTTATTTCAAATATGACGTTAATTTAAGTAAACTAAACTTAATATTCAATATGTACTATCTCTTAACCAATGCCTCAAAAAGGAGCTTATTTTAAAGTTAAACAGAAGTTTCTGGTCATATCTTTATTCATTAAAAGACAAAAAGAAAATATAATAATATAGTTGTTATTGTTTCTTGTGGCTTTTGCCATGGACAAGCTCACTGAGGTAGGCAGAGATTTAAGCTATTCAGCGTCTCTAGTTTCGTAGTAGCGTCAACTAGGGCTAAGCGCACAACTTTGTAGTAGCGCCAACTAGGGCTAAGCGTACGTTTTTGTAGTAGCGCCAACTAAGGCTAAGCGCACAATTTTGTAGTAGCGCCAACTAGGGTTAAGTGTACAACTTTGTAGTAGCGCCAACTAGAGCTAAGGGTACGACTTTTGCTGCTCACTCATCACATTCGCTTGCGCATCCATTTTTAGAGGGAGGCACATTCACACACCTTACAGATAGAACACAGAAGAACAACCATGTCCGAACCGGGACGCCCAGATCAGGAGGAAGACGCGCTACCCCTGTGTCATGATGCCTGCATAACAATATAGTTATAATTTTCTTTAACCAGTTAACTGTTTCTATTTCATCGGAAAATGCATATTTAAATTATGCCGCAAAAATTTGGCGATGAAGAGTATACTTCAAAAACACTAAGTATGTGTTATATAAAATCATGTTGTAATGAAATTGATTTTTTTATTTTAATAATCACAGCTATATATTTACTTAAACTAACATAGGTTTTTTTGCAAATTAGTTATAAGAAAGGTCACCTCTTGAAAACAAGTAAAAAGGATACAAAAAGATCCCCAAACCGGTTTTTATTATTAGGCGCACCGCTTATTGAATAGTCTAAAACAATTTAAGGTAGCCTAATTTCTTCTAGGGTGGCTAATACAACACAACGCTACATTTAAGAAAAACATTTCATATTATTTGTGGGGTTTTGATAATAGTAATTAATAATCTTGTATTTGTTTGTATGATTTCGCCTTGGCCTCAAAATATTTTAAGCGTCTTGAAATGAAACTATGTTTAAGCCGTAATTCAAAGTTGTAAGATTGTAACTGCAAATTGTCTCTGTTTATTACTTCTGACTAATAAACTTTTCATAACGAAAAATATTGACAAGTTTACATGTTAAAAACAGTTAACTGGTTAATTATGAAAGTCGAAACACTTCCTAATGAGAAATTAATAGTCGTAGAAAAATGGCATTAAATACAAAAATAACACATGAATCTATATAAAATTACACCAACGGAAATATATTTATAATATAAATAATTACGAATAAAATACAAATTGAACACAATTACGAATTGCGCACACGCCATAAATAAATCTGAGAAAACACTATCTAGAAAAACACGTCATTTTGTTCTCATTGAATGTCACCATCCAAGGGAAACTCATTTTAATTGTTTTGTAGGTACTAAAATTTCTCCGTTATTGAAAGAGTTCCCCCAGAGGAGTTGTTTGAGCTAGTAATAAAACTGTCCCAACAAATCCTGAAAGACTCGGAAATTCTAATAAAATCAGAGGCCGGAGTTATTTCGACTAACACTAGCTCCATATGAATGGCCAACACAAGACTAACGAACTCTAATAAACTGAAAGAATGTGTTCGAGCAAAAGAGGACTGGAATTCTCTTATTATTGGATGATTTACGGTGCTAAAAACCATACGTGGATATTGCACTCTTTCAAAAAGAGAGTTTTTCAGCAACAAAGAATGGATGAATGAACTGAGCTTTATTAGGTAGAAATACCAAATCGATTAAATCGTTCCATGCATGCAATTTGCGCTTAAACGTTATTCTTAGATAATACCCCACAACAAGTTTTATTTCAGTATTTAAAGTTTATTTCAGAAGAGCGTTCTCTGCTTTATTCTTTTCATTTTTCAAGATAGATTTTTTGAATTTATATTTGCTTGTTGGATGTTTCTAAACATCAATAAAGCAAGGAATTGTAGTTTTTTAAAATTATGTTAATGTCCCATTTTGTAGCTAAAGGGGGAATATTTTGTAATCCTTAGAAATCATCAAATAAAGAAGAAGACACTTGAGCCAACCCTCCATTCCGCAGATTTTAACGCCACTCTTCTACAAAGGCGTTTAATCTATGATATTAAAAATGATTCAAGTTCATATTTTCATTATTAATTTTAATCCCATTAAATACACAAAAATCCCAGCTTTCTTTGTGATGAAAAGAACAAAATTAACAAAGCCAATTATAATGAAATTTTTCAGTGTTTAGTATCGTTTTTTCACTTTAATATCAAATAATCAGTTATAGAGATACACTGTTTCAATAGGATACTTTTTAATGTGACTTTCATGCAATATTTTAATGAATTTTACGCTTACTTATTATTTTAAGGACTGTTACATTTTCTTAATACTTTAATGATTTTTTACTTAATTAATATTTAAATTACTTTTTACTTACTTAATATTTGAATGACTTTTAACTAAATTAATGGCTTTTTACTTATTTAATGCTTTAAGGACTTTTTACTTATTTAATGATTTAATAACTTTTAACTTACTTAATTAATGACTTTTTACTTACTTAATACTTTAATGATTTTAACTTATTTAATACTTTAATGACATTTTATTTATTTAATGCACTAATGGGCTTTATACAATACTTTTTAATTTCATATTATGTTAAGCCCGAAAAACATGGAAAGCCATCATCCCCATTTTAACGAGCAGTTAATGCCCGATAATCAAAACGTGCTAAAGACGTCTATCGTAAAATCGTAAGCGAAAGATTTAAAGTAGAGGGAGTAGTAGCCACCTCTCCTCCAATTAAAGTTTTACCTCCCCCCCCTTTCCCTTCGGATAAAATTATGGATTTTTGATAAATCCAAAATTCTGATCTTTGGCATAAATTTAACATTTTTACTGAATCTACAGTGTGGATATGCATTTTGAACCCCTTTTTATCAAATATTAAATCCAAAATTTCATATAGAATGCAGTTGTAGTCGCAAGGTATCAAAATGATTGTGATTGATTTAAGTCATTCCGTTTATGGATTAGTGAGTTTACGTGCATGTTGACACATATCAACTGGCGTTCAACTTTTTCACAAATTTGGTTCAAAATTTGATACAAATTTATATTTTTGATGCTAAATCTGTGAACCAACTTAATCTGCTTTTCCTTTTAGAGTTACTGAGTTTACTTGTAATCGAATAGCCAGCCAGGAAAACCGGATTTATATGTATTTATTTCGCTCAAAATTAGATAAGTATTTATATATTTGATAGTTAGTTCATAAACTAAATTTCATGTGTCTAGCTTAAAGCATATTTGAGTTATTATATTTCACAAATAGACAGAGACGCAAACATAATATCAACAATGAGTTGTTGTTGTTTTAATTTGAGAAGGTTCTGAAAGGTGAAACCTCCTCAAAATATCGAGTTCTAGTAAGTTACAATATTTTCTCAATACTTTATTTACGAGAAAGTAAGAAAATTGAAGTAGTGTCTTTATGATACAGAACTTTCATGAAGTATGTACTTTCTTCTTATTTCAAAGTTTTCCTTTTTTCCATGAGCAGCTTGTTTATCATTGTTAACACTTCAGAGAAAGGATTTTGATTCCTTTCTAACTATGCTTTTTTTGTATAAACGAAGTAAAAAAATATTGCAATCTGTACAAAATAAATCCATTAGCGTGTGTGTGTGCGTGCTTGCGTGCATGCGTGTGTTCAAAATAATTCCATTAATAAAATTAAACGAAAATTGCAACTATTGAATAGAAAAAATTTTTTAGACATTTTTCAGCTGATTAAAAAATTTACAAAATTATTTTTTAAAGCAAAATTGTTAGTGAAAAGAATATGCATTATTACATAACACAGAATTATCACATAACTGTAATTTTAAAGCGTAAGTCCTCATATATTTAACCTAATAGCAATACTATTGAAATTTCCATATACCTTTCCAATGGTTTTTTAATTACCCTAGACAACTATTATTATCATTTTCTTTTCTAGCATTTCAGGATACAATAATTATTTTCTAATATATGGGAATAAAATTTTTCAGAAACTAATACGTGACATATTCCAACAAATGAATAGTTATCGATGCACATTTTGAATGCGATTTCAATAAAAAAATGACGAATGAAATATTTGAAAAAAATTAATTTGGCGTTAACATTGTCACAGTGCTCATTAATATTCGTCAAACGTTTTGCAAAAGGATATTGAATGAATGGAAATCAATAAAAATTGGAAACCGTTACTTTGTGATTATGGGAGGGGGGAACCGAATATTCTTTCCCCTCCATCTCTTTCAGTTTTAAAACACAACAGCGAAGAAAAACATCAATACAGATACCACTGCGCTCTTACAGATAAGACCAGGATATTTAAAATAAAGGATATATTTATTGGGAGAAGAGTTTCAAAAGATAAGGACTGGTATTATATATAAAAATTTTAAATAAACAAAGTATATATATAAAAAATGGAAATGCCAAGTTTATTCTGAGGATTATACGATTATAAACTATTGTTCATGGTTAAAGAATTTGGAATGAAAGCAATTTCTGTTTTTTTGGATAAAGTGTTCCAAAACTGAGAAGTTCAATTCGAGATAAGTCTGAATTGATGTCATTTTATTGAGTTAGACGATGAATACGCATTTTTGTAAAAAGGTAGGTAATCGGATTTAAGGATTACCACATCAATAAGTTGATTTAGAAAATAGATCCTCCTTTTAAGAACTAATACACGTTAATGTTTCCTGTTTTAAATCCCTCCTAGGGTCTGAAAATTATAGTTTTTATGGGATGTGTATTACAAATGCGTTCCCCAATCTTTGTATTAGTGGAGTAATTGCAAATTAATTACTTAACGAAGTAATGATAATAATTATCTTGTATTTGCTTGCTTCTTAACTGACTAATTAGCCTGTTTACTTTGGCTTTCTAAAATTACTTTAATGAATAAAACAGCGATGAATTAGTACTTTGTTACTTTCTGTTTTCTTGAAATTCTATTTAAATATTGTGTTACACAAATTATTAGACAAACATATTTTTTGTCTCGGGTATTCTAAATACTTCAACACTTCATTCAAAACTATGTCAAAAGTAATTAAACGTGCATTAAAAATACATAAGCGGAAATGCATTCATTAACTATTTTTTGACAAATAAAAGTGTCCTCACCCTTGTCTTTCTAGCGGATCAAAGTCAAACGTATACAAAGTCAAACTCGACATTTCTCGTATACAAAGTCAAACTCGACATTTTGACGACTCTGCAAGTTTTAGATCTCCCTGAGTTCTAAAAATGCCTTTTTGACATTGTGTGTGTGTGTGTCTCCCTGTGACAGAGATGACTCAAAAAAATTTGAGTTAGATGGATGAAATTTGGTGTATGATCTTTACATCAAATTTTTGAATTTCAATCAAATTTTAAGCGAACTCTATTGAGAGGAAATCTATCTGTCCTGCTGTTCTCATAAAACTCGATAACTACACAACTAAAAAAGGTACATAAATAAAGCTCGGCACATAAACATTTATAGTGTAAACACCTATCAAATTTTGAGAAAAACCCAATTAGGGCTTGGTCGCTATTCGGTATGTATTTTCAGAAGTATTCAAAGGCGATATCTCAAAAAAGTAATTACTTAAATATATATTAGATTTTGTAAAAGTATTTGAGACTACAATTCGGTATCAAATTTTGTTTTTTGCAGCAAGTAATCCGGTATCAAAATTTTGTTTTTACTGCAAGTAATTTGGTAACAAAATTTTGTTTTTACTGCAAGTAATTCGGTAACAAAATTTTGTTTTTACTGCAAGTAATTCGGTAACAAAATTTTGTTTTTACTGCAAGTAATTCGGTATCGAATTTTGAATATGACAAGTATCAAATTTTGATTTTTACTGCAGGTAATCCGGTATCTAATTTTGAATACGAATCTACTACAAGTAATTCGGTATCAAATTTTGCTTTTAATCGGTTGTGAAAAACGCATTTAAAGCACGAATTCAATTTTTAGATACTATTAATCTCATGAAGGACATTAATCACCAAAAAACTCGCCAAGAATCACACGATAGATTCAGTAAAATTATTGAATACAAGTCAAAGATTAATATTTCGTTACTAATGTAAGCAGTGGTATGCAAACCATTTCTTTACTCAAAGTCTAAATTTTTGGGGGGGATATAAGAAAAATAACTTTATTAGAGAGTATGCGTCAATATTTTGTTGAAACCATTCCCACTTTTTGGGGAAGTCATACCAGACTCTTCGACCCTCCTCAAAGGCACACGGGTTTAAACCATAAAACTGAATGACCTGACTGCCGTAACAGCAATACTGGTGGGAACTGTTGTTGAGTCCTAAGGGCAAGCACCGGCCATGGTACAACCCTTCACGTAGGAAGTATGACCTGTCATCAATGGGAGAAACCTAACCCATCTATTAGTGTACCTTCCAGGGTAGTGAAATCCAAACACCACGGGGAAGCATCTTATTGTGATGTACCACTCCGAGGGGATCAGTTTTTAGGGAACTTTCGAAATGCAGTGAAGAAAACTGAATATAGATACCATTCATCTTACTTTTCACAGATTAATTCAAAATTCTGTTACACAACTGCAATTGTAATTACGAATATACATTCATATTATCTACTAAATTCGTCGACTCAGTTGATGTTTCTAAATCAACAATTATGTTGATTAGCCTATTTCCCTTTACATATTTTCATGATATTACGAAACTAGATATTGTTTAAATAATTAATAAATGGCAAGAATTTATTAATAATAATTAGTTAAAAATATAATTTTAAACAATTAGTAATTTTTTAAATAATTTAATATATGACATGCTATACTTTTAAATTTAGGACCCAAAGATTATATTAAGCTCCAGTGTAAACAAATTTCTTTATGAATTTCCCTCACTGGCTTTTTCTTGTTTAAATACTTTTCAGCATTGCTTGGATAATATTAAATACTATATAAGATGATGAATTGAAATATTATATATTAAGAAATGGTACTATATTTATTACATGGCTAATATAATACTTTTAATGAAAACAGAAGTTAAGCGAGTTTTTTAAAATCATTTTTAAATACATGCATGTAATAATCCAGTATATTATACTTTCATTCTAATACATAATTGTAACCTTGCTATAACTGAAACAACCTTTCAGATAAGCAATTTTGATGCTCTGCCAATTATACATTTATCATCATTATTATTTGTCCTTTCAAAATTTAAATATTTATATTTTATCTTGACACCGGTATTCCCATATATGTTTTCTCTAGACTTTCAAACTCAGCAACTCTCTCTCTATCTCTCTTGAAACAACTATCGATCTTTATTGAAACGATTAATTATCGAAATTATGGTCTGTTTGATCCAATAAAAATGTCTATACCATAGATATTAAAGAATAGTTTGACCTTCCCCCCCAAAAAAAAACTAAAAAAATAATAGTATCATATAATAGCTTTTAATGAAAAAAATTGGGGGAATGATTCAAAAACAAATATTTACAGTAAAAAACGAAGAAAAAAAATATTTTTCCCAATTCATTTCAGAAAGCATATTTTTGAAACTAAACTTCATTATAAATTTAATTTTAAAAGAATTACCATATTTTCTGTACTTTCTTAAAGAACAACCCTAACCTTGGGTTAACGAAGACTAAAGGATTTTATTTCTTTAAACATGAAAAAATGAACATACTTTAAATGGGAAAGGTATTTATTCCAAGGCCATTTCTAGAATTTATAAATAAGTAATCTTACTCTTACATTTAATACAAAACAATTCTTAAGCATAACGAAAAAGGAAAATTGTAAGTTAAATGTGTTCGTTTTTTCCCGTAAAAGAAAATAAATTCTTAAAAAAAAATATTATTTCGAATTTAAATAATGGAAGCGTCATCAAAGATTTTAAAACACGACTACAAATAAAATTCATTTCAGCATGAAAACAAAGTGCTACATTGTTTGCAGTGATTATCCATTTTGCGAAACATTGTTTTAAGTATTTTATTTGCTTTACGTAAATGTATCATTTGTTTATAAAGCAACAGAGAAAATAAAACTCATACATATTTTATCATATGCATATATGGTTTTAGGAAATGGTTTCTCAAAAATGAATTTCTTTTTTTTTAATATCCAAAAAGGAAGGAGCAGAATGTTTATGTTTTTAACCACAATAAATTCTACATAAAAACGAATATATGCGAAAATATAATATTCTTAACGTCCTGTAAGCGGCTTACAAATGAGATGTAAGCCTAGGCAAAACATTGTTCACAAGGATGTAAATGGAAATGTAATATTAACATATTTTTAAAATGTAAAATAATTTTAAGATATTTCCTGGAAAAAATATTTGGAAAGAAACATGTTTGTTTTAAAATTTGGAATAGTTGATTATTTTGCTTTAAATAACAAAATTATTAACCGATATATTTTATTGTAATACTTGACACTCATGACACATAAATTTAACAGTCATGAACAGTCATAAAAGTTATAAATCTTTTAGAAGTCATAAGATTTTAAAACTTAATTTCGAAAGGTAATTAAGAGATAAGGTAAGTTTCAAAAATATTTTATTTTCACTGTTGATAATATTTTTATAGCAAATGCATTCTTAATTTCCATTTTAGAGATTCAGAAAAACTTTATAGTTCAACAACTTGATTAAAACAAAATTAGTATTGCTACACATATAATCGATATTTAATTACTTTCAATGAGATCAAATTTTGTATCATTGTATTTACATTGTATTACATTGTATTTATATGAAAAATATTATATTTACATCCTCTCGTTTAGCATAGAGAAAAACGAAAACGAGCAAGATAGTATTTAAAGAAAATGCGTAAATTAATATTTAGAAAAATTACTAAGCAATGTATTCCAAAACAACGAAAACATTTACAAAAAGCAAATTCTCTTTATTTTTACAAAATATCTAATCGCACAAAAAAGATTGATTCCTTTTAGAAAGGAAAAAATCTCATTTAAAATGCACCTTTATATTCAATTTAATTAATTTTATTTGAATTTAAAAAAAGTCTTTTATAGTTCAACATGTTGAGTATTGCAAAATTAATTTCGCTAGATATATAACTGATTTTTTTCTTCAATAAGATTGAAGTTTGCGTTCAGAGAAATAATTTATTTGTATTCCATCACTGAGGCCACAATAAAGAAAAAAATAGTGTAATTTTTTATCTCTGTGTTACGGATTGTCTTCAGATGACGCTAACGCTTATTGTTTGCGTCCTGTTTATCAACAGCCATACCCATAGAAGGAGACTTGTGCGTCAGGAATGGAGCCCAAAGAATGGAAAGTGAAAAATGACATGAACGTTAAGCTTTGTAAATAATTTAGTTAATATCTATATACCCAAGCTATCGTTAATAAATATATAAAGAGTCACCGGTTTTTAAATTCATCAAGCACATCTACTGAACCCAGATGCAATACCCTGAGATGTTCCAGAACTTTAGAAAGGTACATTCAACGTACACTACATAATTCAACATACATAAAATGCACAATTCAACATACACAACATACATAAAATACATAATTCAACAAACACAACATACATAATTCAACATACATAAAATGCATAATTCAACATACACAATATATATAATTCAACATACATAATTCAACATACACAACATGCATAATTCAACATACACAACATACATAATTCAACATACACAACATACATAATTCAACATACACAACATGCATAAATCATGATACACAATAAACATAATTCAACATACATAACATACATAATTCAACATACACTTTTTCTACTGAGTTAAGACATTTATATTTCGTTAAGACGGTTACATTTTCATTATAAGACAAAGTTGAGCATGATATATTTTTCACGCAATAAAGGCAAATTTCTGGCTTTCACAACCCGTGGAATTGTCACATAGCATGAAAAAGCCTGAGTTTGCTTTTTAAAGGAATATTTTTTTTGTAAACATAACAGTAAAGAGTTTATTCCTTTCACCATCCTCTACTATCTGCGAAATTTCCCTCCAGTTGTCCTCTATTTTTCACCGCATAAGAACAAGCAAAAATCATAATTATAATAAACATTTACAAAGTGTTTTAAATGTTTAAAATTTTTGAAATGTACAAGAACGCTTAAAGCGTTTTACGGTCACTATGCAGAAAATTTTCTCGAACGCGCTAGGAGCGTCACGGACGACAAAGATGTTAGTTATTTAACTAGTTTACTTGACATGCATTATTAAGTTTGAAAGTACTTGATAAGTGATAAAAAGTTTAGAAGTGATAAAAGTTAGATTTTTTAAAAAGAAAAAAACATCAGATTTCTTTACATGTGGTTTGCTTTAATTAATCGATGCTCTGTCTAAAAAGTACTTTATGAGACATCATAGTTCGAGTCACATTCTGATGGCAATATCCGAGCTGTCAACAGTCTTGAAACTTTATATCAGGAAGCCGTTTGATCCTTGCCGAGATATCAAATCTCCTTGTCAAGCATTGATAATAACAGCAATGTAATCGAGATTCGAACAGCGATGCTCCTGTCAAAAAGTCAAATTTCGTTCACAAAGCTATTCTCGAGTTCTAATTAATTTTTGACATGCATATCTACAAAAAGATCGTTATTTTTTTTATCAAAATGTTTTCTTCTCATTAAATATTTGAGTTAAGAAAGGTGTTAAAAGTATTAAACTTTGCTCCGTAACTTTACAACAACAGCTTGACACACTGTAATGCAAGGATTAAAAATGGTAGGGGAAGTTTCCAAATATTTTTTTTTCTTTATAAACTAAATTCTTTTCGTTTTTACTAAACTGATTAAGTCTTCTTTTTTTTAAAAAAATGCTAATTTCTAAAGCGCAGAGTTCGTAACTTCTTTGCTAATTAACGTCTTTAAAAATCGAGATAAAAAGATAAGAATTTTTCTTGAACTGGATGGTCTTAGGAAAATAAAAGAAGTAGTTGCTTTCATCATTTTTGTTCCGACGCAAGATGTGGAGAAAAAATTTCTTTGAAGTTGCAACACTTTTCAAATTTTCATTACCAAATTATTTTTAAAGGAAAAATTCTATAACGAGCACTGTTGTTATTACTCTGCGTGATGATCATAAAAATAAAAGGATTTCTCCGGGGAAATCGGCTTGGAGCATAAGTTTCAAGGGATTAATTCGATTTACTTTTTAACGAAATGTATTTGATGCTAGTTATTGGGAGTAAGAAACACGCAATAAAACCAAAACGTGGAGTTTGAAAATCAAAGTGTTTTTTTTTATCTTAAGAGAGTGGATTATGAATGTGAAGTTAGAAGCGGTATGCATTTGAGAATAAAAAAATTATGAAAGTAAAAAAAAGGGAAGATGAACAGATTAAAAACGTCATGGGAAATAAAAATTTATTCAAATAAATTCGAAACTTTATCATTTGTTACAAAACTTGATAATTGGTACTGGCTTAACGTCAGTGAGTACTCAGTTATTTGAAAAAGAATCTCAAATATATGTAATGATATTTTAAAATATAAATTAAACCCTTATTAATTTGAAAAGTTTTATCTTAATTTAGCTCATAATAACTTCATTCTAAAATATTATATTATTTCCTGATACCATTCCACTTTTTCTATTTAATTAATCTAACAAAAGAATAGTAAAAATGCTTTTGTCAGCGGTTCTCAAGCTCCAAGTGAAATGATAAAAAATTGCTGACTTATATAAATTCTTCTAAAAGATCCCTGTGTTTCCCTGGTCAGAGTCGGCATGTGTAAGAAATCCCTATCGGATTCTCATTGTATATAAGGACTGTGAAAAAATATTTTCCCTGTCAAAATCTTATGGTATTTAAGACCAGGGATCAAACAGGATTTTTTTCTACGATCTTCTGTTTTTGTGTCGAGCTGTGAGAGGATGCTTTGTCCTCGCCTCTTGTAAATAGATTATGCCTTATAATATGATCAGGCCACAGATCATAGAATAAAAAGAACCTAAAATTCTAACCTTTCTTCTCCTTGATTTCAACCACAACTTTACCTCTACTTCAAATAAAATGTATCAACTCACACACACAGTAAAAGAGACCGAAAGTTTCCCCTTCAGAGGTTTTACTATGAGAGTTTGATAAGAATTATTTGAGAAGTGTACTCATATGAAAGAGAAATTTAGCTATTCTCAAAAGAATGTTGTAAATGCTAAGGATTTTTATCTCTTCATTTGGAAGTTAAGAAAATGCTGAAGTGAGAAGTTTTATAGAGTACACATTTAATTAATTGTATAAAAAAAGTGGGAATTAAGGAAAGTAAGGAATAAGAGACCATATTAGGATAAAGTTAATATTGAATAAATTTTGATGAAAATTTGGAAATTAATTAAGATTTAAATTAAACTTTAAAATACCATTACATAAATATGCAAGCACCTGATATATTTCATGTTTTTGCTTATTCTTTCCAATTTGATATTTTTTTTTTCAAATTTACTAAACAATTAATGCGATTAAGTTAATTAAAATAAGTTAAATGAATTAAATTAATCAGAAATGTCAGTTAGGATTACATGCACTGTTATTTATTTCATCTACTCTTGAAAGTCGATAAAATATAAATAAAAAGCTTTACTGCGGCTGAGAAGAAATTTCGATATTGCACATTATGAAAGTACTAAATAATTTCGTTAAATATGAAAGTATGTATGAAGGTAGGTTACAATTTTCGGACAAAAAATCTAATTTTGAACAAGTCACGTCACACATGTGGTAATTTTCTTTACTATTTTCTAACAGATAAAAAAGGTATGTATAAAAAATATAAAAATCCAGTTGATTTGTAAAAACAAATGTCAAATTTAGGTTTGAAACTGATCAATATATATAAATACAATGAGTAAAGCTTATATTTGTAAGAAAATAATGGTTAAAGGTTTTGGAGTCAAATTTTCTTTAAAGCAACTTTTTCTCAACTTTTGATTTAAAGCAGACCCACGATAAAACTGTACTCCAGGAAAATGAGAATCGATGTAATTACTTTAAATACAAGCATATGATTGAAACCATAATCATCACTATTGTATCAATTTTTTTTATCAAAAACCACATACAGTGAAAAATAAGGAGAATTTGACAGCAAGAACCACTAACGAGATATGGCATTTTGTTACAACATGTAATATTGCATGTAATACATACATCAATTTGAGGGCATATGCAGCTAATTCTTATAAATGATTTTTATCAATTCAATTTTTTTATCAGTTTGACATTATATGTTTTATTATAGAGTAATAATGGGGGAACTCCAAGTAGTTAATGATTGAAAATATGCAATTCCTCCAACCTAACATTTGTTGTACCAATGGGTTAAACAGGTCAAATGGTTATTTGTTTAAGAGAGGGAAATTTGTTAGAATCCTTCAGATCCGGTATAATGATGTGCGTAGATTCCAAAGAGTGGCTAAACTTGATAGATCTAAGCCTCCAAACATCAATATTACTTGGGGAAAAGCACCTTTAATTAATTGAGATTTTAATATAAAGAGAATATTTGAGAATAAATTTATTTCATGGTGTGTGGGGGGGGGGCGTGCGTGCGTGTGTATGCGGGCTTGAGAAAGAGAGAGAGAAAACAATTTATGAAACTTTTATTTCTGAAAAAAATCCTAGTAGT
Source organism: Argiope argentata (assembly GCA_026289955.1). NCBI lineage: Eukaryota > Metazoa > Arthropoda > Arachnida > Araneae > Araneidae > Argiope > Argiope argentata. The sequence goes on from JAOUZG010050968.1 coordinate 15,353,358, forward strand.
ATGGAAAAAAAATACTAATTCTATCTCCTATAGTATTTTTCTAAGCACTACCCATACACTTATAGGTAATGTAGTGACTGAATTTTCTTTTTACCGAGTTTTAATTCCTATTGACTTTTTATAATCACATTTTAAGATTAATTGCGAATGCTAAATGTTTGAGAAAATTATTTTCTTAATTGGAAGATATTGCCTTAATCAGTAAGATAAGGCTCTTGATTACAACTGGTTAAAAAGCGAAATTATTTAAAAGGTTAAAAAATGTAACAATTAGATTAATCTTTTTACGCCTCCTGTAATTTCAGGTAAAATTTTTAAAAAGTAACTGTAATTTAGTTTTTTTGATGCTATATCGATTTCCTAAGAGTAAAACAATAGAAAGTTCAGACATAAAGAATTAGTAATTAATGAACAATGCGATTCATTTAAGATAATTCGTGAAATATTTTAATTAGTTCCGTCTGGAATCATTAAATACAAATTTATCACGATTCTTTTGTGAAACAAAAGATAAAAACCAATTACCCTAACGAATTACTGTACATTTTTTTACTCTTACCTATCACCTATATTTCATGTAAATGAGAGAACGAAATACCGTGAAAAGAATATCAGACTGGTATACATAGCTTATTTTGCAAAAATAATAGCACATTATTCATTTGTGTGAATATTAATTATAAAACCATCAAAATCTCTTTTTATAGCCATGTACTATTGTAAATTCATTTCAGTTTATATGATAAACAGAGGAGAAAAATTAGCTGCATATCCATGATCCATTATTTTATTTTAGCTTTAAATAGTAGCTATTTAATTCCATATGTTTAAAGAAAATGAATATAGGGAAAAGAACTTAAACCGAAATTGTGTACCTTTCGAAAAACAATCCAGGATCCAATTATAAAATTAAAGACAATAAAACTCTCTAAACATCATTTATGAACTATTTACTACATGACCAAATAGCTATAACTAAAATGACCAAAATTATTTTAAATACAGTAAAAAATATTAGAACTATTTCTTCTAGATTTGTTCATATTTTATAATTTTTTCACTGACAAATTCAAAATTTTATTCCTTAAAACCACATCAAAAGACATTTCATACATTATAAAATCGATTAAAATTGCACACTGTCTATCTCAACGTGTAAAATGATTGGCAAAAGGACTTAACTATTAATCAGAACACAACGCTCTCCATAAGAATATAGACTTTAATTTCTTACGGCAAAATGAATGATGAGCAAAGACAATGAATGGCTCATTAACATTTTTATTTCATTCATCGGTTTTATATGTGTGTCTTTAGTTCTCTAACCTACTGAAATAGATTCCTTGGGTTAGCTCGTCTAGCTATTAATATTTAAGTTAATGTGGATTGAAACATATATTGATGATCGTTCTGACAGATAATCGGTGGAAAAATCAAGGTCAATCCCAAATCATGGGCATCTGAGCATAACCGAACTAAAAATAGAATCTGAAAGAGTTAGTGTACAGTGATTCACTGTCTAGCGTTTATAAAGCCATTTTGTGGACTTGTCTTCTATCATAGATTTTTAACAGAGAAAATGTTACTATCCCCAATTACTCTGGAAACCTATAAATATTTCCAGAGTAATTGGGATACATAAATGTTTCTTAAGAGACAAGCAAAATGCATTAAAGAATAATTAAATTTCAACCTTTAAAATATATCTCTATAATAAAAATAAGAAGTAGCGTAAGATTTTTTGGATATTTAATATGCATTTTATTAGAAAATTTTCTCTATTTATGAAGAGAAAAATAATGTTTATCAGGTCTATTGATTTCTTCGAAAACTATCAAAAAGAAAAACATTCTTTAAAAATTTGGTTTTATCATGTAATTTCCACTAAATGAACGAAATGACCTGCAAAAGCAATGTGTTCTTTTAAAGTTATTTTTAACGATCGAAATGTTTGGTTTTTGAATGGTCTTTTAGACTGAAATGGTCACGATAGAATAAAAATCAGTCGAATGTTTTCAGAGAATGGAGGTAAAATCCTGGTTCGCAATAATCAGTAAAATCATGTCGATGTCAACATGAACGATCTAGAGATTTCAATTGAGACAGAGATAGATTTTGGTGCATTGATTTTTGAAATTTCTGCCATCACAACTATGATTTCTTTTAGATCTTTGACTTATTATAATTGTTTTTTGAAACTTCTACATAGAGCTCAGAAAACTATCAATGATTTTTTACAGAGAAAATGTAATTATTCCCCAATTACACTGGAAACCTATAAAGATTGCCTGAGTAATTGGGATATATAAATGTTTCTTAAGAGACAAAAAAAATTTATTTAAGAATAATTAAATTTCACCGTTTAAATATATCTCGATGATGAAAATTAGAAATAGCAAAAGATTTTTCGAACATCTTGTATGCATTTTATTAGAAAATATTCTCTAATTATGAGAGAGGGAGGAAAATCTCACTAAAATTAAAATTGAATTGCTGTATGGTAATTTTCTCTGTTATAAAAAGATTTCATAAATTTGTTTTCCAACACAGTTTATCATCAGAACAAATGTTTTTAAAAAATAAAGAGACGTTTACATATATAAATGTTGCTTTTTAAAAAAAATAACTACAGTTTTCTATAGCATTATTTTTTTATTATAAATTGATTCTTATATTGCTTAAATTTTCGAACTTCATTATATAAATTATCCTATAAAGATTCCCTATTTTCCTTTTTAATAACTTCGGGCTGTAATTTCCATATTTTTACGGTTTAAAATATCAATTCAGTTATATATAAAACAATTTTCATATATATATATATCTTTAAACACTATCCAATTACTAATTTCACAGACATTTCAGGCTTTCAAAAAGTTCTTCAACAAAAGATCTGAGCTGAATGGATGATGAAGTAGAAAGACAAGATCGCATAGGTAAAAAGAAGGCAAGTCGTCGTCCAATCTTGTTTTGTCTAGCCAAACCTTGTATACTCTACTTTTATATATCTTTTTTTTAAGACAGAAGAAGCAGTGAAGACTATAATACCATCTAATTGATTTTTTTCTACTTGCTTAACATTAAAATTTATTATTTCATTTATTAAATGTTTTTAAGATTAATTTTCTAGGTTCCCAATACTACTTTGGGGAATTATATTGCTAGAAATTCTTTTGGTGTCAATCACTTAGAAGAATCCGTCGATATATTTTCACTAAAATCTAAATTTCACTTTTTTTAAGTCTTAAGTTTGCGGTTTGTCGTGCATTATCAGATTGGAATGTCCGCATTAAATTAAAGACAAATTCGAACCTTACATTTGATATATTGAATCAACCTCTTTCTCGATTTACGAATTTATTCCTCTCCTTTATGAGATCTTAAAACGAAATTGAAACGATGTAAAGTAGTTGTTTGAGCGAAAATTGACAAACTTAATTTGTCACTGTAAATTAATCCGCTAATAACTTTTATCAGAGTATCTCAAAAGAGACGCGGCAAGATCTCGGATGTTTATACAACTTTCCACCATGTTAAAGCTGTAATATAGACATAAAAAGTCTTCAAGCTGTAATATAGACATAAAAAGTCTTCAAGCTGTAATATAGACATAAAAAGTCTTCAAGCTGTATTATAGAAATAAAAAGTCTTCAAGCTGTAATATAGAAATAAAAAGTCTTCAACCAACAGAAAACACTGGAAATTATACAAAATAGAATAGAAATAAAAATATTTTAAAGAATATATTTTTTGTAAAATGGTAGTTAGTAATATTTATTTTTTTTCTCCATAAAAGTTCATTTATAATGCAAAAGTATCTCTTTCGAAAAGAGTGAGTGGCATTCATCTCTGAAAAAATTCAACCCGCTGAGAATGAAATGGGTCGCTATAAATTCGATTTCAAAGAAATAGGTCGCAAATGCTTAAAAATTTGAGAACCCCTGGCTTTGTTTCAATATCTTTTTGATTGAAATAAGAAAAAGACTACCTGGAAGGGATAAAATTTTTCGTGACTTGAATATTACTTGGAAACGAGTCACATCTCTACTGAGAAAAATACTTGATAATGTATATTTTTATGTTAAATGACATGTTTAAATTTAATTTCCTGTACAAAACGGCAATTTGAATTGCCTTTTAAACGAAACAAAATTAAAGGCTTCTTTGTTAACAAAGCACTTTTGATATTTAAAACAGAGGCTTACGAAAACCTTTTTGCCGGAAAAGTTAGCTTATAAAAAATGATCATCATCATCGTTTTTCAGGGAAAAAACGTAATTTCTATACTTTATAAATGTTAATATACGAGTGGATTCCTTTTTTTTATGTAGGAAACGTTAAAAATGTCTCCAAATGTATCAAACCACACCCACAAACCCGAATGCCTCCGAATGGACATAATTTTGAAAACTTTATTGGAAAAAGCTGTTATTACAAATGAAATACTGTAAATGAGATTTATATAATTTTAAAAAATTGATAAATTATTTTGGAATGCTAATTTTACTAATTAGAATTGATATTAGAAGTAAATAAAATTAAATTACTGAATATGTCATAAAAATTTTGGTTGTTATAAAACTTCATTCACTTATTATTTGAAGGTTATTAGATTTTTTAAATTTCGGAGAAACTTTCTGCTTACGTTTGTTATTTAATTTTTTTATATATTATATTAGTTTGTTAGTATTATATATTATATATCAATATTATATATAATTTAGGTTAGAGTGCAGTTTAACCCTCTTTGGCAATTTGGTGGTAATATGACAATGCTGGAAACCCCATTTTTTATTATAGCAAACCTAAGTTATCTTTCTCCTTGAACAAAACAGCTGACCTGTGCTCTTGTCTGTGATTCATGGTTGGCGAGTTGGCGATTTTTAAAAAGTGCGCCAATCAGGGGGTTAAACTACAATCGCACCATAATTTGTTATTATTATATTATTTATTCATTATTGCATTTGTTTATATGTTATTAGTTTGGTATATATTTATTTCATACAAAAAATTATACTCATTTCAGCTGTAGAAAAATTTAATATAAAGGCCTAAATAATTAAATTGCATTTAGTTTCTGCTAAAGACAGACTCATGCAACTACATTCATAAATGTAGATTAAAGTTAGTTGTGTTTGTAGAAATTACAACAGATTGTGTACAATGTTCTGCAATATAAATGCAATCAGAGAACTAACTCATGAAACCTTTTAGGTCATATTACATGAGCATTATCCTAGCAGATTTGAAAAAACTGTATGAAACATATTGTAAAAAATAATAGCTTAAGCTAAAGCGAAAAGAGAAAGATGAACAGAGTTTATTCAAAAATCTAAACATGGCCTATGCATCAAGAAAACAAACTGTTCATCTATTTTTTATTATTCTTGCTAGCAACTTATATTGAAAGATGTAAAAAAGCTTTAATCAGACTATAAACACTCAAAGATTAAAATTCAAACAACTAACTTTAAAAAAACGTTTTAAGCATTGAAATAAAGAAAATAACCAACTTATTTGTAAAATATTTTCATTTTCAATGCATTTATAGTTAATGCAATCTTTACAATGAAAGCGTTGTTAAAATAGCTTATAAATAAATTAATATTTGCAAATCATCATAAGAGAAACAGCAACACATAATTATATTGCATTTGCTTACTTCATGTAAAATATATTAAAGATTAAAAAATGCATGACATTGAAAAATATTACAATGCAAGATACTTGAAAAGATCAAAATTCTACACTCAAAATAATGATACAAAATGCATGGTACTCAACAAAATTCAAATTCTCTCCTTTCAGTTTCCTCTCTATATACATTTCCTGGAAACATCTGCCCACATATATTTCTTTCTATACCCACTCCTAATTCTTTTATGCTACTCGAAATACAAAGTGGAGGCATTGGAAAGCTCAGAGTACTTCAAATTAAAATGTGAGCGCGCAGCTCATCCCACTTTTAAGCGACTCATAAAAAATTTTACTGTCTTTTATGTGTAGTTCTCAAATGCATCAACTTGAATTGTTTGTCGGAACTCGAAACTCATACTGGAAGTTAAAAAAAGGGAAATACGAAGCAAGAAGTAAACAAAAAGTAAATACTTACGGACGAGATGGAAGAGCGCAAGTAATGCATTTTCTTTATACGAAATTATGTATACGTTCAACATTAGCTTAGGATGGCACTTAAGGGATCCAATGTATCCTAAGTACAATGTCTCTTCAACAAAGAGGTAGGCTAGCCTCAGTATTTTAAAATTCAGATAAAGTGCTTCTTCTTCTTTTCTTTTCTTTTAGAATTAAAGTTTCTTATCCATCCTTTCTTTTTGGGAGCTTAAACTTTTATTGCTGAAATTGTGACTGAATGTAAAATATTTCAGTTTCTTTGTCAAAATGAATAAATAAATTTATTTGTAAAATGTAACAAAAAAGGAAAACTCAACTCTGTTTAGTTAGATTTGAAGTAAATTGGTTATGAATGTTGCAGATAGGAGCATTTCACCAAAATATATTTCCACTCGATTTAGAAGGAAAATAAGATTTTATGCATACTAAAAGGAGAGTAAATTTTTGTTTAATCTGCTTTTTATGGCCGGATGTAAAGCACTTGCAAATGATAAAAATATACATTTTTTATAAGAGATGAAGAAATCATTCTACTTACAGAAAAAAATAGTAAAAATAGCTAAATGATGTTTTTATTTTTTAAAAAATAGTAATATAGTAAAGAAGTGTGTTCTAAAGCCGTTTAATTTTTTATAAATATCATGATATAGAATTTGTAGACGCATCATTTTGGATTTAATAAAGAAGAAAAGGCATAGCAAAACATATAAATTTTATTTTTGAGTTCCTTTTTTAAAATTTCTGTAGATCGGATATCTTTCTTCTAAGTTTTCTAATACGAGGATTTTTTTACTCATTACGTATCACGTAAGTAAATAAAAAAGCGGATACATTTTTCAGGTACGTTATTATTGTTGTTACTAATGACACTTGCCATGGACAAACCCGCTGATTCATCTACGGATTTAAGCCGGAATAAGCGTCTCTTGTTTGAAGTATAGCCTACCAGGGTCGAGAGTACGACTTTATCTATACACTTATCACATTCGCTTGCACAGCCTCTTTTTGCACGCGAGGACACATTCACACGCCTCACAGAAAGAACACAAAAGATCAAAACATGTTCTAACCGGGACCCGAACCCGGGTCACCAAGATCATAACGAAGAAGCGCTATCTCTGTGCCAGAACGCCAGCATTTTTCAGGTAGTAAATCTTTCATTACTCACTGAAAAACATTTTAATAGAATCAAAAAATAAATTATATAAAAACGACCAACTGATCAATGAAAAATTGATCAGTTGCTAAACAACTGATCAATTTTTCATATTAAAAAGTTATTTATAAGCGGTTCACCAGTGAATTTTAGATATAACACATAAACACTTATTAATTTACTACAAATAATTTAAGGGGTTTTCAAAATTATATATTTTTAATGAATAGTAGATTAACATTATAATTTGTGTTAATCAGATATCATAAAAGTTAAACGTTAGTATTTAGAATAAGAAAAATGTAACTCAACCGCTTTTCAAAACAGTGACCCGTTATATAACTGATTAAATGCACAAGTTATTTCGACTTCGAGAGAGGCAAATATTCGATTTTGGTATGTTATAATACGTTCACTCCAAGGAATGAAACTGATAATATTCAAGCCTTTTTAAGGGAAAGATCATTCGAGTAAAAATGTCACGTAGAGCATAAACGTAATGGCGATAAATTTGTAACTTTATTTTCTTGCTACTTGGGAACTGAATGTTCGATTAAACTTTTAGATGTAGCCTTTATCTCAAAATTCCCACGTTGTAAAGAAAATATGAATGAATTGCAATGGTAAATTTGAATGAAAATTAGAAAAAAATGAAAAAAGTAAGATATTTTAAGCAAATTAAGGATATAAATCTAAAACAAGGAATTGAATAAAAGCATCTTTGTGCTTTAAATAGAAAGTTGTAATTTCTGAAGTGATTCTTAAATTTCAAATACCACATACCCTCAATGGTTATAAAAATGAGTTATAGAGTGATGAAAGAGGATATCAATTTAGTGCATGTAGTCTTTATTGTATAATAAATGCAAAATGTCATCTACAGAAATATTAACTGTTTTTAGGCAGATCAGTTGATAACTTTTTGGCTTCTCAAATTTCTTTAAAGAAATTAAAAATATCCCATATTCCCAAACACTTCCATTGCATATTGAG
>JAOUZG010050968.1:15362038-15388062 GCA_026289955.1 Argiope argentata
TATATATAAACATTTCAAAAGAACCATCAAGAAAGCACGAATTCGTGTTATAATGTGTAGATCATATCAATAACATATTATTTGAAAGACATATTGGGTGATTTTGGAGTTATATTTAACGATTGAAATGCTTTGTTTTTGCATTATATTTTTGATTAAAATGGTTACGGTAGAATAAAAATCAATCAAACTTTCACCGACCATGTTGCAGTGACCTGATTCGCAATAATCAGTCAAAGAATGTCAGTGTTAACAGCGAGCGACCTGCAGGAGGTAATCAATGATACATTGTTTTCACAAAGTTTAGTTATCACAGCTTTGATTTTCTTGGGATTTTTTCCCCTTTCTGCTTTGATTTTACAGAAATTTACAACAAAATGTATTCACAATATCAAACATAATGCAAAAATCTGTTGAAAAACTTTTTTTGCGGTTGTAAAGTAAGATTGATTATTTTAGATCCATTAAAACGACAACGACATTTAAAGCACGGAAAAATATTGAAACTTTGGAAAATTGCTGGAACGAGAAATGTATGATGGAAAGAATTGAAAAAGAATATTCTTGAAATATTACAATTATTTGGTTAAAAGTTTCTGATCTAATTAAATAATATCAAATAATAATTCTAAAAGAAACTGTATATACAGTAATGTCATGATACGAAAAATGAAGAAAATATGCTTTAATTTCTAAGGAATTAAATTTACTGCTTTACCCAACATGACAAAAGGTTCAAAGAAACTCTTTGGAAAATGTATTTTTTAAACTCGTATAGCTTGAATTTATATGATTTAAAAAAATATATTTTAAATAATTTCCTTGTGCTTTTTATAAATTTAATTAAGAGGTCTAATATGAGGTAGAACTGGAGTAATTAGATTTTATTTTAAATGCTATTTTCTTTAAAATTTATGATTAAAATAATTTGTTGTCATATAACAAAAACGTAAACATAATTTGAATGACGTATTATCAAAACGCAATCTCTTTCAGATAGATGCCTTTGAAGCACTCTATGTATCTTAATTTTTTATGAAATTTTATAAAATTAAAAACAAGGAATTTTAGACACATAAATAAATTTGGACTTTCATTTTAGATTGAGAATTGATTTCTCTAAATAAAAAAACAACATCAGTTTTAAAAAACACAAAATTTTAATGAAATTTTGTAAGTATGCCTAAACATATTTTCTCTTCATTAAATTTTAAATAGAATAAAATTTATATTTACAAAAAATATTTATAAAATAGTTGTCAAGATTTTTAAGAAAGGGATTGGGAAGAATAATTTCATCGTTTTTAACTACAGTAAATTTTTAAAGGAATTCAATCAGAAAATCTTGAAAATTTATAAATGTATTAAAAATTAAAAAATTCCTTAATTCAGTTGGTTTTCTAGCCTTTATTCTTTATTTTTTAATTCATTTATGTAAATGTTTTAGAAATTTGAAATCTTTTTTATTCTCAAATTCTCTACCAGATGGTACTACTGGAAAGTGATCACAATTGATCTAAATGATTGATAATTAAGTTCTATAAATATTATAAAATGTGTGAATATCAAGGACATTCAATGGTGAAAAATTTCAAATCTCTAAAACATTATTAAGACTTAAAATTCGGCAACAAAATTCCATTTATACAGACAGGAAATAATTAAATCCAAATAAATGCGTTTAAAACATGTTTAGTTAAAGGTATGTTACAAAAGATATTTAATATGGTTATACTCTAATATTATTATAGCATATGCAATAAATATTTCCTAAATCAGAATCTTTTCCAAAAAAAAAGGCATCATTGCCTTAAAAAAGGACAAGGGAAGGAAGATGAGATTTGCTTTCTTGTGTGCACTAATAATAGAAAATAAGTACAAGAAAATAAGTAAAGAAGATAATAAGAAAATAAGAAGAAATAATAAGTAAGATAATAAGAAAATAAGAAGAAATAATAAGTAAGATAATAAGAAAGTATAAGTAAGTGAAAGTTTTTAAAAAGACTGCCTTCTTTTTTATTGATTCTAATTTCAAAAATGATACTCAAAATGGTATCCTTCCTATAGTGATGGTTTTCTAGTGTTAATTAATCAAATAATCTCTCTTTGAATTTTACTATTCAAAGAGTGATTATTTTGTGAAAATCTGCTGCATAAATTACCATTATTCCATGTGTGATAGGTGGATAGTAAAATAAATTAAATTCATGCAGTTAGCCAATAATAATAAAAGCAATCAATTCGATTGAAATGTGATCAATAAAATTATACCACCATTTGCTTTCCTAATATCGACTTATATTGAATACCTAATTCAAACGAGTGGTGTGATTGATGGAAATATTCAGTATCAAAAATCAATAAGAGGAAACAAGTCTACTTCTTCCTAAATGTCATCAAAAATACATGGTACTTTGAGTAGGTTACCTTGGATAGCAGAGTTATTACTAGTAGTGTGTAACTGACCTAGACATGGGTCATCAATAAACCGTGACCACATTCCAAATTGCTCATTTTTTAATAAAATATTACCGCTTGCCTAGTGGCTATAACCACAGTGACCCAGGGAAAATCGAAATTGTGTTTCAAACGTTTACAGGAATAACCTAAGCTATTGGGTAAATATACTTATGTACCAAATAAGTGCTTACGAGTGTTGAAAGTTTCATATAGAATTTTATCATTGTTTTTTGTTGAATAAGATAGTGTTAAGCTTTTGATGAAATTTTTAAAAATTCATTCTCTTAATTTGGTAAATTTAGTATACAAAATGTTACTTGAAATGACTATAAGGAAATTAAGTAATGTAAGTTAGTATATCTTTTTTCAGTTACTGTTATTGAAAAGGATCTGCATCAAAACACGAGGGATTAATTTTGGTCATGAATTATAACTGGAAAACATGAAATTTTTTTAATTTCATTAATGTTTTTCGGATTAAAAAACTGTCCTTTGGCTCAATTTTATTATTAACAAAAACTGAGACATAATCTGAGCTGGTATCAGTTTATGCTTGATTCTATGATAAGAAAACCTTTCTTTCAATTGAAATATTTAGGACAGAATATACTTAATATAATTCGCGTTTCAATAAATGTTCTGAAATATTATTTATACCATTTAAAGTTGAAATTTTATTTTAATCCATATAAATTGAGTAATTTATGAGTCCAGATAAATTAAACAAAATTTATGAATTTCAAAAGCTAGATTAATTGTATAATTTGGAGAAAGGTCTGTTTTCATGGAAATGCAAGTTTATATCTGGAACACATTTAAAAAAGAATAAATATAATTTTTATATTCTGTCAAATTAAATGCCTTCTTTAATAAGGTAATTCTTAGTGTAATGGTTACTTTCAAAACAAAATGATTGTGAATAATATTATTTCCGAATTTAACAAAAAAGTTTTGTTACTCTGTAAACATTAAGTAACCAACCGCATAAATAAATTATGTCTACAAAGTTTTTAATATTTTCTTATTTGACAGGCAAATTTTTATAAAAATCATATATCCTAATTTCACTTCAACTAATTTCCATTTAAATTTGAACAAAGCCGTGTCTTTTTTATATCAGTTTGTACGCAAATGTGCATAAGTCCTTTATTAATCAGTAAAATAAAAGAAAATATGTGATAAATTGTTCTTAAACCAGGAAATTCCGCTTTAAATTCAACATTTTGTTTAAAATTTTTGCCTGAAAAGTGGAACCAAATTTGACATGCTTGATCCAGATTTTCTATTTTGTAATTTTGCTACTGTTGTATTTCTATTTGAAAAACCAGACATGAAGATTAAAAAGAAAATTCAGTCGTTATAAAAAGTAGGCAGATGATAAACATGACAAGATTCAAAAAAATATTCATGGAAGAAAGAAACATATGCATCAAAAAGAGATTTGCGGCAGAGTTATTGCCTCTGGAAGTTTCATTACAATTTTGAGTAGAAAAGTTGTTATGGTATCCTGGATCAAGCTGCATTCCTCTGTTATACAAGTATATGAGATACTAATTGACTTGTTTTCTAGCCATCAGACAGCAGCTGTGGTAGCTTGTTTTCACCTATTTTGCTGCTGCTTTTAGTCAAAAGAGCTGCAAAGGATGTTTTTGATTACAAGCTCTAAACAAGCAATGAAAAATATGTTACATTTTTAAAACTTAGCTTCAAATATATTTCTTACAGAAGCTTTTGTTACATGCTTCCCTTAATAAGTATGTATTAGAGATCATAAAGAGGCGAATTTAATCTTGAGAAAAATAAATTTACAAATATTAATCAAACGAAAATACTGTGATTAATCTTCACTTACAAATATGTAATTCGTCTGAGTTTCCTCTCGTTGAACATCACATCTTCGCCGAAATGTAAGCCGTGAAATTGGGTTAACCCAAATAACTTGTGCTATAAATAAAGAGTATAAGACTCTAGACAAGCTTAGTAAGGGAAATTCACTAGACAATTCCCAACTTCAGAAACTTTTGATGAAAACAGGAAAGCCTTTTAATCAGGGATACTACTTCGAGGCAAATTTTTAGGTAACTATTTCCTATCTTAAGAATGTATGCAGTTATCATATATATTGTTGCTCACTATAAATTGTCTAGAAAGAAATAGGAAATAACTATAATTTTCTTTTTTGATCGAAGACTTCGGAGGAAGTACATGATTTCCTTGATACCAAATTGAATTTTTCTTCCTTCGCTATCCAAAAATAAGCAGATTCAGAGAGTAATAAAAAATGAATAATCTGCAAATTTCAATACACAATCATTTTTTAACTGGAATAAATCTCATTGTTTTCCGTTTCCACTTTTCCTTCTTAGAATCTTGCAGTATTAGCAATTTCAATGAAAATTCTTCTGAAGAATTTGCTTCAAATAAACGCTTGAATTTCCTAATTAAGTAGTATTTGAAAGTAGCAATATTTTTATGAAATTTGTGAATAATTTAAATTTCCCTCTTTCTTTTCTACATTGTTTTTATTTTATGTCTATTTTTTATTATATTATAATGTTTAGCAAAAACTGCATCGCGCTGAAAATGCAAACCAAAAAATTTGTACAAAAATTATAATTATCGTCTGATAATAATCATATACATCGTCTGAAATAATAAAATTTAACCAGGCGATATTTATAAATGTTATAAATCAGACGACTGTTTTTCTTCAAATTTTATCTTTTGCATCCTCAGTGTGGCAGGTTTTTGCATAATGATGTCACAAAATCAGAAATATTAAGTAAATATTTAGAAATAGAGATTCTTGTTAATTACGTATAGACATACCATACGAATAGACATACCAATAGATAAAAAAACAGAAGACCGCTTTTAAAAAAGAATCAAACAACACCTGAATTTTAGATAATTGCGATTTTTCATAGTCGTATAAATATGTACAGACTTTATAAGATTTCTTTTCGATAGATTCTTCCTTGATTTGACGGACATCTATAATTTTGGGGAAAAGACATATCAAGCTTCAGTCTACGTTTTTGAATAGTTGTACTCATAAACAGACGAACCAATACTTCTATAAAAAGGTTATGTTTGATTTGTGGCGATCTAAAAATTTGTTATTCATCCACATATGGAATTCGAATTCTCCAATGAACACATTAATATTTGTTGCGTATTTAAAGAATACGATGAAGCGAAAATGGAATGAAATTTTGTCATTACTATGATTTTTAGAATTTAAAAATAGTCACTAAAATTTCTTGGAAGAAGTGGAGCATCTAAAGTTTACACGTAGATAAATATTCAAATATGTGATCATGATAATGTTTGGACTAAGAAACAACAATAAAAAATATGTGCATTAAATTCAATTATAAATTCAAACAACAATGCAAAAAATCGTTATTAAAACAAGCTTCACCAATCATAATTAAAATTACTCTATTAGAAACTTTTTGCCTTTGTAAACAATAAAGTTATTGGTTTTAAAATAATATTTCCAAATGCTAAATAAAAAATGCTGCATAAAAATAATAGATATTTTTGAAAATTCATTACGATATTATATGTTAGAAAACGCCTAACTTTTGAACTCTTATTTTATTACCATTCAAGAAAATTGAAGGCTATTTTAAGGGAAAGTAAAGTTTATTCTATTAATAATGAAAACTTGATTCGTTTCACAAAATTAAAATGCAGTTAAAAATTCATGAAAAATCACTAATTTGGATTTCTTTTTTCTTCAAGTAATTGCATTTTATTGTCGTTTGGTTTTTCCCGCCTCAAAGAAAGAAAGAATTTAATTGATACTTTCCTCTGAAGGAATCAAGTTTTCACTTAATGCATTCATTGCGATAATGAATGGGAAAATATTCCTCTCGAATTGCGACAAAATAGACTATTCATCCATTATGAGAATTCCCTGATGACTTCGGAAGGAAGATGCATCTTGATGCAGGATTGTGAAAGAAGAAGTTTCTTTCTTTCTTTCTTTTTTTGTAATAAATTAGTTCTAGAGAGGAGACGTCGGATAAGAGAAATGCTATTTTGTTTCTGGCATTATTGATAAAAGAAACGACGCTATGAAAAAAGCTCGCTTTTGCCTCTGCATTTGCCGAATTGTTTCTTCATAAGCTTTCTGTCTTCGAGTCTTCTTTACATACACGGTGTCTATTCTAATCATAAGCCAATAACTAATTTTGAGGTCATTACAGTAACATAGGTGTGTATTTAAACTGGAAATTTTTTTTTAATTGATGAAAAGAATTATATTTTATTTCGATTGAAGTGATAAATATATGCCGAAAAATACCTACGAAATCTAAATTTTTTATGCCCCTATAGTCATATGGAGTAAAATATTTTACATTGACCAATATTTTAGGTAAAAATGTTATGCTTTTTATGTCTAAAGCTTTGCCTTGATAAAAATATAATTCCAAAGTTTCAAAGCTTTGAATTTCATTATTTTAAACCAATCATTGGTGAGCTTAAACATTGATACTTCTCGCTCATTTGCTTTTTTTTCTCCTTAAGGCGACCATTGAAATGATCTAATATCGTATAAACTCGTTGTATTCAAATGTTTATAACTCAATCATCTCAAACGTAAGAAAGAATCTCATACTTAGTGATGAGAAGCTACCGGTATAGTAGTTGGTGCGTGCCATCCTGTGATATGATAACGATGTAGGATCCAGTTACCTCCAGCCAATGACAGGACAGGCCTCTTACTGGAAGGGCTGCAATATGGCCGGTAATGATTTAGCGATAATTCCAGCCTAAGCTGTCATGGTTTTAACATCATTTAATATCTGGCTGGGAAAAGGTAGCTCCATTATTATTAGAATATGCAATTTCAGTTTTCTTCGGAGAAAAACTTTTTATTTAAAATGTTTTCTTGTAAAAAAAATTATTACTAATTACAATTAATAAGACTACAATAAAATTTTGATCGAGTACTTTTTTAATGGGCTGACTTTTAAGAACTAAAAGTAGAGCTTGTATCCTTTAAGATTAGAATTAGTTTCTTGTCTCTTGATGCAACAGATGTTAAACTGCTAATCACTTATGCAACAAACATGTACAAGAGAGATCAGGGAATCACAAGTTATACCTGGACCCGCTCTGAAGTCCATGGATAAATCTGAATAACTAGACCAGAATACTAAGGGCCACATTACAACTTCACTCTTTTGGAAAATGCGCCATCATCAGAAAAGAGTAGCAAACCCGACACCATTTCTTTACTCATCTGGGTGGCGAGATCCAACTACCATACTAGAAGCATCTCATCTTCGTATCTAATATGCCCCTTCCCCCGATGGAATAGATATCATGAAATAAAGGTACACATAATGAAAGTGTGAGTATCCTCTAATGATAGAATATTTAATGTTTTCAACTGATTTCCTAATAAGAAATTTTGCACAATGCATTCTTGTTATTATTAAGTAAACAATCATTTACTTTTCAGAAGAAAAAAAAGAATTTCGTACATTCCATGGGGAAGTAAGAATGTGAATTCCCCTATAATTCCGTATAAGGGGAAAATAAATCAAAGGGATTCGGTTCATAGATATTACGGTTTCGACCATTGGAAATTAATTAATAAATTCTAAAACTGATGAACTCATTTCCAACAAAAATTATTAATAAAAGTTGTTACTAAAGCTGCTAAAACAAAATTGTTATAGCTGGAATCGGAGTGTGTCATTTCCTATTTAATGACGTCTAGGCAATACTTGCTAGACAAAATTAGATGGAGAGTCATTAATAGATTCGAAGCAGACCAATTATAGACAGAAGTGACTACATAATTAAATGCAAACCTGTGTAGTGCATTAACTATCTGACAAGAAATTTATATCCTGATGACTCAGACAAGAACTTAGGTGATCAATTTTATGTTAAATGTACTAAGTTATTTCTCAGTACTGGTTGTATAAATTGATGCCGAAATACCTTCCAAAGATACCAGAAAATTCTAAGATTCAAGAGCAGCAATTCCCTTTTAAAGGCTCATTACACAAAGATTTAAGAATCGAATTTTTAAATAAATATTTATAGCTTTAATTTATAAATATACTAGAAATATTTTTTATAAAAATAACATTTTTAAGTTATTAATTTCAAAATTTTAAACACAAAAGTTAGAGCAAGACTTTCAATGTATTTAGGATCTCATAACATTTTTTGAATATAGAAAATATTCATATCATTTTTCAAAATGATAAAAAAAATTGAGCTATTTTATAAATAAATAAGAATCTAAACAAGGTATGTGTTTATAAATTCTGAATTAAAACAATTTTTGTGAAACAAAATGAGTTGGAATTTTTTTTTTGTTCGGTTGTATTTTCGAATCATAAAAAAATAATTTATTCCGACATTCGGCGAGCTTTGAAAAACCTTTTCAGTGTAGCGGAAATGATTCTTTCGAAAAAATATTCTTTTTATGGATAAAATATGAAAGAAAACTTCATGCTTTTTGCAGAAATGTCATTTGTGTCTTGCGAAATCCGTTATGTCGAAATTAACATCTATGCTTTTAAAATTAATCTGGAAAGAAAACCCTTCCATCTTTAATTGTAAAGAATGCCAATAAAAGCTTCTAATAGAGTCTCATTTTGGAACTAAATACGGATTAAGAGAAATTGCTATTATTATTAATCCACTGGGAGAAAAGCAATCTGATTAGATGGTACGGGGAATTAGACTATTTATTATAAGCAATTACCATATCTAGCGTTTGGTTCTTTTAAAGCTTTGAAAAGCGGTAAATGTATCGACATCTTAGTCCTTTTCTTTTTACCTCTAAACATTGCATCCATTTGCTCGTTTACATTTTTGTAAACGAGAAGAATACTGATAAATTGTCAAATTTTGTAAACGAGAAGAATGCTGGTAAATTGTCGCATTTTGTAAACAAGAAGAATACTGATAGATTGTCACATTTTGTAAACAAGAAGAATACTGAAAAATTGCCACATTTTATAAACTAGAAGAATGCTGATAAATTGCCACATTTTATAAACTAGAAGAATACTGATAAATTGCCACATTTTGCAAATGAGAATAATACTGATAAATTGATACATGACCATAATTCTGTAATATTTTTTTTCTATATTCTTCTAATAGTTACGTTATTTTGGATCTCAACGTAAAAAAAATCTCTAGGAATTATATAATGATGAGACAATTTTAAGATTCTATTGGTATAATAATTAATTAATTTTGCTATTTTTTTAAAATGAAAACAGATAGATGAATGTTAGAATGTTCAACTAAATATTTTTGATCTATTTTATTTTAAAAAACAAAATGTGCTCAGAACATTATACTAATAATTTTCCACATTATAGAAACTAATAGCAATGCTAATCCATTTCATAAAAATGTGTTCGCAATTGAAATTTTTTATACATAATAAAATATATCTTTAAAAAATTTTAAGCCATACGATTGTTTCAGCATTAAAAAAAGACATTATTGAATGGAAAATCGTGAGGAAACTTAAAGATACTTAATAATCTGGTTTCATACCAAAGCCTTTGAGGAAAACAATTTTTAATCAACAGAGAAATTTATAATAATCTGATTGTGATAAAATTATAAATTTTGTTTTATTTAACATTATTAATTCACCTTTTCTTTTTCAGTGAAAAGCTAAAAAGGAAAAAAAGTGTCTTTCTTTTGTTTTTTTTCACTAAATTATTCAATTAAATTAAAGCATTAAATTCCTTTTTCTCTAAATATATAATTCTCAAAAGTTTTTTGAGTACTTCTTTCAGAGTTCATCTACCTTCCAATCCTTATTCATTTATCAATATCATCATGTAAAGTTTTTCAAAAAAATTCGAATCCTAAAAATATTAACATTTAAATGAAAGCAACACTTTAGTAAAAAAATCATTTACTTACATATTTTGTACTTTTACCAACAAGTTACAGTTATAGCTTAAGATTTTAAAGCTAGCGAGTATAAATAAAATTATCCTAACTTTCATGCATTAAATGGAAATACTCCATACAGATTTGATCCATATATTTACTATTTCACATTTAAATGCTGTCTTTTTACAGATCATTTTTATTTTGCTTATGATGGCATGATATTTATAGGAAGTTAAGCATATTTATTATTTAGGAACACGAAAAAAATAAATCAAACTGTCTATAGCAAAAGTACAAGACAAACAATTTTGGAAAACTCTGAAAAAAGGTAAAATGAAAATAATTTTCAAACTCTCTGACAAATATACCTTCCTTTTTCAAAATTATTATTGAGAAGAAGTTTTTTTGGATTATTTTTAAAATTACACTATAACGTAAAATATAGCAATAAAATAGATAACAATTTAAAATTTGTTATATATTTCAGGAAGAGGAAAATAAGAGTCGTCAATCCCTCTCATCTGTAAAACGAAATATTTCCATTTACTTTGTTAATGGCATTTGCTCACGATGTGGGCTGATTGAAATATGGCAAATTGTGATTGTGAGCACGCATGTTTTTTATAAAAACAAATGCCGTAATATCGTAAGCGTTCATCGTTAGTTCATTGTGATCCCATACATAATGATTCTGTCCGTTTTACTCATGTGAAATGAGAATAAATAACTCCGAGGAAACGAGTAATGTTGTTAGACTACGATAAAAATGAGAAACTTGGTGCTCTCACGATTATAGTATTTTCACAATTTTTTATATGTTTTACCATCAAGTATCTAAGCAATCATTACATGTAGTTGCTTGACATTTCTAAAGTTTAATAATAAATTTAGAATATTAAAATCATTCTAATATTTATGTTGCTGCATTCAAATGCGCCTGTTCGCTAGAATTTATAAATTCACACATTTCACTTCCTTAGCATATTGAATCAATAACTGATGAACTAAGTTCTTCCTTTTCTTTTACAAAAGTCAGCATGTAACTTCTATCACATCTCTACCTTTGTCGAAAGCAATAGTAAGTTTGTAAACAAGAGAACGAAACAGATGAAAAATATCACGTTGTGTATTTCATAGCGTTCGATACCAGCAACATTAGCATACATTTCTAGTTCATTGAAATATGAGAAAACACGTATAAAAAGCTCAAGACATTTACATTATTCTCTTGATCTTGAACTTTCAGATTGTTATTCAACTTCTTCCCTTCAAGCTGAGACACAAAACTGCTATCAAATTAATATAGCTTCGTTTTTCGCCATTTATCTCATTTAATCATTCTAAGTTGCGGGATTTTCATTTTACTAGATTATTATCAAAAGTTGTCATTTTAATAAATATGATGTAAAATTGCAGAAAAACGTTTGCCCTTATGCAATATGCATTATTATAGAAGGTTTATTTTATCAGAACTCAACAGAGCATGTCGAAAAAATAACCAAATTTTTTTGTCAGTAATGCTATGAACTTACAGGAATAACAGGAGTAATTGTATGAACTTACGTCTATAAATATAGCTTGAATTTCTTTATTTCTATTTATAAACTGAAAAGATTTTAAGCCTTTAGCTATCTCTGAGAAGGACAACATACTAAATATTTGAAATCCGTGAATTTGCTTTCCTTCAAACTGCTTCGAAAGCTTATAATCTTATTTCCGTCCCTTTCTAGAAATGTGAAATGCGTAGATGTATCTCTAATACTCTTCTGTCTTTACATTGATTTCTGATTCTTGAATCGATTCAATTTTTTTGTGTTAATATCGCCCAAATATTCGGAATTCGCTGTAAAATTAGACTGTTAGATAAAAATAAAGCATTTGACTGCTATTTCTTTAAATAAAAATTTTCCAGAATAACCCTCTGAAAGTAAATGAATTATAGAATTATGGAATTCGCTGCATTTTATCTTTTTCACATTGCAGTAAAATTGGAAATATGATAAATTGAAGTGAAATAGATTTCAAGTTAGTTTGAGAAATTGAAACTAAAGTTTTGTATTAATATCACCTAAATATTTGGAATTTTCTTCCAAATTAGATTGCTAGATGAAAAGAATGTATTCGATTGCTATTTCTTTAAATGAGAAATTTCAAAAACTCCAAAAGTAATTGAGCTATAGAATTGTGGAATTCGCTGTAGTTAATCTTTTTCACATCGTAGTGAAGTTGGAAATATGATAAATTGAAGTAAAATAGATTCCAAGTTAGTTTGAGAAATAGTTAACACCATAAAAAAGTTGGAAAAAGAATTTACCTGTTTATCCAACTTTTCTCGAACATGTCGAGCATCGGGTACTGCTTTCATCGATTCATTTTGAACAATGGCACCAGGCGGTCCATTCCATTCATTGCTAGAAAGAAAAGGTATACATGACGATATCAAATTGCAATAGAATTCAACCATAGAAGAGAAATATTTCATAAAAAAGAACAGTAAATTAGTCCATTTACATGCTTCACAATTATTTTTCAATTTCAGAAGCATATTTGATATATTTGTTTCCATGCATTTCCAACAATGCAGTATCTAAAAAGTGTATCAAATTTAAAAATTCTGAAGCTGAATCGTTTGATTGAAATCACTGGTAATTCAAAATGAATAAAAAGAAAAAAAGAAAAGAATATATTTCAGTACACACTTAATATTAGAATTTTATACCTTTATAAGCATTTTAATTAATATTCTGATATGCATGGTAACAATATTTTTAAAAATTTTCTTTAAATAGTATACAAGATTATTTCAAAATTAAATTCTTATTTTCATTTATTCATGAGTATGAACATGTAAAATGGTTAAACATAAAAAGTTTGTTTGAGATATTTGGATAAGAATTTTTCTAGTAGCAGCATGTAAAATGTATTAAATATAAATAAATAGAAAATAATATTTCTTTATTCGTAGCTTTTAAGTTCTTATGCAGAAATTACATTTATTTAACACATAAACAAGTGAGCATTTTTTTACAATTGGAAAAGTCAAAAGGGGTTTTTTTTTTTCCAATTTCTTAAAACATGTACAATTTTAAATTCAACTTTATAAATTATAAAAATGCTAGTATATTATAATATTTTCTTATATTTATTAATTGCGAAAACATACTCAGAAAATTTTGGGAGGAATATGTAATACTTGAAAATACACTAAAACCTTTTTGAAATTATTCAAAATAAACTGAAACTCAAACTTGATACAAGCGCAGTTTGAATCTAAAATCGGCAATAAATGCTTATAATTTATGTTTCCTTTAAAGTACATTTTCCTTTAAGGGCATTTCTTTAAATATCGAATTCTAACACCCCCCCCCCATGAAGAATCCGAGCAGCAGGCAGTTTTCATGCTCTTTTAAATTGCTTTTTGCTTCTAAAGAAAGTTTTTTCAATCACGTTTCAATGTAATACATTTTTGGAATTTTCAGCAGTTATGTGTTCTCATTTCCTTAATTTCATGATTTAATAATAAATTTATTAGTCCAATTAATAAAATTTTATTCCACTTGAAAAGCACCATATGGTAACGAATTCTTTAGAAAATAAATTCCAAGCTTCATTTATATTTTTGATAATAAATAATAAATTGAATACAAATAGATAGGAAATGATAAAGAAAATTTATAGTCTACTAATGAAAGCGCGTTTAGGAAAACTATTTTCATTAATATTATCACTGACAACAATGGTTCGTATCAAAGCATTTAGCAAAAAATACTCTTTTCGGTATTCGAAATATATAAACCTCACAGCAGAGAAAATTTAATCTGACAAAGAGCCTTTTGTAAGTGTTTTCATCATCGCAAACGCTGTTGGAGGATAAAAATTACTTCATCCTCCTAGAAATGCAATTTACCGTTTTCGTATCGCATTTGATGAGCTAGTAAACAAAGCAGATCCTTGCATCCTGAAGAATTGAAAGAGAAATGAATGCAAGTAATAAATAAATAAATAATCGCATTTTCGACTCTCAAAATGTAGCATTAATAAGCATATTGATAAATAATTGGAACATTCTTTCTAAATCATGATTTGGCTAGATTTATATTATGCATTTTACTGAAACAGATTTGAACTTAAAGAATTTATTCTTATAAATCTAGCTTACATTTTTATTTTTGATATTCCAACAAGGAACTTTATAATACGTAATCTAATAAACAAAAATGCAAATAAATAATAAAGTAAAATTATACATACTCAATGTGTTATAGAATTAAATTTCCTTTGACATAATAGAATTTTTCTATTTTCAAATACCAAACATGATTTTAGTGTAATAAATAATCTTGATATGAAATAAAGTTATCGCAATACTAACGAATCTGTGCTCTCTATCCTTCCTTAAATGACTGGAACGAATTCAACTAAACACTGAATATTTATTATTTAGGAGAAAAAAAAAAGAATATTGTCAACTTCTCAAAGTGCAAAAATTAATTAAACATTTAATTAATTAGAAATGGCCAAAATTTTGCCGCTTTTTTTTCTGTAGCATCAAAGTAAATTCTTTCGCGCGAATTATTTTTATGGCACCTTATATTTCAAAATTCTACTTTTCCAATGATACCAATTTCATTTTAGTGCAATTTTTTCCGCTTTTATTTTTTTATGAATTTAATAAATAACTTAAGAGACGCAGACGATTTTGAAATAAGGAAGTCTATTAATATTCCGTTGCTAAGCAACGTCAAGACTTTGAACCATCCTACCCTTTTATATTTCTGTTTTATTTTTTAAATATTTTTGTCAACTCTTTTTACCGGTTTTAGTTACTTTATTAATTTGCTATTTAGACAGACATCAAAAAATAATTTTAAAAGCAGATGAATAACTGTTTATATCAGGAACAGCTATTGATTTCATTAACTTTCATACCTTTTATTAAGAAAAATTATATTATTTAATTAATAGTCTATATATGTAAATTAATATTTATGTATGAGCGAAATTTGAAATACTTGAATATCAGATGTGAATATTTTATGAAAAAGATTTGCTGTTGGCAACTTTAAAAATCTTCCGATTTTCATTTTAATTAAAAACATTTCATGTCAAAAAAAAATTTGTGCATTTTATATAAAAGCATTTTTTTTATTTTAAGCATATTAGACATAAAGTATTTTAATCAAAGAATGTCGGCTTGTAAGGAAAATATAATTAATTCACATGTGCATTTTTGAAAAATTGCGTTCTAGTTATTTACGTAATTGAGGACCAAGTGTTGTAAAACATATAACGAACAACAGTATGAGTATTTTTTATACTAAAATGCTTGGTATTTAAATAATATGTATTATTTCAGACAAAAATATGTATTGGCTCACTTGGAAGCCTAAACTTTAGACAAAAATGTAGATATATTCCAATTTTTATTAATTTTGCTATTTATAAACTAAAGGTTTATCTTTGAATTAGATATTTAGACATCTTTTTGCTTTGTAAATTTGTCTTTTTATATTCAAGTTTTAACTGAAAACGTGTCGTTAGTAAGTGCGAGTATTAAGCGTTATATAAGGTTACATAAAAATGTTAAGATGGTTGATTTCATTATTAAACAAAAAATTGCAAATTTTATCTGATACATGCTATTTTCCTTATTGGTGATTCAATTAATATTATTATTGAAATCTCATTACAGAAATGTTTTAAATTAATTTGAATTTTATTATATTTGAAATGATTCTCAAGCATGATTACTTTAAAGTAATAAATATAATCTTCATTCTTTGAATCTAATTGGAAGCAAAACTTTTTTTACCCAATTTTAACTTGTTTTGAGGTCTATTTTATCTGCCAATAATTTCTGACATTGCATGATAAGTGTTTCATGAAACAAGGGTATCGGCTGTCATGTATGAAAGCCAATGTCATTGCTTCGATTTTCGCAAGTGTTAACCCTATTGAGCTAAGATATTAATTGCATTCGGGCAACGCATTTCAGTGACATCGTCAGTGAGGTAATCATTCACCAATGCAGATGAGTTTCTCTAAGTGAAACTATTATTAAATATACCTAATGGGGGATTCAGGTTATTACCTACATGAAATGATTAGCATTTACTGAATTATTATGTCATAATTTTCCTTCCAGGGTAAATAATCTAAAAGGGGAATGTGTCCAGCTTGCTAAAATATATCTTCTTTCTTTCTATTTAAATGTTTGAAATTTTTTATAGGAATTGAAAGCTGTGTTGAATAATATACCATTTATTTTAATAAATCATTTTGTATATACTATATGAAATTTCACGATTCCATTCTTATAAAAATTCCTTATTCATTATTCATTGTTATGAATATTATAGAATCCCTAATATCATTCTTCTAAGCGTTGTAACTGGGCCACTATAGCCTGGCTGGTAGGGCGTTGAATTCGCATCCCTTGGACTGCGAGTTCGAACTTGCCAACCAAAGACTACGCGGGTGTGTGTGGTGGCTAGCGCACGTTAAATTTCTTGTGGTCATATATTCCTCCATGTCGAAATTAATATTACAGAGGGTACTGAATCAGAGGTGATAGTTCTCTGTTTCAGATTTGAATTACGATCAGTGGATGAAGGAATGACATGTATGAAGTCCGCCCCACAAAGAGGGTTATGACGTGTGAGTAGCTAAGTCGTACTCTTGGCCCTATTTGGAGCTACTGAATAACAAGCGACGCTCAATCTACTTAAAGCGCTGACAGGCCTGTCAGGGCCTTAAGTAACAACAACAACAATAAACATTATAACTAAACGGCTCCATACATATAGAAAAAGGATTTTATCAAATTTAACCAATTAACTGACTAATAAATTTTAGGCATTTTTAAAACAGCATTTTGTCACTGAAAATAAGCAATTATAAAAATTTAAAAATCTAGTGCATTAGGAATTGAATAGAAAAATTGATCAGGTCGTTACAATTATGAACTATATGAATGAATATTATTATTTATTTATTTATATTTTTTGAATGATTTTATATTTTTTTTTACAATTATGAAACGAATTAAGAAAACAAAAGGCAGCAAAAACGGATCTAAGAGAAATTTTGTATCATATTTGACAATGAATTTCAGACCATCTAAACCTTTCAGGGCTGTCATATTCTACTTTCATTAGTTATTAAAAACGCATTTCCTTAAATAAGTTGCAAAAAGACTACCAACTAAAAAATGAAAAAAATCGTAAAAATGTATTTCTATGAAATCCACCTTGAAAGAGTATTTTTCTATATGTATTAGCTTTTTTTATTATATGTTAGACAATATTATTTATTTTTGAAGACATTTGCTACAAATGATATATGTTGCCGCGTGTCAATTTTATAAAAATTCAAATCAGTTTTACTCAGCTTAGGTAGCGTGTTAGATTGTTTGGAACTGTTTTAGTCAATATAGTTCATAATAGAACATATCCGATTTGTTTTCTTGAAAAAAATCCTTAAAAAATCAATGGTAACACATTGGTAAGTCGTCGGCGTCCTGCCACAGAGATAGTGCGTATTTCTCATGATCTGGGTGTCCCAGATTCGAGTCCCAGTTACGGCATGGATGTTCTTCTGTGTACTATATACGAGATGCATGAATGTCCCCCCCCTGTAAAAAGGATCTGTTCGTGTGTATGTGCTAAGTGTGTAGCTGAGCGTACTCTTGACACTTGCTGGTGCTACTTCAAAAACAAGAGACACTCGTTCGGCTTAAAATGGCTGGCGGCCGTCAGCACGCTTGTCCATAGCAAGTGTCATTAGCAACAACGACATTAGTAAACCACTCGTGGGAGAGAAAAACACTTACAACAACTTGGAATCGAAAATCTCGTTTATTGGGACGCAAAGAAATATCTCGCATTCGTCGTAAGAAGTCAGATTTTAGTTTTAAAAAATATTTTACAAGAATGAGAAATACAGCATGACGTACCATTTATTACAGGATATACAGCTTTGGAAAATTTGCAACATTTATCCAGTTCGAGCATACTGCAAAACTATTTATCTATACAGTAGGAAATTTTCAATTCCAATGAGAATTATTATTTTTTAAATGAATTTCATAACATCATAAAACAAAAAACAACAACATAATATCGGATAAGTTTCACTAATATAAAAAACGACTTTTAATTGAAAACTCTTTGTTTGAAATTTGATACTATCTAGTTTTTTATTAAAGGCACCTGAAAAGGTTAGGTTCAGAATTAATATGCTTCTCTTCCAGACTTTCCCTTGCACGATATCTGCATAGGAAACTGTGTCCAGAAACGCAACTACAGGAGGTCATTGTTCGCTGGCGTACTGAAATGCATTTCATAGGCTTTTCTTTTCTCATTTATCACAGTTCATATCATAAAGAAAGAGTTGCATATGGTATTACAAGTTGAAACATTTCTTTATTTGATATTGCTTATTTGTAAAAACTCTAGTTGAAACTACATGCTTAAGTACTTTAGTTTAATGTTTTTGAAATTTGAAAGAATATAGATTTGAATGTATTCTGCTAAATTTCATTTTGAAAAATAAGTATTTATAAAAGGTTTTAATTAAAACTGAAAATATACGAAGGCTAAATAGATTGTTTAAGTATGAAAATTGAATCTGTTATCTCTGTACTGCTTTTAGAAATTTAGAAATTGAACTTTTTTGTGTGTGATAAGATTTTTTGTAACTTTGTAGAATTTTTCCTTTGAATGAGCCCCAGGGGCCGAAGACAGCCCATGTATGTGGTGGTAGGTGAACGCGTAAATCTGATATGGTCACAAAGTCCTCTATATCATGTGTAATACCATTGGAGATACTGGTTCATAGGTGATCGTTTTCTGTTCCATGTCTAATTACGATCTGTGGATGAGTGAATGAAATGCATGAATGACACCATTCCCGTAAAAGGGGATGTGACACATGAGTAACTAAGACGTACTCTTGGCCCTAGATGGCGCTGTTGAAAAACTGGAGAAACTTTCAGGCTTAAAATGGTTGCCCACGTCAGAAGGCTTGTTTACGACAAGTGTCATAACAAACAGTAACAGATCTTTGGAGTGAATCTACCACATTTACCGAATTTATTATGTTATCCTTGATGATTTAGTTTCGCGATTAATCTCTGGCATGGGGTTTAAAGCACTCAAATTTTTGTATAAAGCGCATTTTTTTCCAGTCGTTGAAATCAAGATTTGGCAAATAATGTTATATGTTTAAAGTCAGTAAGATTTTAAATCATCACCTTTACATGCTTGTGAAAGATTAGGCTAATAGATAATCTAAGTTTCTAATGGACTTTTTTCCAAATTTGACACTTTAGATATCAAATCTGTAAACGGTCTTATTCTTCTAGATCTCTACATTTTATAATTATCCGCTTAATTTATACGCAGACAGTCGGAAAGACAGACATCCTATGTATGAAGTTCTCTAAAAATGTGCTGGAAGCCTAGGCTGTGGTGGCCTGGTGGCAAGATCTCAGTTCGTAAGCCGAAGAGTTTGAGGTTCGAGACCCGATTCCACCAATGAACCGTCGTGTAAGGGGGTCTGTAGCATGTTAATTCCGTTAGGGTCAAACGCCCTCCCACTAATGTAGTATGGTGGGGAGAGAAGGAGCCAGCTCAGATGTCATCCTCATCATCTGATCGTGGTTCCAAATTACCAGGTCAGTCCCAAAATAGCCCTAGTGTGGCTTTACAATGAGTCGTTCATATAACTAAACTAAACTAAATATAATGGCAATCTAAAAATTGGATGTAGATACAAACAGACAGGCATAGGGCCAAAATGAATTGGTGAAGTATATAATGTTATGATCCGTCAAAATCTCTTTGAAGATTACAATACTTGCTCTGTATTTCGAATACAAGAAAATAAAATTGGGTTTAAAAGCATTTATACAGTATTATTAATCCCATTGTTATATGAAACTAAGTTATATTGCATAAAGCAATTGCAAAACTTACTTTTTCGAAACAATATTCCGATAAACATTCATAGAATTACTGATTTTGGGTCTCATAATCGCTGATCACTGTTTTTCAGCCGAATTCAAACATATTTTTGAAACTGCTTTATTAGGAAAATTCGATTTACACTCCTAGAATCTCTTGCAATTCGTAGTAAAACAATATGCTTTTTTGTTAATTCATAGTATTTTCACATCTATTGAAATTAAAATAAGCTACAAACTGGACCAGAATCTTGAAGGAAAAAAAGGAATATCTGTTCAAAAACGATCCAAACTTGCCGAATAGAAATGAACACATTAAAACTAGTGAAAATATTAATAAAGAGAAAGCAATAACATTTTGATAAAAGTCATTTGCTTTATTTCTAAACAAAAAAATTGGGAGATTTACTTATGAAAAATAGGATAAAATAACCAAAAGATTCTCTTATAACATTTCTATTAAAACGACTTTATACCTAGCAAACTATTTATCCTATTCGTTTGAAGTTTTCAGAGCGATTCAAAGTCAATCAAAAGTCTAGAGATAATTTTAAACTGAAAATTCAAACATCGGCATATTCAGCGCTTTTTAAGATGAATTTCCTATTAAAGGGCAAAGGGAAAATGGCGTTGGTGTGTATATCTGAATTATATCGAGTTATATCGAAAACTGTAAAGTGATTTTATTACTTTCCAAACGACCTCATTATCTAAATCTGCTTGAATCTCTTTTATGACTTCCAGAAGCAATATCTTTTATTATTATCTGTATCCGCAAATATTTCAAATGAAATCTTATTATTGACAGCGTAACAGTTTTTTAGGTAAATTGATTACTCTATTAGTTACTTATACATGTATTTATTTTTATGGTCATGACAGCAAAGATCTTTGATCTGAGGTTTTCCACTGGTATTTTAATTCTTGGCTGCAATTCTTTTTATCTATATAAGTGAGTGAAAATAAAAATGATACATTTGAACAACTTTTGGCTATATAATTTTATATAAACTTAATATAAATAAAAATTGTCTAAATGAAATTTAATTTTTATTTAGTTTTTTATTCCTTTATAATGGAACATTTTCGTACTTTAAACAAAGCAGTAGAAATAATTTTATTCGTCATTATTTAAATAGTTTCACAAATTTTAACTAAAAATTAAGTTTAAGAAGAAAAAGCGGATGTTTCTAATAAGCATATATTCGCTGTATAGAGTTAGATCTGAAACTATAAAATTATTTTATTACTTTCGAACGACCTCATTATTTTCAGCTACAGACTCTTTAATGACTTTCTGATGCTGTATCTATGCACACGGAATCTGTAGCCACGCATATTCCAAACTAAATCCATAATAATTAGGAGCATTTCTCATTGGTCGTCTCATTTTCGAGCTTTTCCCCTCCTACCTGAACACATTTATTACAAAGTTTCTGGTTTTGGCAACTTCCCAACTACCAACGATGGCTACTAGTCATTTACCAGCGATAATAATCAGAACTCCTATTCAGTTGGGATAACTATTTTTAATCAGGCGAATGAATTCACTAGGATTTATTTCTTCTCACCTCTCGTTAATTTACTGAAAAGTACATAAAATTTAATTGAATTGAATATTGCTAACTACACATTTGATAAAAATTTAACAAAATTTGAAAATGTATGTTCTTTGTATTTATATATATAAACGGAAAGAGTAGAAACCGTCAAATAACTCATTCTTGAGGTTTTGAAAAATATTCATCTTTTAGATTTCAAATAATTAATTGAAAACATTTGACTAAGACTTTTGTATTATGTTTATCTCTATGTTTATGTAAAAATTTATCTCATTAATACAGTAATCAGAATGAATTAGATAAATGAAATTTAAGTTGTTGGTTTTGCACTTTAATTGTACAAGAATTTGGACCAACACCATACAAAAGATAGACATTGGTCTGTCTATCTCTCCTTGAATATGTGAGTGTTCAAAATTTGAACAATTTTGAAAATTAACTATTTCCAAAACAGTTCGAACAACGGACTTCAAAATAATGGACATGTATCATATTTAAGAATAATTCAAACAAAAATGTAAAAGGCTCCATGTCCATGTCATTTTGCATATTTATTTTAAATATTAAAGTTCTATTTACTGAGAAAATATGAGAAATTCAAAGAGAGAACATTCTAACAGGCAATCTTTTCATTAGAAGGTGAATTAAATCTTACAAAACTGTTTTCAACTTACTTTTACTAGTTACTACTTTTGCCTTTTAAAATTGTCAAGATATATTTTCTAGCTGAAAGTATCGTTTGCACTTTAAAACGTTAAAGAAGATGAACTAATAAAAAGGAAGAATAAAATAAAGGAAGTGAACTAATAAAAAGGAAGAATAAAATAAAGGAAATGAGCTAATAAAAAGAAGACTAAAAGAAAGGCAATGAAGTAATGGTGAATAAGAAGATGAACTAATGGTAAATAAGGAGATGAACTAAAGAAGATGAACTAAACGAGATGAACTAATGGTAAATAAGGAGATGAACTAAAGAAGATGAACTAAACTAGATGAACTAATGGTAAATAAGGAGATTAACTAAAAAAGATGAACTAATGGTAAATAAGGAGATGAACTAATGGTAAATAAAAATGTTATTCTGAGTAATCCGTAAATTAATTTAATAAATGTGAGTGAAATGATTTTAGTTCAAGAAGTGTTTTAATACAAGGATTAATTTTAAGTAAGGTCCGTTTGTTAATACCATTTTAAATTCCATTCTCCTTGAGAATGGGGGAACATACAGGCTTCCAGCAATCTTAGCACAGAATTTGGTAACATTTACATTCATGGTGTAAAATTATGTTTCACAAAGAGACGTTCAAAAGTCAATGAAAAACAAATGACCAACTAAGGCTGAAATATGGTTAACAATTCTATTTTTCAAAGCACGAAAGATAATAGCTCGAATATTCACCACCAGGGATGCGAAATGTACAGTTATTATGTAATAATTTACAGTAAAGTGACAGAATGGATGGACTTATTCAATAATTTTGGAAAAACATCCATTTAGAATCTCGCTATGGTCAGTTTCTATAATCACAGATTGTTTGATGCTGGAAACTAATATCCAAATTCATTCATACAGAATACTTTCAACACTCGAACTCAACGGAATTTTTACAAATTTCATGACGCTTTTTCTAATATTGCGTCCATAAATTTACAGTACAGAAGACTGTACTATCACTGAGCCTCAAACGGTTCAGTAAAAAACGGAAAACTAAAAGAATAAAAAATGTTTAAAAATTTTGTCACGTTACAACTCGGATTTTTTTAAAGCACACCAGGAAATGAGCCATGAGTGTTCCAAGAGATTTTGAGTTAAAACAACGATCAACGGAATAATGAAATTCAATATCGCGTGGTTAAAGAAAAAGCAAAATAGACATTTTTAAAGAGCAAAAATATAGCAACTGATTAAGGATAGGCAATGGATTATCTTATTAGACTTTTCACCGTAAGAACAACTAACTCTGTTTTCAGTGGCATGCGCTTAGATATTTATGGAAAAGTGTAAACTATTGCGAATATTTGGTTATCGTTATAGGTGGTAGATATATATTAGAAAGGTACTCAAAAACTCTCGCTGTTCTTTATAATATATATCGAAATCGAAAAAAAAAACCTGAATGGAGAAATAGAGAATAGTAGCATCAGAAAGCTCTGCTTTTTATTTCAAAACGGTCAAAACGGTATTTCAAACTCTGCTTTTTATTTCAAATGTTTGTTGCTAACAAATATTTGAAAAAACATGACTTCATGAAAAAGTTCACAACTCATTGATAAGCGCCATCCTAAGTTCAAGGAGCCCATGAGCATGCGAAAATTTTGTCGAGTTTTCCTTACCCTTTGTTTATTAGTATACTTCAGACTAAACTCTTTAATGTAGATTTCTACAGGAAGATTACTTTTAGTTATACAATTATGTATATGTAATGTAAAGCCATTAAATCATCCATTGAAAGCAGATAGCAGAGTGGTGGAGGAAATCATGGCAGAAGACAAGTTGAATTTTTAAGTTCGTTTTATTTCCTCACGGGAGGCAGGCATTATGTACAAGCAAAAGCGACGAACACAACACAGAACGACACAAAACGGAAAGATGAAAAAGCAGAAGTGTTAAAAAGGGGCGGGAAATCTTTATTCCTGGTCTTAAATACCAAGATTATGACAAGAAAAATATTTTTTCACAGTGCTTATATCATCAGATTTTGATGGGGATTTCCACAATACATGACTAACCGACAAGGGAAACGCAGGTTTTTTTTTTAAAGAAATGTGCTTGGCTGGACAATTTTCATCTCTCTCACTGAACGTGAGAATCTGTGGCTTTTAGCCGATTCAGGAATTTTACACAACTTCTTTTGAATTAATTAACTAGAATGAATAAAATGGATTAGGAAATAAGAGAATATTTTAGAATGATATTACGATGGATTAAATTAAGGCAAGGCTTTAGAAATTAATTAGGATTAAAATAAAGAGTTTAAAATATCATCACATACATATGCGTGTAACGCTTTTCCCATGCTATCTTCTGCGGAAGATAAATACCCGTAATTTCGTTTATATTTTAATCGGATTGGAACATGTTGTCAGAATTGTAGAAACCTGGAATGAGTTCTTAAATGCGAAATTTCTCAAAAGGGATGAAAATGGTGGAAGGGGATGAATTTTAGATCCAGCTATAACTACCTTAATATTAATGAAAGAAACATAAATCCAATTAATCAAATTAGACCAATTCTCATTAAGGCGAGCAACTTTTGTACTTAAGGTTTTTCAATAACCAGAATATCTTAGAAGTTAGGGGCTAAAAAGCGATTTCATGAGCCTTATTTTGACTGAAATTAGATTCATGAATTATTAGATTAAAAGAAATCTACATTTGCCTTCTAGTTCACCGAGAGAAAGTTTTTATTTGACTTTGTCGTATAGCGAAGAAAAATCAAATACAAGCTTTAAACAATATTTCATCACGATTTTTTATTTTGTCCAAAATTCGAAAAGTATCCACATTTTTAGTAGAAAGGTAACAGACTAAAGTTATTTTGACAAGCCCATTGCAGTTTTGAATTATGGCGCTAATATCCGGAAGGGTAGAGACCCTTTCAAGAATTTAGTAAAAATTTTAAGTAGAGTTACACTTTAGATGCACGATATTAAAGGCCCGTTTTCATTCCTTTGGGTTGTAGTGACTTGGATAAGTCATATTCATATTCATTACAAGAGGCACACAGTCTCAAATTTAAAAATAGGCTTTCTTATCAGACTTAGAGAGATCAAAATGTAAAGATTTGCCAAAAACTTGGAGTAAATCTTGAAAACTCATAATATTTTATCTTTCTTTTCATAAATAAAAATGTATCAAAACATGTAATATTTTTAAAAAAATTAAGCCAATTTCTTCTTAAGTCAACAAAAATATTTATTTTATAGTATTTCTACTAAATATTATTTTACTTTTTATTGAATAATTACAAATAATATAAATAATGTATCGAAAAAATAATGATTTTCGCAAAAATTGAACTCGAATTAAACGTAAAAAAATAGTGAAATTCTTGCATTTTACCAATTGCGCTACTGCCTGTTGATTTCCATTTTCATTACAAACTGCTAAAACTCTTTTTAAAGTAACAAAAATA
>JAOUZG010050968.1:15388462-15415241 GCA_026289955.1 Argiope argentata
GGACTTTGTATGAGGACAGCACAAACAAATTTATTTACAGCTATTTACAGGTATATACAGGATGACTTGAAAAAGTAAAACTTCAGAAAACACAATCCAGCAATAATCAGTCACTTACAGCGTAAATGCACGTCTTACGCACAATAAACACAGTTTGCAAAACAGCTATAGTATAGCACAGAAACAGTAAATCACAGCGAGCTCAATAACACAGCGTTAATAGAAAACGCAAACACAGCTCACAAATCCTTTAGTCCAGCGAGACGCTTTTTATTTCAGAGCAAACTCTCAACTAACTAACTCACTCCGGCTACTCGTCCTTATATAGCCGAAGAAGCGCGTGCACTGAATCTCGTGAAAATTCT
Source organism: Argiope argentata (assembly GCA_026289955.1). Lineage (NCBI taxonomy): Eukaryota > Metazoa > Arthropoda > Arachnida > Araneae > Araneidae > Argiope > Argiope argentata. The sequence continues at coordinate 15,388,828 of JAOUZG010050968.1, forward strand.
CAAAACAACGTGCACAATCCAGCGGCTACTAGACTATTCCTTTCGTCAAACCAATCAAATTGGCGCGAGGCTCCTAGCCAAACGTCGCCATCTTTGGCGAGTTTTCGTGCCGATCGCCCGCTTGTAACACAGCAAATCACCACTCATTCAAATTAAAACCACAGGCAGGCATTTGGCTGTAAGGTGCCTTATTGTTTAAATAACCATTTTTCTATTGCTCTTAAATTAAATCTAAGTTAATCATTATTTTATTTGTAGCTAAGTAGAAGAGAAAAAAAAGAGTAAGAGCTAAGCAATATTAAAACAGTTAAGTGCCCTTTGCTTGAAAATATTCATTACATTTTTGTGCCTATTACAACCATTTTATACAGTTACTTGAGTCCTTTATCGTAAGAGCTGCCAATATTTTTATTATTTCAAAATTTACATGGACTGTAATGCGTTATTTTTGTTTTAAAACAGGTTCGTGACAGTCAAAAAGCTTTTACAAACGAGTCAAAATTATTTGAAAACGATAATACCACAATTTAGATACGATACGACTTAAATACGATAATTTAAACATTTTCTATGTAATATGCATATTTGGTCACGCATCTTCGATTAACATGATATTTTAGGCTGCTAAAAACATCTGTCGTCAGAGTGCTTGTCTTTGATTGCCTATTTGGGAAATAAAGGCATGAAAAATAAATTTTTCTGAAATACCATGCTACTAAAATAAGGACATCATGTCTATTTCTGTACGAGTACCATTTTCTCGTATGACAGCATTCATTTCATCATTATAAATTTAAATTAGATGAGTCATAAATTACTAGCTATTACTATTTACACTCTTGCTAAACCATAACTTTAATTCATAGTTTTCATTTTTGTTTAGCTGTAGCTAGGTATCCATTACTATCAGAATTTATAATCATAATATCAATGTTTAAAAATTTATAATTTTTAACATTAAATTGGTAATATATATTAATAAAATGCAACTCGAAATGCGTTGCTAAGCGCAAAACTGGAGAACGGCTTGACCTATTCGGCTAATTTTTAAAAAATATTTTCGATAAGACAAGGGGATGGTTCTTATGGAGAGAAAAAATTAAAAAAAAAACTGCGTGGAAAATAGTTAAAACGACATTTTTCTTACTTTCCCGCCAAAAATCTTCATTTCCTTCCCCCCACACCAACTGAGTTAGGATAGCAGGAAGTAATAAATTAGGATTTGTTTAGAAAGAAATACGCGAAGTCAGTTGGTTTTCATTTATAGATAACGGGATGTTTAAAAAAGAAAGAAAATAGTTGCTTTTATTATTAGTCAGTATGAATATTTAATCTATGCCTGCCCAAAATAAAGTCTGGGCAGGGAAGAAAAAAAGTAATAACAGAGGGAAAAAAGGGTTTATAGAAAGAAAAGTACTGAAGAAAAAAAGGATAGAAAAGAAAAGAAGGGTGTGTGTGTCACCATTTTTTCGTCTGTGCGAGGCATTTTCCAAGCTGTTTTTAAGCTTTTGCATCTCTTGAAAACCAATTGTGTCTTTATTTGTTTAGTGTGTTTACATTTATGAAAATTTAAATATCATTATTCAATAAAAACAGAATTTTAGACCTTTCCCTCCACTATTTAAGTAAAATATCAATTCCGGGACAATCATTGCTCGGATAGAAAGATGAGTAGTACAATGAACAGATCATCTGAAGAAAATAATAATAAATAATACTATAAATGAATTATATGATTATCAAAATTTGTTTGGTTTAAAAATATTTTGGTGAAAAACCTGTTATGAGACACAGCTACATAAAATATTAGCGATCAAACTTTAGCGAGCATTAATACTGGCGAACCGACTGGTCGCCAAAGGCGGCTAGTTGATAAATATAAATCAATTACTTATTGTAATTGATTTATATTTATGAAAATTTCAATGTCGTTGTACAAAACAAGGATAGTTCTTTTTCTTTGCGAAAATTAACTATTTAAGTTTTTTTTATTTTTCATGATACACTTGCTAATTGCATTTTCATTCACCCATTCCAAACGAAGCATGAAAACTAGTAAAATTCTTTATTAATCTTTGTGAAGAAACATACTGTAAAATAATTAATATTGAGACAATCCAATGTTATTGGAACATTTTTTATCATTATCCTAACACAGACTGAAATTAGAGGGGAAAATATAGCACATATATAGCGCATATACATTTATAGATATCTATATATAGCACACATACATTTATAGAAAATATAGCACATATACATTTATAGATAGATATATTTATAGAAAATATAACCTATATACATTTATAGATATCTATATAATACATTTATTGAAAAAGTATATAGATAAAAAAATCTGATACTTATATAAAATTCGACATTTTTTGTATAAATTAATGCTTTGATTAAATGTTTTACGTTTATTTCATAGTTTGAGACTGTGTGAACCTTGTTTTGAGTTAGGCATATTAATTTTGAATTACGATCATCTGACCAGACCGATCTCTATCTAAAGCCCTAACTACGAATAGTTAAGAGTGCGAGAAAATCATAAGACTAAGCCTGTGGCAACAATTCTAAACTCTTCAGGTGCCATTCATTTTTGAATAACTTTCACATTACGAACTAAAAATAAAACCTTTCTTCTACTATTAATATTCTGAAGTCATTAAATGTTAAATTAATTTTGCATCCATTTTTTGCTTAAACTAAATAGCTCCTTATTGGCTCCTTATCTCTTCGCCTATGATTTCATTTCATTAATTGAATATATGATTTGATTTGATTGTTTCGAAAGCTGCAACAATCTCTGGACTAGAATTTGTAATTCTGGATCTTTATCTCAATTACTTAACAACAGGAAACTCAAAATAAATGTCTAATAAATTTTTAAACAGAAATAATTTTGTTAAGCATTAAAATAAAGCTTGAGGAGTAGGATTACACTTTATACTGAATTATCAATAATATATGCAAACATATTAGAACGTTTTGTAAAGCGTTCTGCTTTTCATCGTATCAGTTTTCTGCACAAATGCACTAATAAAAAGGCATTTTAAAAAGATGTTTATTAAAGCTTTTACAAATTTTATTTATTTTATATATTTCTAAAGATGGATTTTGAATATTATTTACAAAATTTTGTGAAAATATAATGTATTATTGTTTTGTTGAAATTTTGAAATTTAAAATTTACAGGTTAACATTTAAAGCATTGATTTATCATTTTGTTAAATCTTATATTCTTTTTTTCTAAATGCTCAACAGTTTTTAAATGTCATGGTATGTCATCCAATTCTAATTTTGACTTGAGTATGAACAAAGACTATTTTTTTTTATTTTCCCAAATATGATATCATCGCCATTTCTAAAATGTAATATGTGATCTTATCATATAATAAAAACTGTAAAGCATTTCAAAGCGTTAACAGACTAACTGACAAATAAATTTTAAAATTTTAAAAGTTCTTTATTACCATCGAAAATACATAACTGCTCCAAAAAAAATTTGGCGTAATACATCAAAAAATTAATTTAAATAATCCATTACATAATTCTTTCTTTATAAATGTGAAACCAGTTAAGTTAAATGATATTTAACCATTATTTGAATTAAAAAGGACAAAAGGCAGTACTTTATTTCGATTTCTTAAATGACGCTTTAACGATATTTTAATATTATATTTCCAAGAAAAATGGAGTAAACAAATTCTACAAGAACAAACGAATTTTAGGAGGCTAGCCAAATACATCTGTTACAAATGTTTATATCCCCTTTGTTTCTCCTTTAAGTCCTCGTATTTCATCAATACGATAATTTTTCATATGAGACATTTCTTTTTTTAATACACTTAATGTCATGAAAATATGTTCAAAAACCAACGAAGCAAGCTTGCTTAATCAGCAGTTGGAAAATGTCGGTTGTAAGCGTAAACATTGAAACATCTGTTCCAAAAATAACATACAACGCGAAAAAAGTAAAATAATAATAAAAAAGAATTAATGAAATTCAGCAGAGTTGTTTAGAGAAAGCGAGAAAAAAAATTCTTTTATGGAAGACTGAGTGAATAAATAAATAAAGGTTGCTAGTAGTTAAATTTTCAAATTATTTCTTTATTTTTAACGGAAGTTGCTTCTATCACGGAAATTTTCTAAAAGACTCCGTGAAGATTTTTGATAAAGTAATACTTAAAATTGAAATATTTGAAATTTAAAATTTTCATTAATTCTCTCTTTTTTTTTCTTTTTTATCTCAAAAATTGATAGCTTTGAAAAACAACATCCTAGTTGCCAGAAAGGAAAACATTAAATTTATGGTAAAAGGATTTGCATTTTGGTTCTATAATTACAGACAGTTCTAGTTGGTAACACCCGAATATGATGAATAAAAGGACATAAAAAGTTCTTCAAAACATTCAAATTCTCCTTTTTCTAATGCCTTATAGGCTCTGAGAATTGTAAAAAAATTTCTATCTTACTCAAACGCATATTGACAGCTTTAGATGTTGATATATTAAAGAAGAATCTTAAATGTTAAAATATCTTATAAAAACTCTGAAAATGTTTATAATATTTTAAATATAAAATTAAAGATTCACAGAGGATTTAGATTTATCCATTTTCTCAAAAAGAAAATAATTTTATTAGAATATCAGTCAATAAATGCTTCAATACTGTTTTAATAAAAACGAAATTTTATATTTAGTTTTCATATTTTGAGCAGATTAAAAATTTCGGATTTAATTTGAACAAATATTATTTACTACAGAACTTAATTTGAACAAATATTATTTATTACATGACATTGCGTTTTTTAAAATGAAAGCAGAGAAAAATTATTTAAATTTAAAGTAATTAATGCACTCTAAAACAATCACCGACATTCTAAGTTATTAAGAGTTTGTTTTGATTTTCTAAAGCAAGAAATAAACAGACGTTGTTCAAAATAATTATTTTAATTTAGTAAGAAATGTGTAGACATTAGAAAACATAAGTGTTAAATATATAAGTAAAAGGAAATAATATCCTTTTTATTATTCTTATCATGTTTGTTTAATAATATTATAGTAAGATTACCATAATTGAGAACTCCTCAATAATGGTTACCCTTCTCGCGGTCATTTTTGTTTGGCTTGGAATTTTGGTCCATCGCTATATTAATAACATAGCTTTAGAAGCATTCTTCCGAACTACTCCTAGCAACTCCTAGTCGACCGTTCAACTTCAATGGGACCCATTCCCTTCGTATCCCTACAATTAAAACAAATGTAATGAAGAAAAGGGAACAATCAGAACAACATGTAAGCTGCAACTGATTAGATGAGAATCAACTGCTTTTTTCCCAAACTGGAGATGAAGCTGACTTTTGCTCTATATTGAGGTAGGAGATTCACACGGCCATAGTTACAATGCAAACAGCAAGCAATTTCCTCCACAATAATAGTCTTTGGATTCAAAATCTTTTTCCAAATCTGGACCCTCATATAGGAATATTCAGTCAACATTCCTATATGACAATCAGCACGGAAGTTAATCGAACTTTCAGATATTGAATAGCGCAAATTTAAAAAAAGGATTAGTCATAACTCAATAGACAGTGGAATTTATCAATGACTCAAAAATCTAACAAAAATCAATTAAAAGTATATGTTTTCAATTTAAAATCGTTAGCCATTCTTCGACAACCATTTTTAATCGAATAAGGAAAAAATTAATTAAAGAAAACTAAAAAGTTATCTTTGAAATTTTGAAGGTTCAAATCAAACGACAATTTAGCACCTTTTAAAAAATTGATACTTACGTTAAGTACGTTTTCCTTCAATTAAAAAAACTTAAGTCTTAAAATTTATTGTGACAGTAATAATGAATAAGAACGTGTTTTAAAAGGGATATTTTATCTAAAAACGAAGACTTTTCAGAGCAGAACAAATGAGTTTGCTTGGAATGAGAGATGGCCTGTAGAGAGGTTTCATTGTCACAAAAAGGAATTATTCATGCATTACATGTGTGTACAGGACGAAAAGCGTATAAATTATTTAATTTGCTAAAGGGTTGTTGCTATAGTTTTAAAAGTAGTATCTACACAAAAGAAAACTACCCATGAACTACTTAGTACAAGTTCCCGCAGCTCTAATACTGGCGAAATGGAGGACTTAGACGTCGCAGGTGGAAAATGTTGGAGAGTAAGGAAAATCTTGTTCATCTGTTATGAAATGACATCCCATGCTCTCAAACAACCTAAACGAAAACAAAAAAATGCGAGCATCTGCTAAATACAATATACTTCAATGTTCTGATCGCGACAGATGATTTGAGTATTGCATAATTGGTATCGTTTGGCATTTGCTCTTTTCAGATTTTTAAAATTCATTCATCATTTCGAACTAAATAACATTTACTTGACTCCATATTACTGAAAAAATTCTTATGTGGAAGATTTTCTAATTAATTTATATCTTGTTCTATTTACCTATTATAGTCAGGATTATTTATATTTGAAATATTGAGATTTTTTTCTTATTAATAAGCGTTTTAATAAATAGGTTAGTATTTTGCATACAATCTCATAGTAGATTTTGACCAATGTTACAAACGATTCCAGACTTTCCAGAACCAATGTAACTAAACTAAAAGTAAATAAACTAAACTTTTGTTGTTATTTTATTTTTTGTTTTATTTGTTATTTTGTTGTTATTAAGTTTCTGTGCAATTTTAAGTGAGAAAGAAAAAAAAATATTCTATATATTTTTTGTTACTAAAAGTTGCTAAACTGAAAACTTATAAATTAATATTATTTAAGTAGCTCTAAAATCTAATATTTAAATTCCGATCACATTTTATATATTTTACTCAAATTATAAAGATCGTTATGAGTTGAATTAGACGAAAAAGTGATACATTTTGTAGTACTATATTTAAAATTCGATGCATTCGAAGTCAGCGTAAGAACTTTGTAATAATCAAAAGCTAGTCTAGCAATGATTTTTCCATTCGGTACTACACGGTCAAATGCCATATTCATTCATAAGAATTATTTGACAAATATCGTTAATATTAAAGGCAGAATAATGGTAAGATAGTTGTTTGTCAAAATACAAAAAAGTTCCTGTATTAGGACGGGTCTCATAATTTTAATATTTGAACAGATAAAGCCAAGTCCATTACCCTTCTGGAAACTCTGATATCACACTAAAATAATTCTTTTCATTACATAGTAGACTTTAAAGTAGGTCAAATCTAAAAGTATGGCAGACTTAATATCCGAAAATCATTATCCGCATTTCTTGATGCATAAGATGTGGCAAGAAGTCACTATAGCATATTATATGTCCTGAAAAATAAAGTACAGCCGGAAATAATGCTTTACCTTGAAAGGTTAAATTTATTTTATACGATCAATAATTGAATGGATCCTCAGTCAAATCTAAAAAATATGCAAATGTATAAAGAAAATAAATTAAATTCTGATTAAAAAAATTAAAATTAAAACAAAATATTTATATTATTCCTTTAATTCATTTATCCTCCAAGTTGATTTATCTTCATGAATTTTACTGCAGTAATTGCATTCCATGAATAGGAAAATTCGGAAGGAAAACTGTTTTGCAGCTAACTTTTTGAAAAATTAAATCTAATATATGTTTACTTTATATAAACTCTTCACTTAAGTATAAAGTAGTATAATACAGAATTCTAATTCGGGATAGCATCGAATTCTTCTTAATTATTGTAAAAACAGTAAAAAGTCAATGTTACATCGCTTAATTAGCGTCTTACTTGCGAGATATTCTTGATTAGAATGTCTCAAAATTTTAACAGAGTTAGTATACTATCTACATCACTCATTATCTTAGTAGATTGTCTATAATAAAAAATAACCTTCTTCTTTATATCATTTAATATAAAATTAATTTAGCAGAAGTAATTTAAAAAAACACATTTATAATAACATACTGAAAGGTAATTTTAGGTACATACGTATTATCCCGTCGACCATTTTCGCCAAATCAGAAAACGGTCGCCAATAGATCACTTATGCGGCAAAATTGGTATAAACTTTTTGTATTCAAAAGCAGTAAAGAATTTTTGACATCAGAATAAAATTTGGCATGGTTGGCGTGTTTTTGGCGTATAAACAGGATAATACGTAGGTACCTGATTATATTAGAATTATTTTCAACTTGTTGATGCATTTTATAATGAATATTAACAATGTTATGAAATCATGATCTTAAATTTCGCAAACTTTACACCAATTTTGAAAAATTTGCAGAGATTAAGAACCCAATTACATCAATAGATTAAATGACAAATAAATCTTTAGAAATATTAATGTATTGTCACTGACAGCACATTTTTACAAAATTTCTAAATTTTAGCTCATCAGGCTGTAAATGAAAAAATTGATTATAAAATCCCATTTTCATAAACATATAAGTCAAGTTAAACAAAAGTGCTTTAAAATGTGTCATTTTGGAACATTTTAAAGCTTTACAAACAACTAAAAACGGAATATCTCGTCTAATCTGAGACAGCCACTCACTTTAAGTGAATGTCATTAAATCAGACAGTCAATGATAAAAAAATGTAGTTCTTATCATAAAAAGGATTAATAACCTCGAATGCATGTAAACAAAAATAGATATAAAAGAGACAATGATACAGGATTTCATATCACATTAAAGCGATATCTATTTAATACTGTCAGAGTTATGCCGTAAAAATTCATTTTTATTTAATTATAAGTAAAATTCTCTATCGTCTCACCGTCCATTCATCAAATTAATATCATAACTCGAAGCATAAGTGAATAACATTAAATCAATTAGTCAATGTTAACATTAAATCAATTAATCAAAAGGATTAATAACCTCGAATACATGTAAACAAACATACGTATAAAAGAGACGGTGATACAGGACGTCATATCGCAACAATAGATAACACAACGCCATCCTGTGCCCCCGGTGCTTATAACACTAAGTTATCTAACCAGTTGGATGAGCACAAGATGGGAGAGGGGAAAAAAAGGAAAATACCTTTTTAATACTGTCACAGTTAGGCCTCAAAAATCGTTTTTATTTAATTATATGTAAAATTCTCTGTCGTCTCATCGTCTGTTTATCAAATTAATATTAGATCTCGAAGTATCGTCTGAAAGTTAGGATTTTGAATAAAAAACACTTAGAGTTAAAGCTCCGTATCTGAATGAAATTATAACAAAGTGGAAACTTAATCATTAAAACGAATCTTGCGACAATCGCTGTTTAATATTTTAAAATGTGAATTATATAATATCAAAATATTCGACCTCGAAAGAATAAGGAATCTTCACGTTTCAACCAATCTTCAAACATCTTTGAATCATGATTTCCAAACGTTTAGCTTCCTTGACTGTCGGTGAAAATGACAACAAAAGAAATGGGGCGAGCTAAACGAATAAAATTTCCTTTTTGGCCTTTATACCAAAGTAGAATCAATACCTGAATCATGCTTTGGAGAAAATGCGTCAACAGGAACTCATTCTGTGCGTCTTTCCATGTAACTTGGAACACTGTTACAACAAAGCCGAATTGAGCTAAATGGATAAAATTTTGAGAGATATTTTACAATTAAGTCATTTTCAAATTATGTTAATGGATGTATTGTCTTTCGATCGCTTGGTTCATGTGTGTTTGAATATGTTAACTTAAAATCATAAGCTAAGGAAACGAGTTTAAACGTATGATCCTAACAACAAATTTATAGATGTATCTGAAATTTTGTAAAAACACGACCAAAAGTACTGTTTCGCTATTTATCTACAATTATTCAAACAATGCAACTAGTTAGATAAATGAAATTTGATATTTGATCTTGATGCCAAATATTAGATTCAAGATCTGGGTCAAACTTTGCAACCATTAGATCTGCGAGAAGAAATTACGCATGTTTAATTCTCATCATTAAACTACAAAGGTAAGCATAAAATGCTATATATTAAGAGATTATACGAGAAATTCTAATAATCTGAAACACATAAAATTGTATAGGGCAGAGTACTCATTAATGTAAAGTATAGGAAAAGTTACAAAGCTTGGTTATTAATTAATTAATCAACAAGTCACAGTACAAATGATAATTTACCCAAATTCCTTAAAAATCAAAAACAATAAATTAAATCAATAATTTATTTGATTTTTTAAATTTAATTCAAAGCAATTAAAAACTAAAATGCACGAATTAAAAGTGATAGCATAATGCTTTTAACGATAAAAGAAATTTTAAAGTCTAAATAATATATGGAACAAAATGACGAAGCATATTTGCATCAGTTTAAAGTGAAAGAAAAAATACGAATGGAAACTGAAAATTTCTCAAGAATTTTAAGATATGCGCGCTTTTTATTACAGCAGATTGGAGTTACCAGAGTGTTTCTAAAGTTACTTGTAGGAAGTTAAGTCTCCGAGTGAGGTATTTTTACAAGTATTTCCTCTCGCTTGACAGGAAGTTCGGCTCCGAGAGTTTTTAAAAATTTGAAAACAGTCTGAATTTTATTTATTTCGACATTCCTGAATTTTATTCGTTAAGATATTCTATTTTGAAACTAGTGGATGTTTTCTTTTTAATACGAAGTTTTATACAATTTAAAAGCAAAATTCTGAAAATTTTGTATTTTCCATTGTATTTTGCTGAGGATATATTACATTGCATTTAAAATGTATGGATCTTACAAAAAATACAGAAAATACAAATAAACACATGGAGAGGGATTGAAACCTATTATTGGCTGCTGCTTTCAAATAAAAAAAGTTGAAGAAATAAAACAAAAAATTTGTTGAATGAGTTTATAAACATCTGTTTTGAGTTTATATATTGTCTATATAGAATGAGAGTCAAACACCTCGTCGTGTTAAAAGTTCGTGAAAATCAAAATAATCCTTTGAGCGTGGCTATAGTTAAGTATTAGCATGGGATTCTTTCTTATAGCTTTTTTAGAATGAATTTACATTTTAACATAATGAAACAGAAAGCTTTATTTACAAATATCGGTATTATTATATAGTTTTCTCTATTAACCATAAATAATTTTATCAATTTTTTACTATCAGCAATACAACTAGATAAACTTCTTCGTAACTATCCACTATATAAATTATTTATATCAATATTGGGATTAAAAACATGTTTTAAAAAATTCGAAATTTTTACTGAAAGTTCAATATTTTCACTTGTTATTTTAAAATATACAAATATCTGTCCCCTACAAAATTTGAAATTGGGCATTCTACAGAATATATAGACAATTTATGTGAAGTAGGAAACACTTAATATTTTATACATTTTCTTATCATTCAATATATTGTCAAAAGAAAATACCAGCAGAGCATAAACAGCGTCGATTCTTTTTAAATATCATTTCTTTTTGTTTTTTATCCAAACAACGTTTGTCATTTTATAGAATGCCTAAATATTTCTTATTATGGCATCTATAAAATACTTAAGTATTTCATACAGCATCTTAAATAATTCCATATTTCTTATCTTATCTAACAGTACATCTATACTATTTATCATGCCAATGTTTCATTAATTGCAGTTAATCTCTATATTAAAAAGGTTGAAAATTTATTTTCAAATTTGTAACTAATTAGGGAATTGTTAAGAATGCTTACAATGCTGATTAGATTCTTCGATATTCGTAATAAGCAGTTTTATATTTTGCTTATAGTGCTTTCCATTATAAATTTAAGCAACTTTATATCAATATTGTATTAAAAAGTGTTGTTTTATGTGTATATAATCAGTAAGAATAAAAAATTTTAATCATCCTTTTTCGTAACTACGATTAATCGAGAAACACAGCTAAGAGCGAATGGGTTGTTTTTCTTAACTTTTTAAAAGAAGTTAATTGTAAGGCGTTTCTTCTAATAAATTATGCCAAAAATTTCTAGAAATAAATTAAATTCTTCGAAAAGTTACTAGAAATAAATTAAATTATTCTAAAGATTACTAGAAGAATACATTTCCACTAAGAAATGTAACGGAAGTTTTTTTGTCTTGTTGAGTTTATTATGATAATTTAATCATGTTTAGAAAATATATTTTCAGCTTTATGAGTATATTTTGCCATGCTTTAAACAGAGAAAACGCATTGTTTTTGAAACTTTTGTTTGTCTTTGGTTAATAATAAACCTAATTTTTATTTTGTAAACTTTTTACCCAAGAAAGGAAATGTCGAAACATTTTGTTTATGCATTAGACTAAAGTAATAAGCTTTTTTAAAAAGTAATTCTTATTTATCTAAATATAAAAAAATTGTTCAATCGCTCAATTTTCAAAAAAAAAGTCTCAAATATTCAAAAGTTGTTCAATAAATTTTTTAACTTCAACAGTATTTATTAAAAATCAAAAAATCACAATCCTCTTAATTTTAATAATAACATCACAATAATTTTATAGGGAATTCTTTAGCGGAAGAATGTAATATGCAACATAAATATTCCATGGCCTTGTTAAAAATTGTATAAAAAATACTGATAGAAATTAAAATATTATATTGGATAGTATTTAACAATGCGATAATGATACTCACAAAGAAAAAAGAAATTTGACATATGTAAAACTGCATTATCTTAAAATCTAAAATCAGCGTTAAAAGCATACTTCTTATTCGCCGGGTATTCTTACGAAATCTTTCATACCCGCATGAAATAAAACACTGACATCATTCTTAAACTTTGACCTGAAATTTTGTTGACATGACTTACCTACAGAAGGTACGGGACCATTTGGAACCATCTTCACTTCTAATACTGTCGACCATTCTATCAGCTCATTTAGAGAAAATACACAATTTTAAACCGCTATTGGGACCGGAATAACAGATGCGAAAGTGTGATTCCTTCGCTGGACTTCGAGCATGACAACAAACCTTCGGTTGCCATGGAAACTCGATTAGCAACCCCTACACAAACACGTGGTGAAAGAAAACAGCGCCACACTTCTGAAAGGTGTGCTTTAGTCTGATGGATGACGGGTTGCTTTTCCCCCATCAAGATGAAACACCTGAATTTCTCATTGGCTATTAAGAATTCTTTAAGGAAAACATACTTTTGATCAATACTTAGAGCATAACTAGGTTGTATAATTCAAACAGGTCTTGGATAATTCGAATTTCTTTGGTTCTTAACATTTCTTATTAACATAATGAATGTTAAAATAAGTGTATAATTGAGATTATTTGGTTAGTAAGAAATCAGTACTCGTTATAAATTGTTTCGGTTAATTAAATACTATACATTTAGGAATTAAGAATTTTCCCAATTTTAAAAATTTTTAATGTTCTCAATTTTCTCGAGGACTTTATTTCTTGATATATAAGTAAAAAAATACATTCAAAATAGTTAATTAAAAACTAACTAAAGTACTTTTAAAATTTGAAAGCTTTAGATACGAATTTGTGCAGTTCATTTTTAAGTTTTATTGTACATTTGTTGAATTAAACACTATACACTATTTTTATTTAAAGTACTTATTTACTATATGTTTTTCAAATGATAGTTTTTTATTTGTAATTATCATTACTTTATTTATTAAAATTATGCACTGTTTGTTAATAAATATCTTTTTTAAAACTATTAAATATTAAAAATAAATCTTTAGTACCCTTTTAAATCAACATTTATTATCTCTTCTTGTACTTATTGTAAGGCCATTTTTTTTTCCTTCAATTTTTACTGTGAGCTCATTGCATTTATTATGAAGCTGATTTTTTTCTTGAATGGTTTCTGGGATCTCATTGCATTTATTGTGAGGTCGATTTTTTTCTTGAATGGTTACTGAGAGTTTATTGCACTTATTGTGAAGCTGATTTTTTTCTTGAATGGTTACTGGGAGCTCATTGCATTTATTGTGAAGCCGATTTTTTTCTTGAATGGTTGCTGGGAGCTCATTGCATTTATTGTGAGGCCGATTTTTTTCTTGAATTTTTACAGTGAGCTCACTGTATTTCTTTAATAATTTATATATTTCTTCTTTAATGTATGTTGTCGGCTACTTCGTTTTCACTCCCAGTGTTATAATTTTTTTTTGTAAAAGTAAATTTATTCAGTAGATATATTTAGTTTACATGTCATTTGGGATGGATAAATTTATTTTTCTTTAAATATATCCTAAATCTTATTCGTTAGTTTATAATGTGTATTTTTATATTTAAATTCTCATTCAGTTAGCCGTTTTGTGTTTCTTCCTTTTTCAATATTTTATATTATTTTCTTCTTATATATTATTTTCCTCTAGATATGAATTGCGATGACCTAGTAATAAGACATCGATCTTTTTGCTAGAGTTCTTGATTCTAAATCCGATTTCAATTTGAATTTGCCGTTTTTGTGGGTTAGAGAATATTAAATCTCACATTGTAGGCCAATTGCTCCCCCATAGGAATGTTACCCCAGTTTGGGCAGTGCCAGATGTCATTTTGGCATGTGACTTTACTAAAAATTACGATATCCTATTTAAAATACTACTTCAAAATGTTAAATTAATGAAATTCATATAAAACGTCTCAAGATTTATTGAAATTTATTTCATTATTTTCGATATCATTCCGTATAAGTAGCATATATCTTATACGGAATGTCATTCTGTAATTTTAATCCGAATTTTCCTTTCATTTTTCTCTTGGAGAAAAAGGATTCGTAAGCAGTTTACTTATAATTAGATGAAAGCGATTTGAAACATATTTTTTAAGCTTTCAGAAGTAGATTAAAAAAGGCGTCAATAGAAAATTATATGTAAAACATTAATATAGAAGTAAATTGATTTTTTATTCTCACTATTGTTGTTAGAAGTCTATCTTTTTCATTTTTTCAGATTGTTTTAAATATTTTTTATCTCTGTTCTGTTATAAGAAATTATGTTAAGAACCACTTCGAACTTTTAGAACTCTTTTTCTAAAAACATAAAAGAGTTACTTATTTTCTCAAAACTGTGATATTTTTGCTAGTTTGCTCAAATTTTACTGTATTTCTGGTTTCGAATAATTTAATATATTTTTCATTTCTACTTCAAACAATGAATTGCCTTAAAAATTTCAACTCACTACCATCCTCAAAGAAAGGAATTGTCTACAATGTTTTAGAAACAATAGCAATTTTCATTTGTTTTTATGATTATTTTATGATTACTTTTCTAAAATATTTAAATAATTTATACTTTTGTAGTTACTTAATATTAAAACAATGAGTCATTTGTATATTTAAATGCATTTTCATCCGAACTTCATTAAGGGATGCTCCACATTTTACAAACATTGGCATTTTTACCAATTGTCTTTTTTCAAGTCCATCGTTTCAATTTTTTTCAAAATATTTAATGTTAAATGAATGTCAAATGATGCTAATAGTTATCTAAATCAATAAATAGTTGAGCCGGCGTCTTGACATAGGGGTAGCGTGTCTTCCCCGTGATCTGGGCATCCCAGGTTCGAGTTCAGTTCGGGCATGGTTATTCTTCTGTGTTCTTTCAGAGAGGCGTGGGAATGTGCCCCCCCCCTTTTAAAAAGGGATTGTGCAAGCGATTGTGCTAAGGAAGTAGCAAAAGTCGCGCTCTTGGCTCTAGTTGGCGCAACTACAAAACAAGAGACTCTGATTTTATCAAATATGACTGACTAATAGAACCAGGGGACTGTACACAAATTCATAATTTTAATGTCGTAATGTCATAACTTTTTCAGTTGTTTATTTATAATCTTAAGCAACGTCAAATACAATTTTTTAAATGTCAGTTTGCGCATTTTCCAAGAGTGAATGTATGGGTCTATCTCTGTGGTTTAGAGATTAACTATTGATGCCGAATTAGCATAGAGCAGGTGTCCTGGCATACAGGTAGCGCCTCTTCCCCGAAATCTGGGCTTCCCGGGTTCGAGCTCCAGTTAAAACATGGTTGTTTTTCTGAGTTCTATCTGTAAGGTGTGTGAACGTGTCCCTTTATAAAAATGAGCTGTACAAGCGAATGTGATGAGTGAGTAGCAAAAGTTGTACTCTTGGCCCTAATTGGCGCTACTACAAAACAAGAGACTCTGATTAGGCTTAAATCGCTGACTACCTCAGCAAGGTTGTCCACGGCAAGAGCCAAAAGAAACAACAATAAATCGTTGAAATTTTTTTTAACTCTCTTCCTTTTCAGATTTCTTAAAGAATTATTTATGTTCTAGAAATAAGAATAAAGAGAGCAGCAATTGTAATATTCTAAATAAACCATTTTTGGGAGTAAAAAAAATTAGAAAAAATCAAACTGAATAAAAATTAAAAATTATTTACTGTAAAAAACTATTTTGTTAAAATAAAAAAAAAGGAAGAAAGAAACATTTATACACCAACAATTCGAAGAATTCGATTGCAACATTTCATTTTAATAAAAAGTATTTATAGTTTTACGAATGAGAGAAACACCATTTCTTATTAATATAGATTAAATCTTTAATTAGCGAACGACTGCATATCATAAGAATCAATGAAAACATATGTTGCTTCTGAACAACAATAAATAAAGACAGAAAAATGTAACAAATAATAAGATTTAATTAACTTTGCACATGAAAGCATTTTTGCCTGACATATGTCTCGATTGTTTATAAAATTAAACATTTTAATATTTAATAATTAAAAAACTTTTATATTGCAGTGCTATAAAAGAAATAGTCTTTTAATAAAACAATTCCATTTTATTGAAAAAAAACTAGTAGTTTTAAAAAAAATTGATGTACTTTTCGTATTTATTTATTCGGAACTATCAGTCTTTTGTGTAAAAATGAAAAATGCGCTCAGTGAGTAGTTAAATGCGATATAAATTTCTTTTTAATTGATATAAAATAACTCAAGCTGAACAAAACTGAGAAGGAGAAGAAGAAGATAAAGCGAACATCTGCAAACTATTTCTAAATTTTATTTTAAGACATTTTGTTGCTTAGAAGTTCAGTTAATCATTTTTGTTATCATTAATTATTGTAAAAGAGAAAGCGTCAAAGAGGGATTTCGGCAAAAAATCCAAATATTAATGATGAGACCCAAAAATTTTGATCAGTTTAAAAACTAATTGCATAAAAGAATTTTTAAAAAAACACGCTAACATGTAAAAGAGACCAACAGCTGTTGAAAAAGGGATTAATTTGTTAGCTCTACATTACATTTTTTAATGCTGATCTTCGACGCCTAAGTCTAAAATTTGATAACCTTTTACTCGCTTTGTTAAATTTATATAAAAAACACAAATATTTAAAAATGGAATACTTTCAACCTCTTAAATTAAGGGGAAAAAATCATAAACTTGTAAAAGCTCCATTATTATTTACATTTAATTCATAAAAATACCTTTCCGTAGCAGATGTTTGACATAGTTAAATTGGCATTTAATTATGAAACCACGCTAGTACTGTGGTATATGTATTTGATTATGAGACTATAGAGGGCAAATTTTGGAGAGACTTTGTTATTTTATTTAGCAATCAAATAAATGAAGCCGAAGTCCTGGATGGATTAACTTACTGTAAAATTTCAAACACTGTAACTAAAATTACTGTAAATTAAGCCGGCTTTATGACACAGAAGTAGCGCGTCTTCCTCGTATTCTGGGAGTCCCGGTTCGGGCATAGTTGTTCTTCAATGTGCTATCTGTGAGATGTGTGACTGTGACCCTTTCCCCCCGTAAAAAGGGGTTTTTCAAACAAATGTGGTGAGCGTGTAGCCAAGTCGTACTCTTAGCCCTAGTTGGCGCTACTTCAAAAACAAGAGACGCTTCTTTCGGCTAAAATCTGCTGCTGTATCAGCAGGGGGCTGCTCCATAGCAAGTGCCATAAGCAACAACAGCAACTGTAAATTAAAATTTAGATATCTGTTGGAGTTTGGCAAAATTCTATCAAATGATTGAGCGTCTGTTCGTCGACCTATTCGCTTCAGAGTGAATTCGATAACTAAAAGACACAGCAAGCAATATAAATTACATTCAGTGAATCATACCAAAATCTCCTATTTGTCAGAAGACAATCGAAATAAACCATAAAACTGAATGACCGAACGGTCACAACAGCAACACTGGCGAGAACTGTGGTTGAGTCCTAAGAGCCATCACCGAATACGGAAAACCCTTTCCCGTAGGAAGTACGTCCCGTCATCGATGGGATGAGTCACACACCCACCTATTTGTGTACCCTTCAGGGAGACAAGATCCTAACATCATGCCGAAGCATCTTATCCTATTTTCAAGGTGTCCCTCCCCAGGGAATTTAAATAAAAAAAATTTCAAATCCATATTAAATTCAAAAATGAAGTTAGTCAAAAAGAGAAAATGTGATCTTCAAGAAGAAGGCTAGTATATAGAGAGAAAATAATTTCTCAGATATTCTAATTTTAGAAGTTTAAAAGCTTTAAATATTTGAATCTGTAAAATCAAATATGAACTGCTTAAAAAAACTTTTAAAAATTTCATACTTCCGAAGTTGAGCAAATGAAAAACAAAGAATGATGTCGCCAAAGTAATGGCACAGTGGTAGAGCGTCTTCCCCATGATCTGGGCGTCATGGTTCGAGTCCTCGTTCGGTCAGGGTTGTTCTCCGACTGTACTGTCTGTGATTTATGTATGTATGCGTGCTTACTATGTTAAACTGTAATGTGTTGTACTTTCCGTGTGATACTTAGTGGTGCACGGGATCTTTTAATGCAAAAAAAGTTGAATAAGACATCCCCTGAGGCAAATTAATTTTTAACAACTTTCAGATCATCTTTACAGATTACAAGTTTGACTTTTACCAGATTTAGTGACCTCTGGCATGTATACACACTCTGGGATGGGATTCGTAAAAATGTATCACTGACCTGGAAATCGATATTCTTACCTGAAAGTACCACCGACTTGTTTGGAAACGATAATTTTCTTATTGTTTTTTTAATAAAACGACACCGATAAGATGATAAATAAATTTTCATAGAGAACTGAATGTTTTTCTTTATATTGATTTATCTCAATTTAGATTTTACAATTCCAAAGGCGATTTTTTAACTATGTCACAAAGTAAGTTTATATAAAAACATAATTTTGCAGATGCATGACCTTAAAAATAAGAATTTTTGAAATTTAACTTTAGTCAATCCAAACCTTAACTTCATTTACCTTTTGAAACTTAACTTATTTCCTACAGTCATTATTTATATAGAAGATAGGTGATAGCAAGATACCTGCTTACACCGTGATATACGAAAAAAGTGACATAAATTTTCCCTTCAGTGATTTAACAAGGAGATTCTAATAGGGATTTCTTTGCCACTCTTCGAAAAATTATTGCAAATTTAAATTTAAATTAAATTCAAATCGAGTCCCAAGAACGTCTAATTTTTCAATAACGTTTGTTTACTGACATAAAATGGTGTAAAAATTTAAACATAATTGTATTATTTGAACTTTGACTTTCATTACTGAAAAGTATACAAATTAGATTGTAAAATTAATCCACGTTTATCAGTATGCATGCATGATGAAAACTGAAAAACTTAAGTAATTGACCTAAATTTACGTCAGCTAATTGTTTCGATAGTTTGAGGTAACTTCTACATACATAACACACGCCACGTGAGCCACGCCTATTTAAATTTGGGATTCGAAAAATTAATTGCTTTTAGTACTTGTAGTATTATTTCACGGCTCAGCATGCTGTAATTTACATAAATATATTTCAAAGCATAAAAAATATATATTATGAGTGTGGCAGCATGAATGATGGTTCCCAATTTTTTAGCGGAATAAACTAGATTTTATTTCTTTTTACTTTTAGAAGATTAAGTTTATTTTATTTATGTTCAAAGACTTGACTTATATACAATTTTACAGAATGAATTGAAAAGATTTGAAAAATATGGAAAGATGTGTGAAGAAAATTCATATTTCAAAAAATAGAGCATGTTTTATAATATGGAGATACCGTGACAAAAAAAAACATTCTAGATATTTACTAAGATAGAGCATCAACGTTATTCTTCGGGCTGTGTAAGCTCACAATTCTTTTGTGTGTTTTCTAGGAGTACAAATCTTTACAAATGCTCGCCCTTTATCAAGCTTTCTGATAATTTATCGACTCACTTTCCCTTTTTTTTCTTGAAAATATTTCTTCAAGCCTGTCTATTTCTGCACAAAACTTTTCGCAATTCCAGACAGGAATATGAAATAGGAGAGGAGGCATCACTTAATGAAAAATATACAAAGAGTCACTTTATATTTCAGCTGAAAAAACGGATTTAATAAATAAGACTGTTTAAGGTGCAACTTAATTAGACACTACTTAATAAAAAATATACACGATTCTCTTTATATTTCAGCTTACTAGAGTTATTTGATAAATAACACTTTTTAAGGTTCCACTTAATGAAAAATATACAAAGAATCACTTTATATTTCAAGATTATATTTTATATTTTATATTATATCTTTATATTTTTTTATTTTATTATCTTTATATTTTATATTGACAAGACATATTTAATTTTTAAAAAAATTAAGGTACCACTTAATGAAAAATATGCAAAGATTCACTTTATAATTCAGCTGTTAAGACGAATTTAATAAGTAATACTTTTAAGCTACCGCTTAATGAGCTTCCGCCTTAATGAAAAAAATACATTATATTTCAGCTGACAAGACTAATTTAATAAGTAGCACTTTTTAAGGTATCACTTAATGAGACTCCAAATAATAAAAAAATACCCAAAGAGTCACTTTATATTTCAGCCTACAAGACGGATTTAAAAAATAACACTTTTTAAGGCACCACTTAATGAAAAACATACAAAGATTCACTTTATGTTTTGGCTGACAAGATAGATTGAACAAAAAACACTTTTATAAGGTATCACTTAAGGAAAAATATGCAAAGAGTCCTTTTATATTTCAGTTGATAAGAAGGAATTTATAAATAACACTTTTTAAGGCTCCACTTAATAAAAAAATATACAAAGTGTTATTTTATATTTCAGATGAGAAGACAGATTTAATAAATAACACTTTATAAGGTACCACTTAATGAAAAATATACAAAGAGTCACTTTATATTTCAGCTTACAAAATAACACTTTTCAAATCTTAACAAATAACACTTTTTAAGGTTTATTATAGTGACCTCTTAGATTGTACCAGACCGAATTAAGTATATTTTATGTATAACAACACAATATTTATATCAAACGATTTTATAAATTTTTAGGCCTAAAAATATTGATGAATTTCCTTATAATAAATTCTAACAATATATCTGTTCGCTATTTCTTCTGGGGCAAGAAGGTCTTCCATTTCAGTATCATTGCTTCAGGCATTCGAATTCACCCATTGCATTAATATATGCACAAAAATTGTACGATATTTGTACGCTGCTGTTCAATATTCTGAACATAAAATATCGTTAAAATACCGTGACATTAGTATTTCTAAATATTTTATGTTAATAGAAATATATTGTGGTGTACAAAGTTATACTGAATGAAGTTTTCTAATCTGGTTGATATGTAGGTAACAGCAAAGGGTGAAGAGGTAAATTTAGGTGCAAATGTCATGTTGAAGATCATAATATCCTTAGACAATGAAGGAAAGAAAACGAAACAACTAATAATAAATTGAATCATCTTAATCCTTTTATCATAATAATACCATTGTGGCAGATGTTCAAAGTTGAGACTATTTACTAGAACTCAGCAAAGACAACGTCATTGTATTGATCATCTGATATTCAAGAAGAAGCTCAGCAGTTTAGAGATATTAACGGTGGAAATAGATGTTCGTGATATATTCGCATCAGAATCATCAAGAGTCTCGTATTCAGGATTTTCATGCTCTTCCATTAAAAAATCAATGGAAAATAAATCAGGCATTAATAATTTATAAAGTTGTATTTAGCAGTTATGGGTAGTATTCTAGGTTGATACTCTACCTAGAATACTATCTGTAATATAGGTAGGGTATAGTTGCACAATTTCTATGCACCTAAACGTTCCTCTCTTGTAATTTACCTATCTCACCTAGAACGTTAATTTTCATTGTTGACCTGCTGTACATTGAGTGTGCATCACTTAATTCATGCGGATTCAAATCACTTCTGTGAACTCAAATTGTGGAATGTGGTCTAGCTGCAACTGTCAAACAACTTGGTTCGTGATTGGAAGCCGTAGACATTCAACGCCCTCACATACTTCGTGCGTTTGTTTGCAATCATATCTTCCCTTGCGGAATCTATCTCATATTTAAATCTAAACAATCAATTTTGAATCCCCCTATATATATTCTTGGAGGATTAATTTAAGATGCTTCTTTCATAAGGCCAAGAATGTAAATATTTTCTGAAAATTGTAATTTACATTCTTCTTGTAGTTGAGCAACATAACTAATTATAGATCACCTGATTTATATAAATGCTTGTTCTTTTCAGATTATATAAGTGTTAAGATATCAGTAATAGTTAGTGATATACATAATATTAAATAAATTTTAGGATTTATTTTTAATACCATGGCAACAACATATTTTTGAGACTGAATATAGCTGTATTTAAAGCTGAATATAGCTGCGTTGAATATAGCTGTATTTAAAAACCTATGATCATCTAATGTTAAACGTGAACCACGATGGTGAAATAGTAAAGAAAGGTTTTGAAAAATAAATAAAAGAGTCATTAAATATTTTATGTATCCCAAAATATATAATAATTTTCTATAGTTTTAAAACTTTGTATTTATTACAAATATTTTATCATCAAAATCATTTATATTTATCAAAATCATTTATGTTTATTACAAACATTAAAAAAGTTAAACAGATCAACTTAAAATCTTATTCCTCTTTATTTTTGAATTTTTATTGAATTTTTTAGTTATTATTAACTTAATGAAAAGTATGTGTCTTTTCTCTGGGTTTGTAAATTTAAGCCATGAGCTTTAAGAAGTAATACTGATTTAGTTGTTCAAGAAATGTGGATATTTTGAAATGTTAATACTTATTGTAGAATTTTTACACTCTTGAATGTCTAAACAGACAACCAAGAGCATTGTTTTCTAGGACTATGTACCGTGGTTCCAGTTACGAAGACGTAGGCTGAAGAGGAAATACATCAGCAGCATATTAAAAAATTTTAGCCAGTGTCACTCAGACTTTATAAGATCAGTGATGATCAAACGATATGGACAGGAGTTAATTTCATAATAGAGTATTCCTAACAACTCTCCATTGACATCATATATCCTTCATACATTTAGAATTAAACTAAATTAAGCCATATTTACATTTGATCTATTAATCTCTGCGTTATGCATATTTTCCCAGTAAGTTAGTACTTAAAGACTTCGGGCGATTGTTTGATGTATATCTATTCAAAATATGATGTGTAAAATATTTAGTTAACCATCTTAGAACTGTAGAAAAATATCATTTAATTAGCCATAGTCTGTTTTACTCTTATTTCCAAAGGATCCTTGGAAACGTCAATATATGATAACGAACTTCATTCTTGAATCAAAATTTGACTACTCTATAACGAACTGAATTCTTGAACACGAAATGTGACTACTGTATCAATACAAGAAAAACTTCAATAAATGATAACGAATTGCCTTCTTGAACCGAAATTCAATTACATTATCAATTCAGAAAAAAAACGTTTGCAGATGTTAACGAAATGCATTCTTGATCCGAAATTTGACTTCACTATTAATTCAAGAAAACTGTCAATAAATTATAACGAAATGCATTCTTGAACTGAAATTTGCCTACTCTATTCATTAAAAAAACACCAGTAAATGATAAAATAAAGTATTCTTGCTGATTCCATTTAGAACTACACTAATTTTTAATATAATTACTATGCCTTAAAACCAAAAATGAGCTCATGCCTTTTCCTAGCTTGAGGGGCATCTGCTTATATACTCGCCGAAACTAGATGACTGCGAAAAAAAAGCTTGAATTTTTTATAACACAGCAAGAAAAATGTCAATAAACGCGCGACCATGATATTATTGGGTTATACAAAGAAGCGAAATTTTAACTTCTGTGTTTCAGCTTGCATTCCTTTCCAAGCTAAATTCATTATAATAAATGCAGTCTTGACTCTCAAATCATGATTCAAACTCAATATTGACAGACATAATGTTTTTATATGTAAATTTTATTTCAGACTTGGAGTTCAATTTCTTTTGCTACAAAGCATTTTGAATAGGGAAAAAATTTCTTTTAAAGTATTAATATTTATGAATATTCGGTGATTCAAAAAATGTTATAATGTTCTTTTCTTCCCAATTTCTTCTAAAAATCAATATGACTAATGAAAACTGGAGTTCTATTGATATAATTCATCAAAAAATATTGCTCTAACTCACAAAATTATTCATGTAACATTCGTCCTCTCTTTGTTTTAAATTTTTAAAAGAACTACATTAAATCCTGCTTCAAGTCAATTATTTAAAGTAATAAGAAAATAAACTACTCTAAATTATACTTCGATAGAACACAAAAATTAAAAATTGAGAATACTTCAGTTCCAAGATTTTTTGTATTGAAGATTTTTAGGACACAAAATTGAATATACATTTTGAAAAACTTGTTATTAAAAAGAGATAAATGTGTCTTTTAATACCTTGTCACACACTGTTTTGAATGTAAAATAGTTTCCAAACCTCATTTGATGTGATTTAGAGGGGTAATAAATAGTGTTTGCAAGGTTTCCTCTATTAATGAAGAGAATTTCAAGAACGAACGAAATGATATAAGATAATAAATGAAGTTTCAAGTCAAGTTCTTTAGAGAGTGTAATTTTACAGCAGCAAACTGAATACTCTAAGCAAGAAAGTTTATTCTGGTGAATTCTAGAAACTCCTGGCAGTTTCATTTTCTTAATATTTTCAATAAATAACAGCAATTTTTCTACGCCCTAACATTTTATTAAAATTCAGAACAAATTTTCTTGTGGACGTGACATGGGACGTTAAATAAGAAAGCAAATTACTTTAGCCTTATTTCCATATCATTTATTATTTTTATTTTATTTTCTAGAAATGGTGGAATTTTCGAAAGTGCGCTATTCGTATTTCTTATGGCGTAGTATTTTATTGATATCTGAGGACTATTTTTCTTAAAGAGTATCACTTTAAATGATAAGAGAAATTGCGGTATCACAAATTTTTTATAATAGTAAGGAGATTTTAAAAGCACATTTTGGTGATATATTTCTATAAATTAAATCCCAAAAAAATTGTTGCTGTTAGCTTCGACATTATTAATCTTCCCCATTTACTTGGCAAAATCACATACTGTTCCTCCTGGTGTAAATCAAATGAATTTATGTTGTTTCGCTGGATATTTCTGCTCTTTCATCTTGTAATTTTCTTTTTAACTTCTTTCTGCTCTTAATGGCATGGTGATATTTCTTCTTCTTCTTCTTTTTCAGATTCACATTTAGTACTTTTATTAAATTCCATGTAGTTTAAGATCACTCAAGCTGAGAAGAACAAAGCAGAAAGCGAAATATCTGATTAATGTCGTAACTTTTATTCTACAATTCAATGGTTATTCAAAATTAGATCTATGTTTCAGTTAACATTAAATCCTGATTAATGATTATAAATAAATATTTTTTTAAATGTCAAAATGAGTTTTTCCATTTACATTTTAACTTTAAAAATGAAGAAGAGAACTGCGATTCAGATTCACACCGGCTTACTTTTACTTAAAAAAAACTTTCAGTTTTGCATCCTGAAAAAATGATGAAATGATTTAGCTCTTACACTAACTACAATATCCTTTTCAATAGAGTTTAAATTATTCTCTAGTTATATCCACATTCACACATGTTATTTGGTAATTTTACCAACAATCTGCAATCATAGATTTTTCAGTTTCAGAAAGAATTTTCCTTAGATATCCTAGTGAAAACGGAAAACATGTTCTTAACCTAATAAATCAATAATAATTTTTTAAAGATTTTTTCATTAGCTAAGAATAGGTGAAAAAGGTGAATCTTGATAAATATTGCATAAAATCATTTAATAATATTTAATCCATTTATTTTAATAATATAAACACTTCAAAATTTACTGAATTAGTTTTAAAAAAGAAGTCAAAACATCTATTCTTAGGAAAGAAGTTTTTTTCAGAATTTTTTCTCTTCTTATGGAAATAGGAAGTTGTTCAATCGTTTGAATTCAACAACTTTAATTGTTCAATTCAATTGTTTAATTGTCTTTAATTGTTCAATTATCTTCAATTGTTCAATTGTTTTCGATTGTTTAATTGTCTTCCATTGTTTAGTTGTCTTCAATTGTTCAATTGTCTTCAATTGTTTAATTGCCTTCATTTGTTCAATTTTCTTCGATTGTTTAATTGTCTTCGATTGTTCAGTTGTCTTCAATTGT
>JAOUZG010050968.1:15415251-15428973 GCA_026289955.1 Argiope argentata
TGTTTAATTGTCTTCGATTGTTCAGTTGTCTTCAATTGTCCAAGTGGCTTCATTTGTTCAATTGTCTTCAATTGTTCAATTGTCTTCGATTGTTTAATTGTCTTCAATAGTTTTTGAATAATTATTTTTATGATTCAAAAACAAGAGGAAGCTGCTATAGCATAGAAGTAATTACATAACTATTATAAATTTACAACAAATATTGGAAACTTTTAGTTCCTTTTTAAAATGAATCAATATTCCAATATTTTTTCCCAAAATTTTTCTTACATTTGCAAACTTGACAATTTTTGCTCAAAGCTATTCTAAAAATATCTCCAGCTCCTTTTTATAAGGTATCCATGCTAATTATGCATCAATAGCTAACTTCCAAATCATAGAGATAGGCCTATACATTTACTCTTGAAAAATGCAATAATTGACATATAAAAAAGATTATATTTGACGTTGCTTAGGATTATGAATAAACTACTGAAAAAATTATGAAGTCTAAATTTTTATACAGTCCCCCGATTCTATTAGTCAGTCATATTTGATAAAATTTTAATTCACCACTTTAAAAAATCCACTCTTAGGAAAAATTACATCAAAGGTATTCCTTTAATACCGAAAGGCATGCAAGTTTATATTAAATTACTTTTATTTAAGTACATAGCAATATATTTGTATCTATAGTTAGTGGCTTTCACCAACCATTGTATAATATCTCCATCGGAGGTTTGTTTGTCATGGGCAAAGAAATAACTCGACTTCACACTACTATTATATCCACCAGGAAATCGAGAACCCCTTTGATATGGGAAATTTCCCACGTTGATGTATTTTCTTCGACTAAAATTGATCAATCGAAGAAATTTTGACTATCCTTTTTAAATGATTTTAGACAATTTCAATGTCCTGTTCAAGGAAAATCTGCCAATCAATCAATGCATGGCATTTTTTAGACTTGGTCATTGATTGGCCTGAAATTATCTAAATCAAAGCATAATAACTTGATTAGTTCTAATCATAGAAGAAGAAAATTCTGTTTATTTCAAATATTATTTGGTCAAGAAAATTTACTAAATAAGACTAAGATGAATCAGCGGATTATATAAAAGCTTAGACTTAGTTATTTTTCAATTGCACATTTATTGTTTACATAAAGTGCTCCTTAAATGATATCGAGCACTTTTCTAGCTTCGATTTTTTAACTAACTTGAATAGAGTGATTATTAGTTCAAGAACACGTATCATAATTTTTAGCTTTTATCTTTTCCGTTTCAAGAGCCTTTAATGAATCATTTTCAAGATACAATAATTGTTTTTGAATTCCGGCTATTAGTTTGCACTCTACCTATATATATCTTGTTCAAATTTTCAATCGCTAAGGAAATGCTTTTTATTCATTAACTCAAATTTAAATACATTTTTTAACTTGTAGTGGATGGCACTTAATATTAATACAGTTTTTTCAAATATTAATTCATTAATTATTCATTCAATTCCTACTATTAATTCACACACTCCCTATATATATCTTATTCAAAAGTTCAATCGTTAATAAAATATTTTTTATTCTTCCACTCAAGTTCAAATACCTTTTTTTAACTTTTAGTGGATGGCACTTAATATTAAGATAGCTTTTTTTCAAATATTAATGTATTAATTAAATTTAATTAATTTTTAATACTTTAAAGAGAATTTTAGAAGTTTGTAATGAAACCTTAAATCAACTGGCTGTTGCCCGGTCAGGTAGAATACAAAGATTTCAATATTTTTCACGTGAAAATATTTAAATCTTTGTATTCTACCTGACCTGAAGAATGAGAGATCAATTCTTGTGAAAATTAATAGTTTTTTGACAAATTATTTAATAAAAAGTAACTAAAGTAAAAAATTTCTTTGTTTACCTAAATAGTAATTAATATTATTTTTTATATTACTTGTTTTAATTGAGTTGTAAGAATTCTAACCATCAATATTTTCTTAACAAAAAATTATTAATAAAAAATTAACAAAATTGAATGTAAATGTTTAATATTCTTAACTTTTTCTATTTTTGAGAATAAAACTTAGTTAACTATATTTATTAAATAATCTTTTGTATAGTTAAGCTTTACAAAAAAATTAAATGGGAAGAATCTTAAATAGGGACGAAGCAACTCTTCCGTACATCACTCTATTCTTATACTATTTTATTTCAATGGGAAACTTAAAAGTTTAATCGATCAAACTGCACTAAAATTCCTCTGTTTTACACTAGAGCTTCTTCAAACTCTCTTAAAATCCCAAGAGAATGGAGTAATTGGTGAAAGCTTTAATCCCTTCAACAAAGAGAGAATGGTTTTTCCATGAAATGCTTGAACAGTTTGCTTTAGTGCTTTAAAGGCCGAAGGAAGGATACATTAAAAACTCCCGCTTTTAATGGAAATTACTAATTCAGTAACACTTAAAAGTTTTAGAATCTTCCTTGAGCATCATTTCTATGGCACTAATTGAGCTGTTTTACATCTTTGAATTTCATTAAATATTTTATCGCATCAAATCTAGAATACGTTTCTGTCTTCCATTGTGTCCACTCTTATCTTAGTTTTCGCTTTCCTGAAAGATTCATAGTCATAGAAGTGTTAACTATTTAAGGTCCCATAGTATGTGCCGCTCGTAATGGAGGCGTTATTAAGTGCCGATAGCAAAGCCCTGATATTAATATTAGGATTGGTCGAGTAATTCAGTTTACCCTGGTTGCTTGGGCGGGGCTGGATTATCTATTTCTAGTAATTGCCTTAGTTAAAGATTGCAAGAGGAAATAAACTAATTTTTTAAATAATTGCCTTTTTTTCGTATTTTGACAGTTTTACAATTTAAACAATCTTCCATCGTTTATTCTTAATTTGTATTTAAAACAATGGGAAATATTAAACATTATCTGTCCTCAGATAGTATGCATTCCTTTAGGTACAGAATTTAACAATGCAAGACACTTTCTTTGTGAACATATTTCAAACAGATTTTATTTTCTCATATAGGGCACTTCGACGAGATTGACTCATTAAATCCCTAATCGCCCTCACCTAACCTAATTTCGAAGCTGCACTAGAGTTGCTTATTATTAGTAAAAAATTTTAAACCATAACGGTTAATCTAAGGCAGCAATTTCTCTTTCCAAACCCATACAGCATTCTATCAAATTCAAATGAATCAGGCCTAAATTGCGGTGCATCATACATTTGGTGAAAGTCGGTCTAGAACTCATTATCTTTTGATTAATGAGTACAGGCTCCGGCAATAGATCTAAACCAAACCAGATTTTTATTAGTCACCTCTGTCAATGGTTATCAGGGTAGTGATTTAACCAGGCATGGTTAAACCATTTATGGTTTAAAAATGAGTAATAAAACCTGGGTAAGTCAAATGACTCTTTTAATAGTTGCATAAAGATTTAATATAGGTGCTAAAGATTTTAAATTGCTTAGAAATCACGAACTTCAATTGTAGATCGAACCCTTGAGCATCAGTCTATAACCCAAGCATTCTAAACGCTGTATCATCTGGCGAACCAAACGATGAATCTCAGAATAAAAGTAATTCTTTTACTGTTAAAATGCTGATTTTTTTCTAAATGCTATATGTCCTTAAGCACAAAACGGGCAAGCAATATTTTAAATCTTCAAGAATCAAATACCTGTTATTGTTGTTTCTAATGACACTTGCCATGGACTAGTCAACGATTTTCAGCCGAGGGTGCGTCTCTTGTTTTAAATAACGCCAGTTATGGCCAAGAATACATCTTAGCTACTCGCGCATCACAGTCACTTGCACAGCCTCTTTTTACAGGGAGGTACATTCACACATATCACAGATAGAATAGAAGAACAACCATGCCAGAATCAAAACTCATCCCAGGAGGCCCAGATCACAGGAAACAAGCGATCAAATATCTAAATAAGGTTTAGAAGTTCTGCAGAACTGTTCTAAAAATTAAAGTAAAAAAAACCTTTGAATAGTGGGGGGGGGGTTACTTAATTATTTGTTATATACAAAAAAGTTTCTCATTAAAAGAAAAGAAAACGAGAAATTATTTAGCTTGTTCCACACTTCTCACTGAAAT
Source organism: Argiope argentata (assembly GCA_026289955.1). NCBI lineage: Eukaryota > Metazoa > Arthropoda > Arachnida > Araneae > Araneidae > Argiope > Argiope argentata. The sequence continues at coordinate 15,419,342 of JAOUZG010050968.1, forward strand.
ATTCTTCTAATCTCAATCTAAAAATAATAAGACAAATAAAAGGAAATCAATTCTAAGATATATTTCATAATTAACGAATAAAGAATACATTGGAAATTTCTGTACTAAAAATCATACTGAGCAGTCATACTTAATCCACTTCGAAAATACTCTGAAACTTTCTTATAAGTAAGCGAATTTTTAGCTTTTAAGACGTCACATAACTGTGCCACTAATTAATTGATCCTTCTCTTACCATGGGAAGTAGCTTCGTTTAACAGTTCCTTTCATGCAGAATTTTTGGAATAGGGTCTATTTTGTATGATTATATGCTCAGATCTAGTAAATTCTGTTTTAAACTAATATCCACGTAAGAGTTAGCAATTATTCTTTATAATTTACCTATTTAAATATCTTCATTATATCTATTTCAAACCCAATGGGATTTCTTTTAATTTATGTTCAGTTCTTCCATAATTTGCTGCATTGTCCACTTTGCTATTATTTTATTGAAATTTTCAAATAAAACCAATTTGCAGCTTCCAAACGGATAACCTTTATTTATTATCCCACCTGAGGGCACCTCTTAATGAGGATGAGATGTTTCCGGCATGGTGGTTGGATTTCGCCATCCTGGTCAGTGCCCTAATATGTGGGGATAGACTCCTCCTATTGACTACGAAACGTGCTTCCTACTGAAAATGTTGTACCGTGGCCGGTGATGGCCTTTAGGACTCAACCACAGTTCCAGCCAGTGTTGTTGTTGTGGTGATCCTATCATTCGACCTTATGATTTAAATCCGTGTGCCTTCGTGAAGGGTGGGAGGGTCTGGTATGACTTACCCTTATTTATTGGGTAATAAAAGCGGTTTGAAGTTTTCCAAGGAAATTAACTTTTTCTACCAAAAAAAAGTATTAATTTCTTTTAATAATTAATTCACATTGCGGAACTTTGCAAGCGTTTCTTGTTGAAAAACCGACACTTTTTCATGTACATTAAATGAATTTTATGAATCTACAACGATCCTTTCTTACAATGCATATTTAAACTGCTAATATTGGTTCTTTCTGGCAGAAAAGTTATTTTGTGTTTTCAGAAAAAAACTATTTGAAAAATAAAAATAAATTTAATTTATGGAAATTATATTTTTGTCAAAAATCTTTAAAAAAGATTTTTGAAGCAAATATTAAAACAAAATTTTTAAAAAAAGAACTTCTCCGGATTTCGATTAAAAATCTGAAGAAAAAAAAACTTGTTTAGAAAGGAGGCTGTCTTTTATAAGTCTTAACTTTTATAGGTTTGTTGATTTAAAGTTCTTCAAGTGATAATTGATAAAATATTTTTTTCTTATTTTTATCAATTTAATCTTTTACTTCAAAACGAAAAGTTTTAAGTATTCTTTTTATGCAATTTCTATTAAATACTTGATCGAAAAATCAAATTTCATAACGTAAAAAGCAATATTATTTTTCTTGGAAAGGTTCTCTTGAAAACATTTGCGATTTTGTGATTTTAAATAACAAAAATAATGGGACTTTTCAAAAAGAATTTTTTTTTTGCTATAGAATTTCAAATATTATGAAACGTTTTACAGGTTTTTAAAGATTAATCAGTTAGGAAGCTGTAATTTGGCTTTATTTAAAAAATTTTGTCGGAAATCCTCAAAATTGTATTTTACTATTGAAATTGGCGAAAGTAATATTTAATTACGAACTTTTTTTTCAGTTCTTAAATTTCTTTCATTAAATGACATATCCCGGTTGTTGATTTGCTTTGTTTTGTATTTAAAGCAAATAAACAACCACCTTGAGTCGTTTCAAGGGAGTTCACCATAGCCTTCGGCTAATTTAATTTTGGAGAAGGAATTTATAAAACCAGAATAATAATATTGACAAATAAAGAAGATTCGTAAAAAGAAATCTATTAATTTCATTTACGTTTTGACTTTCGTAAACAAATGCTCTCATTAAATACTCTTAAGAAGGAAAATTCTGCATGATAAGTGTCTAATTCAATATATCTCATTAACTGTTTAAGTGTTTACTAATTAACTGTGTAATTGGCAAAACTCATCATTAGTGAACAAAAAATTAAATCTCGTTAGATTTAATTCCGTATTAAGATAGTGATATAGTAAATATATAAATACCATTAAACATTTTTTGGACTTATTTCATTCAAGTCAAAAACAATTATTTTTAAAAATATTTTATTTTTTGATCCTGTAGATATTATACAGATATTAAGAAATATTCTCTCAATGTTTACGTTTGAACGCGTTTATAGGACTCATCAGCCCCTTATTTAAAAAAACAATATAAAAGGTGTATCATAAGAATAATTAAAAAATAAAACGTCTTAAATAAACATTCAACAATGAATTTGCACTGCCAGTTTATATAAATGAATATTATTAACAAGTATATTTAAAATAAAATCATACGCCCTTTTATCAATCCAATACATCTCAAAAATAGTTTAACCCCTTAACCAGTTTGCCCGTACGCCGTACGTGCATCGGTTTATCGAATTCTGATAGTTGTAAACAAAAAATAAATCACTCATAACAATTATAATTCAATAGTAAAATGACTTCTAATACGTAGAAAAGCCAAGTATTCCATGGATTTCCATTTGAATCAAAATAAGAAAATATTCACAAAATAAAAGGTATTTTATTAGATAGTAAGGAAAATAAACCAGTTAAGGGGTTAATAGTTTCTTTTAGACATTTAAAAACCCACAATTTTCCTTAATAAACAAACATTTAGATCTCGTAGGGTTATACGAATGGAGTTAATGTAAGATTAAAAATTCATTTAACACAAAACCTGTCCGAATTTATTGCTATTTTGTTAATGCCTAAAAACAATGACATTTTAAAACACCTTACCCCAATTTTGCTCTGTCCCTGTAGCGATAATATGTATAATGGAATGCATTCATTTGCTGTTTACATTTATTAGAAATGTGTATTAAATCCTGCACGTGTTATTTCAATCACACCTCTTCCTAAGTATGACTAAATTGTGTGGGTCTTCAACTCCTCATCCTCTCAAAATTTATTTTAAGAAGAACCAATAATAGCTACTCTGACGGGACTTTCTTTTCGGAAGAATATCGTTGGCGAAAAAAAAACCGAATGAGACGGAGCTTTGGCGAGAAAAAATCTCGAAACTTCAATGCAAACAAATATCTTTTTCAAGAACAAATTTAATCTAACATTATTTATGTTCACCATATATTTTTTGACATAAATGCAAAATTATCCTGTTCTAAAATAATCATTAAATGCAGACTCAAAAATGACATAGCTTTCTCATTAACTGGCATTCTTTTTTGCCAAATGTTTCATACAAGTGTCACATGTCCCTTGTTGTTTTCTAATGACAAGGTAGAATGAAGAATGGTAAATAATTTTATGAACTTAAATTAATTGTATAATTTTAAAAGAATATTCTTAAATTAGATGCTTTTATATAACTCGATTTCTAAAACATATGTAAAATGTAAAATTAAGAAAAAATGTGAAGTTTTAAATTAATTTTTCCCTTATTTTCGAATGTGATAGAGGTTCAAAATCTGTTAAGTGTAAAATATAACGGCCTCTTAATAATAGTTCTTACTTTTAAACTTTTCAACAATTAATTATCAATCTATCACTTTATTAAAATCTTTAGTCCATAAAAGTAGCGCCACCTATTAGGGGACTTGAAAAATATTTATTCTAATAATTTATAAAATTTAAAATAATGAACTATAAATTAAATATAAAAAATAAAATAATAATAATGTTTATTAATACATAAATTTTTTTAAAAAAATCATTTCAATTAAGTTCATTTCTCTTTTTTTGTAGTATTGTATGGATAATGCATGAATAATTTTTTTTAAATTTGTCCAACATTCAGTTTTACTTCGCTTAATTGATGTTTAGATAATAGTCAGATATATGCATTATATGCTTATAGTTTTAAATGATTTTAATTATATTCTGTTCAATTATTTACATAGAATTATTAATTAATTATTATTATTTTAAACTAATCAGATTAGCATTTAATAAAAGTCATTATTTATCAATCTTTTTGCTTTGTACTTTAAAAATAATTTATATTCTAATTTCAAATTTCCATATGATAGATATTTCTCCTTCGAGTAGGTTTCTGACAGATTTCATAGTACTCTGTCTGCTTCTAGTATCATTTACACAATCTGAAATCATTAAAAACAAATACCAAACTCCAAAGAGTAAGGTCAAGTTTATTAATGTTTAAATGATTTTGATTTTAAAATATTTATAAGGATAGACAAAATTTTCAAATTCGTAATCACCAATCTTTTGTTAGGATAGAGAAATGCATTGAGCTTTTAACTTTTCAATAACATACATATAGAATGCGCGGTGTGGAATTTTCTGCGATAGTTTTATATTATCAAATCTAAGTCCAATAATTTTAGATGGCTTTCATCTGAGTGTTAGTGGCTGAAATATATATATTAGACATACAATATTTGTTTGTACAAATATTTGGTAAATACATATTAAATTATGATAACAAAGCATTGCTTCAATATTTTCAGAATTTAATCATCTATAATTCGAATTATTTGAATTAAATTTTAATTCCGCACAAAAGATACCTCCTGGCATTAGATTTGAGATCAATTTATTTGAAGAATTCATACTATTTATAAAAATAAAATATAAATTATGAACTAAAGGATAGAAAATAAATCAAGTACAAAAAATATACTATTTATGATGTTTTATAAGTATCTTAATCGATTCTTATTATTAGTTAATACTCTCGCTATATAAATTTATCTATCTTGCTCAAATTTTCAATCGTTGATAAAATACTTTTCATTCATCCACTCAAATTCAAACACATTTTTTAAAACTTTTAGTAGATGACATTTGAGGATAATACAGTTTTTTCAATAAATAAATTTAATTAATTTTTAATAATTTAACTAGAGTTTTAGAGATTTGCAATGCATCACAGGGGACTGTATGTCCGTCAAGGTGTATGAGAGCTTAACATAATAATGCAACAAGCCATATGAATAATATTAGGCCATATATATGGCCAAGAATTTGAACGAAAATTGGAAGTCAAAAAATTTCTTTTTTCGCACAAGCAACGTAATTTTTTCGAATCTTCTTTCTGTTCTCTGTGAATTTAAGCTTTTAAGACAAACTTATTTACGTTCATCAGAATCAGAATCATTGAGATATTTAGAGTTGAAATAGTTTAGGAGGTTATATATATATTGTTTGGCAACAAAACTATTGAAGAAGTAATGAATAAAAAACTCCAAAATTTAGAAGATTTCATACCTTTATTTTAATCTACAATATAATTTGCAACAATATATTTACATTCAGCACAAAAGTCTTAGGAAAATATGCAAATATAAAAGCAAATTATTAACATTTTAACGTATTGTAATTACAAATAACAAATAACATACACAATAAGCACGATTTTTCATCCATTTTATAGATTCTTTGAAAAACTAAAGATTGTGGAATTTATAAATCTTATTTGTGACACTCCACCTCAATTCATTTATTGTGGGTATTTAAAATTTTCTCTTACAGATAAATAATATAAAAACCTGTTTTTGAAGCTCAAAAATAATCTGTATATCATTAAGGTCCAAAAGATGAAAAACATCTTTTTTTTTTGGAAAAAAGTCTGAATCTATACAAATTTATAAAACTTAACACTGTCTATAGTTTGTTCAATTCCAGGAGGTGGTATTTTTACAATATGATTGCTACTGATCTGTCAAGATAAAAAGAGAAGGTATTGTCAAAGATGTTTCACTCTCTTCGAACTACCATTTAAAATCAAATTAAGTAGTATAATGATATAAACACAATCACATTTAGAAATTGTTAAGAAAAATGGAAGTTTAGAGTTACAATACATTTAGAGAATATATTTCATAATAGTTTCATTCAAAATATTGAGTAAAGAAAATTTTGGGGGATTTCAGCGTTGTAAAAAATTACTAGGGAAAAGAACATTATAAAATACACTGCTTTTTATAAATGGTTATCTATAAATAATAAACTTAAGATTCAAATTTATTTCAAGAAAATTAAATCCAAATATTAAATAACTAGCTTAATCAGATAACGAATTTCAGAGGTGTGTTCTTATTTTAAAAGTTTCTAATAAGTTTTGAGATTTGAATTTTATCATCATTTGCACTCACACTAGTCTTTTATCTTCTCAGATGTCAACATGATCTAGATGCATATGAATAAGGAATGAATAATTTTAATTTATGGATTAGACAGGATCAATGAAATCATTTTAAACATTAAGTAATTGTAAATTTTTTGATGACAAATAACATATCAAAACAGGCATTAAAGCATATCCTGTTTATAATACATTCTTATATACTGAGAACATCTATGACACATGCATAAAAAAGGATAACATTCAAATTCCAAGTATAAAATGTAATGCTGAGAGTTTATGATGATTCCAATATATAATTGATATTAATAAATAAAATATTTAAACAAGAATTTTTGGATGTTAAAAAATATAAATTGTTTAACATTTGAACTTTTTTAAATACATTGCAATGTACTACATATTTTGTAACTGAATGTGCAAGTAAGCATGCAATAAATGATGACGTTTATAGTTAATTCGTGAAATATCTTCTACAAACATTTGAATTGGTGAACTTTTAAATAAAATTTAATAAAGTGAAGCTAGATTGATCCAAGGTGCTACGATAGTAGCAATACGGACTATAGTACATCAGTGCTTAAAATAATCGTTCAGTGCATTAGTCCCAAATATACAAAGAGAGAAGCACATAAAATAAAGAAACTTTGCCAAAAATGAACCGGAAATAATTTTGGCTCACACCAACACACAAGTTTAATTTCAAACACACTGATATGCAAAATAAATGTTCAATTTGACATTCATTTCTTTGAAGGCCTATGATTGGTACTATCAACGAATCAATTAAATTTCATTTTTACATGAAGCAAACTCACATTTTTATATTAAGGCACAAAACTATTTAAATAAAATTTATTTTAATTTTTCTCATCCCTTTTTGATAATTCACGAAATTCCTAGAATTTTTTTGTATGAACAGGCAACTAAGAAAAAATAAAATTCCCACCCCATCTAATTTTCTTTAATTATTATTTTTAAGCAATTAGGTATTTTGAAATGCAATTTTTTAGGAAAAAGCTTTTCTTAATTTTCCGCAAATATATTTTCATTTATAAAATGATCATTATTTTGTGCAATGTCTTATGAATTAATGTAAATTATCTTTTTAATAAAACATAACCTTTGTTTCCGTTTGAAAATATTCTAACAAATGCCTAAATATTACACAATGTTAATAGCAAAATATTTAAAAAATATTAGTATATGATGAAAGAAAATGACAAAACATATATATAAATAAAAGGGAAATCATTATTTGCTTGATCCAAAATGATTCAAATTATTCCATTGATAAACAGATTGTTATTCTATTACTAATAACTATCCAATTTTCTAAATAAGCACCCAGTGCTATTTTAGTTAATCAGAATTCTGCTTGAAGACAAAAATAATTGTTAAAAATCCAGTTTTTTTATAAATATGAGGAATGAAAAAACTTTAATTTCAATATTATATTTATCTAGAACCTCATTAACTAAGAAAATGCATTTATGGAATAGTTACTATATTTGTCTAGTTATCTTTCTTTTTAGCTATTCAATTTCAAATAATAATAACAACTTATAGAGTTTTTTAAAATAAAAATCGGAGTTGCATATCGTTTTTTTTCAAACAATCGCTAAAAGAATCTAGAAGAAAATAAAAACCAGCAAAAGGGAAAGAAAATTCAATGCCTTGTTTGCAACGCGGCACTAGAAATAGTAGCCCTAGTAGCACGCAAATATTGCACAAGTTCATATAACATTTATCAATATTCACAATATTGTATAAAGTGAATTGTATAATATTGTAAATACAATATTATACAATATTGTGAATATTAATTAATATCATATCATATAGCACATTATATGACATTCATAAATATTAGCAATATTGTGAAATATTGATTAATATCATAAAATTGACATTAATAAATATTCGCAATATTGTATAATAATGTAGAATATTGATTAACATCACATAATATTGTACAATATTGTGAAACCTACTGTGCTCACTAGGTTGGAAATGGCTTTAAAAAGTTACTACACAGAAAGTGACGTCGACTTAGCCTTTTGTAGTTACATCCGATACAAAGCGAAAGATCATTTTGTTATTGTATTTCTGCAATTGTGTTCAGTAAATCCAAGACAAAAGTATCCTTTATATTCACAGCGTGTAAAAAGCAAATCAGAAAAATATGTTTACGAACTTACATATGAAATGTTTTAAATTGAGGGGAAAAAGCATCCTTAAATTATGCTAAAAAAGCCAAGCATTTAGAAAGTTATTTTATAAATTTTTAATAATATATCTTTTAAAACTAAAATTAGTTTCCAAAGTTATTTCTTAGAAGAAAAATGGACACTGTTATGAAAATAATTATTCATATTTTTTTTTATTTATTTTATTCATGATTTAATAATGAAAGCTGTGTAAATAGGCTGAAACAATTCAGAATTTGTCTGCTGGATTTATGCAACTGGAATGGTAAACTGGAAATTAAATATTGAATAAATAATAGTTGGCTGTAATTACTTAATATAATTTATCACTTATTCAAAGAACAGGATGTGAAACACGGCTCATACATGTACAATTGAGTGCCCATTAGTTTTACATTTTTACAAAGTGAAAACACAATCGTATATACAGATAAATACATTACTTTTAAATTTGTATATTTTCTTTCTCATTTTTTCATTGATACTATATCATTCATACTTTATCAACTGTTACTATATTATCGGGAAGTTTGTTTAGATAAATGTTTATACTACTAAAAGTGCATCAGCTACATATTAAATATTTCCTTTCATAATGAGCATTATAAAATAATTTACTGAGGGTTTAATGTACAGTTTTGTTTTAAAAATTATCAAAAATAATAATTACAGGGTATGACTTAATAATAAATTGACTATAGGGATAATATTTTAAAATATGAAACAATCAAAAGAAATATTTTCAAAAAACGGGACAGATCTGTATAATAACAGTTCCTTTTATTTAATTATAAAGAATTTCAATCCCTTCTGTGATTTATTTTTATTATGAGAATTCTTTAACATTTATATAGTCTACTTTTGCATGACACAAAATTTGCTGACACGGATCTAAAACTACTATAAAAACCTATCTATTATTGAGTGACTAACTACTAACTATTACATAACTTGGAAATCAGAAATAAATAAATAAATAGAACACAAAAATCTCTAACATACGCATATATTGACACTCACTTAATATTCTATTCTTCGTAATAAAGACCAAAAATAGATATGCAGTTAACAACTGCATTCTGTGTCTGATGGGGTTTTAAACGAAAATTGGATATATCCTTAGTTAATCAAATACTATGCAATATTAAATTATATGTTGCATCCACAATATTGTGTAATATTAGACAATACTGGATAATATTGTACAATATCGAACAATAA
>JAOUZG010050968.1:15443973-15456016 GCA_026289955.1 Argiope argentata
GTTGGAATAAAAATATATACTTTAGCCATATTGATGACATAATAAGAAATAAGATGATTCTTGGGAAACATGTGTTGATTCCATACATGTCACAGTTAAAGTTAAGTTCCATGTTGGCAAGCATTTTTTGTATTTTATGAATGATCAGTATAATTTGTTGACATATCAATTATTTTGAGAGAAACTGATTCAGAATTTTTTAGAAGATATTTTTAATGAAAATTCAAGCGAATGAACTCCACTTGTGGAAATAAATTAATAACAAATAAAAAAGATATTTCCGCTTTCTTCCATGGCAGATACTTTATAAAAGTTATATAAAAAAATTGCATTGAAATTTTAGTGAATCTTGACAAAAGATATGAATTTTTATCCACGTTCTCGGTTAAACTTGTTCTAATTTTTGCAATTACTATTGATTTTTTCGACCAACATATCTATTATTCTATAATTTCGAAATGTTATAACAGGAATAATTGTAGATTTATGTAGTAAAATAGTGTAGAAAATTATCATATTTTTAATGCTTTCAAGAAAACTACCTATTTTCTTAAGCTTCAAACTATAGCGTGCAGAGCATCTTAAATTCTTAAAACTAAAATAATACTCCAAGCATTTTAGAATTCCATAGACTTGTTTATTCTTTTCACTGAACATATATTACAAGCATTGCCAAATTCCAAAAGGTTTATAATTGATCTGATCAGCTATTATACAAAAATTAAACGAAATAAAATTAATAAAATATATTTATCAAAGAAAAAATCACTTGCTTTTAACTTTTAATAATATTTTAATTAATATAAAATAGTAACAGTTATAAAATGTCTAAAAAGGAATCGTTTGCTAAATGTCTATTAACAGATTTAGATTATGATATTTACCGAACACATAAAGTCTTTCGAAACTAATTAACATTTACAGCTGCGTATAAAATTGAAATAATTAATTAGTTCCTGATGATCAAATGAATTATAATGCTTTTTTTTTTACTCTCGGTAATACAATTCAACACTTGATACAAAGCAATACACAAGACAGAATCAAAATATACTCACGTTCATAGTCACTATTTCGTAAAATTTGTTCGTAGTATTTTCCATGTTTGCAATAAATGCCTTTATTTACAGTCGTTTCGTCAAACTCTGATGTTGAAGGCTGATTTTCGGATAACTTAGGCTCCGACTCAGCTCGGCAATGACTAGTGCATGTTTTAGATGTAGATCTACTAGTAGCCGATGAAGTTGAAATTCCAATGCTTCTGTGATAAATTTTAGATGAAGGATGATACGCTGAAGATTGCTGTAAGTAGAGAATCGAGGTGAATTCAAGACATCAATAAAATGTACTTTTAAAATTAATCATTTGCATGTAGAAATAATTACATATTGTTTGCAGTTTATTTGAAAAAACATTTTTAAATAAGTGATTCTGATAGAAATTGGAATGTTTTACTAATATAAATACTTTTCAACATCTGAAACAATCTTTTACTCTAGCTAATTAACTCAAAAGTCTTGAAAATCTTATTACCTATACCGAAATACAAATTCACTTTATTTCTTTATAATTTAAATGAATTCTAATTACTTTATTTTTACAGTCACAGCGGGAAAGAAGTATTTAATAAAACATATATTTCTTCTTTTCAAGAGATTGATTAAGTACATTTATCCTAATTCGTTTTAAGATAGAAAAATCAGAATTTTCCAGTTTTAAATTTTATTAAATTATTCTTAAGTTTTATTATCCTAATTTCCAATGATAACTCTTTTCTCCTTCTCTTATTTTTTTAGGCATAGCATCCTATTTTACACAAAAGAATATTTATTAAAAAATAGGAGACACAATTCTTCATTCTTTCTAAATTGCAATGTATTTTTAAAAATCTTTACATTTATTTTACGCATCAAAACAGTAACATTAAATTATAACTTTACTTCTTGTAATATTAAATTGTAACCCTACTTCTAGTAATATTAAATTGTAACCCTACTTCTAGTAACATTAAATTGTAACCCTATTCCCAGTAACATTAAATGATAACCATACTTCCAATAACATTAAATTGTAACTATACTTCCAGTAACATTGAATTGTAACCCTGGCTCCAATATTATTAAATTGTAACCATACTTCAAATATTATTTAATAATAGCTATACTTCTAGTAATATTAAATTGTAACCCTATTTTCAGTAACATTACATTGTAACCCTACTTCAAGTAACATTAAATTGTAGCCCTATTTCCAGTAACCATACTCTCAGTAATATTAATTCGAATTATTGCATTAACCTAAGAAAAAAATTGTTCCATATAGAGATAAAATGTGACAGACTTGAAACTTACAAAGACAGAAACTGGGTTTTTCCGTACTAAATAATTTTTAAAAAAAACTCTATATCAATTTAAAATAAAAATCATTTCCATATTAATCATAATCATTTAATTTATATCATTTCCTTACAGATAAATATATCACAAGATACATATAAATATAAATATTATCATAATTCTTGCAAGGAGCTCATAAAATGGGATCTTCACAATATATATCTCTAACTCCTTTTCTGATCTTTCACAGATTAAATGTTAAACATAAGCTTTATAAAAAAAAATGCCAAACGAAGTATTTTCATACATCGTTCATAATAACATTTAATTACATATTGCATTTTAATAGATATTATCAAAAAGCGAAGTGAAAGAATATCATTTTGTCACTAATATTAACTGAGAAAATAGCATTTTATCTTTAACATCCTTTATAGTTTTCAGAAAGGAATTGTGGTCTTACCAATGAAGACTGAATGCCATTCATTTCTGGGTATTTGTTGCTCTTACAAAGTCTGAACCACATAAAACAAATTTGTTGTTGCACCTATTGGCATAAAAAAAGAAAACAAATGTAAAAATAAAATTAATTTTATTGAATTAAGCGAGAAAAAGTAATAAAAATCAATAATACAAGAAAATTTAAAATAAATATACATACCTTTTTATTAATTACACAGTAGCCAACAAAGATATATACCCCTTCTAACAGACAAAAGAAGGAGAAAGCATACTGAAGAATTGCATGTGTTTCATTAACAGAAAGAATAGCGAGAACCCAAGTTGAACCTTGAATAGGGAGTAATATCACAGCTAACCAAAGTAAAGTCCTGCAAATAAGAATTAAATTTAAAATATTATAATCAGAATGGATAAAATGAATGTAGTAATGCAAGTAACGAAGAATAAATGCTTAAATAGTTAAAAGATAGATATATGAGATATGTCTTGTGTGTGTGTGTGTGTGTGTGTGTGTGTGTGTGTGTGTGTGTGTGTTCAAGGTGTCATAAAAAAGAAAAAAACACGTTTAGTTATGCAACTGTTGCAATTAAACAAATACTTCTTGCAACAACATTTCATGAAAGAAGATATTCAATTGTATGAAAGTACTTTGGTTTCTGTAGATGCAATAAAAAGTTACAAAAATCTATTTTTTACAGAGCCTCCATACCAAGAAAATAAAATGTCAATGAGTAAAAGGCTTTTCTTATACTAATCTATAAGCACACAAGATATCTTTTTTTTGTATCTGTAATTCTGCTAAAATATTAAAAGGCAAATTAATTAGACCATTTTTCTACAAACTATTGTATGAAAGAGTTTTTCATTGTATTTTTCAAGAATTATATACTTTTATAGAAGGCAAAATCATGATGTATTCATGATCATAAAATATGATAAATTTACTTTTTACAACGATGCTAGGAACTCAGAGAATGACATGAGTATCCTTTTGCAGTTAAGTCATCATTAAAATTACCTGTAACATAATTAATAAGTATTTCAAAATGCTTCTATATTAAAATTTATCATTCATTAAGGGTGTTTAGAATCACGTACACGATTTCAACTAAATAATTTTCTTTTCTTTTTCAATTTTTCACTACTTTTCTGAGAAATGCATTAAATTGCTCAAACTTCGTTGTAAAAATTGTTTCTTTCGAAATTCGAATATAATAAAAACGTCCTCCTGAATTTGTAATGGACCTATTACTTCAAATTTTATTGACGAAACGTGAAAATAAACAATAAAGAGCTTTAAAATTTAAAAATAAAGCACTTTCATTTTAAAGCAGTTCTATTTTTAAAATTTAAAAATAAAAAGCTTTAAAATATTAATAGCATTTTTTAACTTTTCAAGTATTTATCTCTATAAGAGCACTAACTTTTATATAAGAATTGAAAAGAGTATTTTTAAAACAATACTTACTTTAAATTACCGAAATCCATTATAGAATCTTTGCATTGCAGGCTTGACTTCAAGGCTGCTATGAAAACAAACAGGGTAACCTGAAAATATTATTATATGTTGAAATACTTTGGTAATCCATGGTAAAAGGAAATATTGTTCTAGTATACGATTTCCTGTTTCTGCACAAAATTAATGTATGCAATAGATGTTTTAATAGCGTTCCACAGATCATACTTTTATCATCTCACATACAGAAGCTCTAGCTGAATCCAAAATAGTAAGGCATATTGTGTAAATTTATAAAAGGTGTTTTCTGTGTGAGTGTGTTTTATTTTAACGACAGAAAGCTTCAGTTTTCTCTTCCTCTTTTTGTCATATTCGTGAATTGTTTGCAGACAGTCGCTTCAGTCTTTGAAGAGTTACAAATAGAAGTTCACATAGGTAATCATATATAAATAATTTTAAAGTAATTTAGAATAACGGTAAAATCTCTTTCCTCTGTCGAAAAATAAATATTAAAATTTCAGTTTCGGTGTAGGAAAAAAATATTTTGAAATAGGAAGAATCAATGTATTCAGAAATACTTCTAAAAATGAAGCTATTCATTCTTCACATACAAAATTAGAAAATTTTTATTGCATTCTGAATTATTGCATAATAAAGTAATACATTCTTTTGACTGAGTTTTCTTATACTGACCAAATATCCCTTGTTTTTATTAGTAATCATCTACAGCAAATTTAATATATTTCAAATAAATATAACAAGTTAAGAATCAACGCAAGTCGAAATATTTTTGCCACAAAATTGCGAACTTTCACATGTTGACAGGCAATCATCCCCAAAGTCAAAATTATGTTCGCGACTCGTTGACAGCGAATTTTTTGCCACAGTATAGTTTAGGGGAGAAGAGCAGTCGTACGTCGAAAAATTCATTTAGAAATCATAAATACCTTTCCGTTTTGATAAGATATTAGATATTTTGTGGGGCTTCGCTGCAAGTCACAACGAAGTATTTCAAAACTGACATCTATGATCTTTTACCAGCACAAGTAGATAAAAAGTTCTTATTTCTAAACACAAAAGTAGCTTCGAATTTGATTTAATTATATGTATGTGTATACGAAAAAAAATTTAAAATATCGAAACACGCTGTTTATTTAGAAATCCATATGTTTAAGTGGCATAAAAATATTTTTTAAAATAATACATACAACAACGATAACGCAGACAGGTCCCACTAGACTCCAAACCACATTTTCATGAACAGAAAGCCAGCAGCTATATACACAAATATAAAAAAGTAGTATAGTGAATTATGTAAATATAAAAAAGTAGTATAGTAGTATAACAAAACAGCACCTTAAAAACTATAAAATAGTATTATCATTTACATATCATGAACAAATCAAGCTTATACGAAAATATTAAAAATACAAGAAATTTTGTAAGAATAAAAGTACATGAACCCACTTCAAGACGCTTGTCAACAAATCAACTTATTTAAAAGTAGTATTTATCCCGTCTATTTTAACATAAATAATTATAATTATTCCTACAGTCTTTATCTTCTTGATATTCAGGACTAAATATCGAGACTATATATAATATTCGTCATGAATGATTTCAGTCATGATATTTCACATCAATTCAATACTTTTTTTCATAAAACTTTAGAATCTTATATAACATTCTAAATTTCGCATAAACTGTATATCTCCTCTCTATAAGTTCTACCGCTCATATCTTGAGAAACGGATTTTTTTCCAATAAACACGATTAGTATATTTCAAAATAAAATCTCTAAGATATTCACATTATTCGTCAATTAAAATAAAACATTCTTCAAACGAATGATTTTTCAAAATATGACGAAAGGATCGGTAAATGAAATTGTACAGACATTTTATAATACGTTCGAATAGAAAATTTCAAAACGTTCATGCAATAAAGGAATTCATTTCCGAATTTTAACATCTGTACAAAAATACTGCAATGAAAAGTGACAGAATATTGACACTTGACATGCAGAAAATGTTTTACTATAGTAATTATGCTGTAACAGAATATACTGTTTCCTAATATTTTAGGGCAAATAACATTCTAAAATTTTCAATAACTGCAGTTTTTGGAATTAATGCATAAATTTAAAATAAGCCAGTGAAATATCCCAATTTGTAAAACAACAATTTAAAATAGTAAAATAAAGGATATTAAAAGCAACATCCTTGCTTACAAAAAGTGATTTCCATATTGATCAACGCTAACACCAACAGACAATCCAACTATAAGAGCAGGTGCACCTGAAATTAAAAAAGAAAAATGTTTTAAAAATGACTGAATTACAAAAAGAAATTATATAATAAATATCCCAAATGAAACTGAATATATCTCCATTGGTTACTCCATGGGTATATGAATAGTGCTTGAAAAAAATTAAATAGAACCAAAAAAACAGCTCCTTTTTTTAAAAAATTGACTAATTTCTATGGTATGACTCATATTTCAAATCGTTAACCTAAAATTTTGGATACCTTTGCATGAATTCACACATAGTTATGTCGACGTCCTCCACTAATCGCTCAAAAATGCAAGGTAACCAAGCTACAGAAAGCTTTCCTTCTTTATGATAATTACGTTGCTATTTTCTCCTCCTTATATATATATATACTAGCGGACCCGACAGACGTTGTCCGAAAATTTCAAACCTTCTTAAATAAGTTATAACAATCTGGTTCGTTTTGATGAAAAATTGTATGGAAATGTTATTACAATACCTGACGTCATCAGGTGTACAGTTCCCACAATTAAACCTATCGATTGCTTGTGAGTATGTGTATACTTTGAGCTAAGTTGAATAAAGAAGCTTAAACTGAACAACTGAACTGAAACTAAAACTTTACTGTTTCTATTCTACTTTGTTGAATAGAAACTTAAACTTGTTTTAATTAAAGGGTAAAAAAAGATGAAATTCGTCCTATTGTTCTTAAATGTATATTTTTTTAATGTACAAAAAATAAATTTATCGTAATACCATTTCATGCCCAATATTTTAGGTTAATCCTTGTGGGGTATAAACAAACTAATTCGATGGTTTTCTAACCTTCGAACACGCAACATATAATTGGCAATGCGAAAAGCAAGGATTTTCTAAATCTAAGCCTCAAATTGCCATCGTTTGACCTTTTGACTTATTAATAGTCATAGCAAATGCCAAGCGAATTGGAAATTGCAAACGTTTGAATGGGATAGGTGAATCTGAAGGAATCATTGGGATCCGTGGTAAAAGTACAACTTCATCTTGAAATTTGCCGTTCAAAATAGTAGCCTCAAGAATATTTCTCATGATTTTTTTAATGACTAATTTTGGTGCATTCAAATTTCGAAGCAAAATGATAGGTGAGCCAATCTTCAATCTCAAGTTATGTGGTAAAGTTTTACAAATTAGCTCTGCATTGAAAAGATATAAATTAAAACATGTTTGTTTTAAAGCTTATTAATTGGGTTAATAATGTATTCGTTATAAATGCATGTTATCATGAAATAGCAGGGTCGAAAGAAATCAACTTGAAGACTTTGGCAAAGATAATCCAAATACACCTTTCTTATACTTTGATTGATGTCAAATGTTTGACAGTTAGAGGGAGTTTGTTATAAATTTTTAAGCAAATGCGTGAATTTTCTACACCAGTTTGGGTAACAAAAATTGGTTATGAATTTTTAATTCCTTTATTTGTTTTGTTTTAATTCAAAAGTACTTCAAAATGAATCCGAAAAAAATCGATCAATTAACAATGTTTAGTTTTAAATGCATCAAACACTAAAAAAATAAAAATTGTTTAAAACATATCCTTTTAGGTATTAAAAAATCGATGAAATTTGCAATATCTTTATTTTGATATTTGATGTATATTTAAACTGTAAGCTATCGTTTGTGAAAAAATTATTATGATATATTAATTCGTTTGCTCAATATCAGCATTTTTTTTTTATTGTTGTTAGGATGCCACACCCACTTGTTTCCATTTGGACAGCAGCAGTAAAAACAGTTTCGTTTTCCTCCAAACACTGCTAGTGAGCATTATTTGTAATTCTGATTTTAAGGTGTTGTTTTTGCTTTGGCAGATGTTAAAAACTTCTACCTTTTCTTTCTTTTATTGTTTGTTTTGGTTTGTTCATTCATTCGTCATACATTTCATATTCGAATGGCTCGTTTCAGTTTCTTTGAAATTAGATGCAAAAACCGTTCTATTGAGGGTTAAAATTGAAAATTACTTTTAATTACCTTTTTTTTCTAAATTTTGTTTTAAACATTTTTTTTATCAGCTTTCATTACCGAAAGCCTAAAGGACGTCCAAATAAAAGCAGACAAAGTCTGAAAATGTTAAGATCTGATGGACAAAGAAATCCTTTGATTCATAACCAAGCAATTCTAATGACATTTTGGAAGCTTCTACCAACTACAATAAACCTGAAATAGTGAATTCATCGTCAAAAAATTGTATATAATAGTTACATTGTTTTGTGCAATCACTTTAGTATTCTTTTTTGAAGAATATTCTTTGTCATGAATGTCAGGAAAAATTTCTTCAAATCCTTCAAGCAAGGTTTTTTTTTTCATCAAAAATGTGTCTATTATGTGCTAAATATGGTAAAGAGTTTTGTTCTGTATTTACTGGTGATAGGGAACTTACATTAAAAAGAACACCTTTAAGTGAACAACAAAGTTATAGAGGCCTTCTTGTCTCCACAAAGAAAATATAACAAAATTTGATTGCTGTTTTATTATAACTCAGAAAAAAAAGTACATTATATAAAATAAATTGTATCTTATAAGCATGTATCATATTTTTATCATATAAAAACAATGAATATGAAAAAAATTCAAAAAAAAATCAGTACATGTCAAATTAGAAGAAAAACATGAGCTCTTAATTTATGAAACAGGTGAATTTTGATTTGCTTCAAATTTTTTATACTTGTTTATGGCTGCATATATAGTTTAAAATGTTATATGAATATAAATTAATCTTTGTGGTTAATGAAATGCTATTAAGAAAGTCTAAAGTCTAAATTTTTGATGAAAAAAAGGATTTGGTTTGGTTTCACGAATAGTATTTCCTTTATATTATTTGATAACTCTTACAAAAATATTTTAAATTTATAGATGTATATATTTCATAAAATAAACAATTATTTTAATAAATATGAATATTTAACAAATTTAATTTATTTCAATTCTGTTTTTGGTCTGTAAATGTACATATAAATGTATTTTTAGCTTTTCTACAAAATAAAATTTTGTGATGCTCTTCAAAATTTCAAATACTCTATGCATTCTACTTTTAGTTACAACTCTGAAACCTTTCTCTTATGCTTTATGAACATATAGTAATATAATTTGCATTTATAGATGAATTATGTAACTAATATTTTTTTATTGAAAACCTCAAGTAATATTATTGCATTGATTTTTTAAAATTTTTTCAAAAAAAAAGTCAAAAATATCAAGTTTTAAAGGGAAAATCACATTTTGAATAAATTCAAGCATGCAAAATATCATGAAAATTTCAAAACAATACAATATTTGTGTCTATTAATTAAGATTTATAAATTGACTGGGTCTGGATTTGAATTGGGTCTGGATTTGAATGAATACTCTGCGTGAATTAATCAATTTTGCTTTCATAAAGTTGATTTATAGAATTAATAATATGGATACTGTGAAATAGAAAACTTTATTTTGCATTTACTTTTTTAGAAAATATATTTATTTATTTCATTTCAAACAATCATATGCTGAAAATTACATTTATCTGGAATTAATTTGCAGCAAAAATTTAAAAAAAATATAAACAGAATCTCGAAAGCATGTTAAGCCGAACATTGTTAGCATGGGAAGAAAAAAACTGAAGACTTATTCATTTGGTGATTACTTATGACTACAACTTAAAACAACTTAAAAAGATGTACTTAAAAAAATATATAAAATAAATTATATCTTAGAAGCATGTATCATATTACTATCATATAATAACAATGAATATGAAAAAAATTCAAAAAAATCAGTACATGTCAAATTAGAAGAAAAACATGAGCTCATAATTTATGAAACAGGCGAATTTTGATTTGCTTCAAATTTTTTATTATATTTGTTTATGGCTGCATATATAGTTTTAAAATGTTATATGAATATAAATTAATCTTTGTGGCTAATGAAATGCTATTAAGAAAGTCTAATTTTTATTTGAACATTTTTTTTGATGAAAAAAAGGAGTTGGTTTGGTTTCACCAGTAGTATTTCCTTTATATTCTTTGAGAACTCTTACAAAAATATTTTAAATTTATAGATGTATATATTTCATAAAATAAACAATTATTTTAATAAATATGAATATTTAACAAATTTAATTTATTTCAATTATGTTTTTGATCTGTAAATGTACATTTAGATGTATTTTTCGCAAAATATAGTTTTCTATTTCACAGTATCTATATTATTAATTTTATAAATCAACTTCATGAAAGCAAAATTGTTTAATTCATGCAGAGTATTCATTCAAATCCGGACCCAACGACCAATTTGTAAATCTTTATTAGTAGACACAAATATTACTTTGAAATTTTCTTAATATTTTGCATGCTTGAATTTATTCAAAATGTAATTTTCCCTTTATCGCCAAATTTCTCGCCAATTTGGCGGAAGCCGTATACGGGAGCTGAGCCTTGAGGGGAGGGGTCTTCAATAAAAAAATATAAATGCATAAAGTTTCAGAGTTGTAACTAAAAGTAGAATGCATAGAGTATTTGAAATTTTGAAGAGCATCACAAAATTTCATTTTGAGGAAAAGCTAAAAATACGGGTGATTAGTAGTTTAACCCCCTTCTTCGCCAAGTTGGCGATAATTTGCCAAAGATGGCAACTTTATGGTTTTCCTATTAAACTACGATCACACCTGCGTTTACTTTTATAGAAAAATATATTTATTTATTTCATTTCAAAGAATCTTTTGCTGAAAATTACATTTTTCTGGATTTAATTTGTAGCAAAAATTTTAATAGAATATAAACAGAATCTTGAAAACATGTTAAGCCGAACATTGCTAGCATGGGGAAAAAACCCGAAGCCTTATTCATTTGGAAATTACTTATTACTACGACTTAAAATAACTTTAAAAAAAGATGTACTTAAAAATATATAACTAATAGAAATGCTGTTTAATTACAAAAGCAACATAACTAACCTTTTAACAGCGTGTATCTGAAGTAAAACAAAACAGCAAATCAATAGTTTTGTCTCCGTTTAAATAAAGTGCTCAACAAAATGCGCATGCGTTAAACTTCATCAACAGAAAATGCATTTTTTTTTTTCCTACATGAGTTGGACAGATTAGAAATTTTTAATTTCCTTTATTCTGTTTTATTTTAATTCAAAAGTACATCAGAATGAACCTTAAAGGCCTATTAATTAACGATGCTTAATTTTAAATGCAATAAATGCGATGAAAATAAAAAAAATCGTTTGAAATAATCGATCAGAAACATGTTAAGCCTAACCTCATCGCGGTTAGAAAAAAAATCTAAAACCTTACTTATTTCGCGATGGGGGAAGGAAGTTATTTTGGCGGGAAAGTTAGTTTTTAATTAATAATTAAAATTCTACAATTTGTAGTGGACTGAATTGTGAATCTAAACCAATCTCGAATCCGCTTGAACACACACAAAAAATTTCATTAAAATCGAACCAATCGTCTAGGAGGAGTTCAGTCACATACACACGCACAGAAGAATTTTA
>JAOUZG010050968.1:15456116-15479824 GCA_026289955.1 Argiope argentata
CGTACGCAAAATGAACAAACATAGAAACGAGTATTTCAAGAAAGAAACATATACGCTCTTTGTACTCATCTAAATATTAATATTTAGGTTGTAGCACATTCGTATTAATATGCACAACTATAATCAATGCATAAGATCGGTCAGAGAATTAAAAAAATCAATTTTAAAAACTAATTTTCTTAATTTCCAAGTCATGAAGTAATTGAATTATCTACAGAGCATTAAATATTGTAAGTTGCTCATAACTTTCTGCATTTTTAGTGCAATGCACGAAATATGAGCTATTGTTATAAAAAATATACCTCTTTCATAAAATGACTTAACATTAATGGCTTCATTAACTTTATCGTCCAGCCGATGATTAATGAACACATTAGGCTCTTAAATAAAATAAATTATTAATAGAAATGTATGATTTTATGAAATTATATGATACAATAAAACCACAACATCAGAGAAAAATAACAATGAAAGGATTTAAAAATTAAAGGAATCTGTTGAATTAATCTCTTCGTCCATAAGCTCGTTTAAACTGTTTGTTAGATATCATATAATGATAGTGTTATTCAGTGTTATTTCAATCCAAGTAAGAAAGCAAAGAACACCTCACCATTAATGTGAATTTAAAAGACAAATTAATTAATTGCTGCTTTTGCTTGGTTCTGAAAATACTGTAACAAAAAAGGTGGATGATAGAACACAAGAGGAACACTATTAATCACGCAAACTAGAATCGAAGTTTATTCATAATGTCACAAAGACAACTTGAAAATCAAATGAGTTACTGAAAGGACATTGAAGATTAGTGCTAAATCCAGGACCTCCTAGGTACAATCATCCACAATCATTTAAGAATCCACGACCTGTTCCTGTGATAAATAGTATATACCTTGACATGCGGTTTGGTCTCTAAGGTCTCTGAATCTGAAATAAGTGGATTTCTGCATCAACGTACAGATAAAGAAGTTGATACATCACATTACTGATTTTCAGGTCTTTTTGCATATAACCGGCAAGTAACTCTATATTTTCTTGCCAATAAGAATATACGGCAACTTAAAGTTCTATGACAAATGTTGTTACTCTTCATGTATTATATCAACCTTCATTTTTCTGTTTCAGAAGAAATAACGAAATAACTTGGTCAATAATACACTTACCAAATCCAATCGAGAAATAACAATGCATATGACCATGATTTATGTCACACAAAATGTTCATTTATAATGTAAAAAAAAAACAAATTCAAAATCAAATGAGTTACTGAAACGATATTGAAGAATAGTGCTAAATCCAGGATTTCCTAGATACAACCATCCACCCTACAAATGAAATGGAAGAATTCAAAACCTGCTCCTGTGATAAAATTGCCTGCTGTCTGCCATAATTATGTGAGTCACTGAGTAGTTCTTATTTGAGAAATGATAGTATATACCTTGATTTGTGGTTTGGTCTCTAAGGTCAATCTGAAACAAATGAGTTTCTGAATCGATTAACAGATGAAGAAGTTTATGTCTTACATTACTGATTTTCAAATCTTTTTGCATATAATGGGCAAGTAACACTAATTTCTCCTGCCAGTGTAAATATACGACAAATTGAAATTCTATGGCAAATGTTACTCTTCATGTATAATATCATCCTTCATTTTTCTGTTACAGAAGCTCGCAGACACCTTTTATATCATAATAATGGTATGAATGATCAATGATGCACTTACCAAATCCGATCGAGAAATAGCAATGCATGGGGCCATGATTTATATCACACAAATTGGTCATCATTCTAAAAATATGAATTGCTTCGACTAGTAGCCAAGAAAAGATTGCAAGGAACAAAAAGTGCAACAGAATGGCAACCATTTTGCATGGAAACTAAAAAAAAGAATTGCAATAAATTATTTACAAATAACATATTTTGAATACCTCGAGAGCACTTAAAACTTTTACACAGAAAGAATATGCTTACTTGCTGAAAAACGAGGGTATGTCTCGATTTAAGAGCAATCAAGAAAATGAGCTCAGCGGCAAATATACAACTAACAAGGCAGATGTGAATTGTGTTGCTGTTCGTCTGAGAACCACGTAATAAGCAGAATACCAGGAATGTCAACGCCAGGAGAATTAGTGATGTGACTATAGCGAGATATGAAACCACATTCTGTACAAGAGATTCTGAGGGAACAAACTGAAACAACAAAAAGTATCATGATATATTTGCTAAATTTTAAACAAAATAGTTGCAGAAAAAATTTCGAAGTTTTTAATATTAGATTGTTCTTATTACATAAAATATGAAGAAGAAAATACTAATGTAACAAACTTCATAACAGCTCCATTTTTATTAGATCCAATCACTTAATAGACGATTAAAATAGTAGTAGAAAAATTCCAAATTTTAAATATTAGTTTGATCCTATTACATAAAATATGAAGATGTATGCTAATGTAACAAACTTCGTTGCAGAAACAATTTTATTAGATCCCATGACATAGAAATTTAACGAAAAAAATACAAAGTTAACAAACCTCGTTATGACTTTTCTCCATTATTACAGTGAAACTGCTTAAATGATTGCAGCTGCAATTGACGTATGGGCTACCATGGACATATGATTCAACTTTACATCCTTCACTCGACCAGTGGCCCCGGCTGTAAATTAAAAGAAAGGATGTAGCATAAAGCAATTTCTACAGATAAGAAAAATCCACATTTAACATATTAAAATAATAAATGCTTAGTTAAATACTTTTATTTGAAAAATAAATATTATCAGGTACTAATCTGTCCCTTATAATTATTTATTTTTCCAATGATTAATAAAATACTAGAAACATAAAATGCACAATCATGCTTAACTAAATCAAAAATTCAATATTTATAGGTGTATAGCTGTATCTGATAATTATCATTTTAATAATTTTGATAAAATTTAAAACCTGCTCTTGGATTTCATTTAAATTTAAACGATACCAAGAAAATACTTCTGCATTTTCAAGTTGATGGTTCTCTAATAAAATAAGAAATATACATTTACAAGAGATCGAAAAATTATTCGGACAATTTCATTTTACAGTTTAAGTTAAGGAAAGAAAATCATAAATTTTATAATAACCTAATAATTTTCATTTCCTTTTGCTTATTTTCGTCTGTACTATTCTAGTATGAGAATAGTATTTTCTTGCAAAACGAAGGTAATCATATAAATTTAAAGTAAATCTTTCGTAAAGCAGTACAAAATCGTCAAATCATAAACGCAGCTAAAAATATATAATCATTCTTCTGAATACACTATTATTCGCTTAAGTAAATTCATAGTAATATAAACATTTATATCGAAATATGAAGCACTTTTGAAGCTTCATCATGACTTCAATAGTCTCTTATATCAAAAAAGGAAACATACAGGAAATTTGTATATTGATGTTTTGCTACAGCTCCAATAATCCCCTAAAGATAAGTAATATCACTGACTCTCCGACCCGCCCGAAGGCACACGGATAATGAAAACTGATTGACAGGACCACCGCAACATCAACACTGGCTAGAATTGTGGTTGTGTCCTAAAGGCCATCACCGACCACGTTACAACCCTTCCATAAGGAATTACGTCCAGTCGCCGATGGGAGGAACCAGATCCCTCAACCTATTTCTGTACTCCCCCGGGTGGTGAAATCCAACCACCATACCGGAAGCATCTTATCCTCTTTTCGAGATGTTCCGTAGGGGGGATCTTACATAAAGATGAGTCATACCAGACTTTCTAACCCACCACTAAGGCACATGGATTAAAACAATAAGGCTGAATGACCAGACCGTAGCAACAACAACACAAACGGGAACTGTGGTTTAGTCCTAATGGTCATCAACAGCCACGGTACAAGCCATCCTATAGGAAGAACGTCCCGGCATCGACGGGAGAAGCCTATCCTCACCTATTAGTGTACTCTCCAGGGTGGTGAGACCCAACCACCAAATCGCAAGCATATCAGCCTCATTTCGAGGTTCCCCCAGGGGGGGGGATTTACATAAAAATAAGCTATATTTTTGTATACTAACTTTTCGTTGGTACTCCAATAGACACATTGGGGACTAGTTCCAGTCGAATTAAAAACTCGAAAGAGCAATTTTGCATTTAAATGCTGTCCAGAGTGGTCTTCAGAAGAGTTAATTGATTGCACAACAACAGTTAAAATTGGAGCATTAACACCAACAGGGATTCCATGAAAGCTGCAAAGAAAAATCGTATTAAAAGCATAAATGACGCTTTTAAAACATAAAAATTGCTAATATTATATTTTATGAACATGTTATTGATCCAACACTTTCTCAGTGGGTAACTGTGTTTTATTAACAGTTATATTTAACATTAAATACAAGTTTAAATTCCATTTTATGGATATTATCATATGCTTTACCTTTTCCTTTTAGGTCATATTTTAATGTATTTAACGATTTTTTCTTTGAATTTAGATCTGATTGTACTGTATAAAAGCAAATTTGTTGGGGGAAAAGTCTCTTTTCCAAACTATATATAGCTCAACTGATCTCAATATATTATATTTCAACTGAAACTATATCTATTATTTTTTCCTCGGTAATACAAACTGTTTCAAAATTAATACACGTTAAGGTTTTTTTTTTTTTTTTTTGAATTTTTGAAGCAGTTTTACTTATTCTCTTTGATGATTTTCGAATTTGAACAAACGCAGTTGCAAGTAAGTTTCATCTTTTTTATATTTTTTTATTCATTCACCTTCAAGATATTTAAAAGCATAACTTTTTTCATGGTTACTTATCTCTTGTTATACTTATGGTTACAAGTAATTTTTTCAAAATGTTTTCTTTAAGGGTATTACACTTTAAAACTTCGAAAACAAATTCCCATTTGGTGCGAAATTAATAATGCTAAGGAAAAAAAATATTGCTGTGATAGTTTATATGAAAAATTTTGAAACATATCTTCTCTAGCGAAGAAATATTAAATTAATGTGAAGCCCAAAAAATAAAAAATAAAAACGAAAAGCCGCAGAAAGTTAAAACGCTTGATTTATCATAATCTATGAGAGGTTTTTTAATGATTTCGCTACAATACTAAATAATAATAATTATCATTTTAAATTGTATTAAAAGAAATTAGAAAATATTATAATTCAGATATGTTAACAACCTTTCCAGTCAATAAATAAATCACAGAAGATTGAGTAATTATAATACTGCTTAGTGTACTTTAACAAGATAATTGCTTCCTGCAAATTTTAAGAGAAATATCTGTTTACAAAGATGTTAAATATCCACTTAAGTTGAATGCACAATGTACAGTAAAGCAATAATAGATTTTTAAAAATTGCAAAAAATTTTTTAGGGAAAATTCAAATAGAATAAATGTTACAGTACCAAATCGAAAAATAATATTCAAAATAATTACCTCACTGAATCATCAAATACATCTGGAATAAGTTGCCCCATTGTAGAATATATTACATATCCCACAACCGCATTTTCCTTATACGTGCCAACATGATTATTTGAGGTATCTGTAAAGAAAATTCCGTTTTGTTAACAATTACTTGAATTTTTATTAAGAACATTCTTCATTAAATTTTTAAAGAAAGGATTTTTAAAAATCAAAAACACAGGCTTCTTATTAATCTAACTCAGTGGTAATTCAAATAAATAAAAAGTCACGAGCGATTATATCGCAAATGAATGAGATTATACACGATTCACTTTTTGTTTAACATCATTATCTTAAATGCTTATTCGTGCATTTTTTAAAGCCAACAAGTTTATTATACAGAATACTAATTACATGTTATTATACAAGAGTCTGCTCAAATGCATTAATTAGTTTTATTACATAGATTTATAATTTATATATAAATTATAGATTTACACATAGATTATATAGCTTTATATCGGATTTATAAATACAGTTATATAGAACTGAAGATGATGAAAATTCTATCAACATGAGTCGTTATTCATTATAGGTTATTTTACATACACACATCATTCTGCTATATTTTCAACATTCTTGTCGATAAATAAATACGATAATTGATAAATCGCGTATGAGTGATGGATTTCTGGATTATCATCTCATATATATTGGGTGTCCATAATTAAACGATCCTACTTTAAAGTTGTCTACAGGCGAAACTATTGTTCAGAAAGTTATGAAATTTTATGTAGGACATAACGAAGAAATGGGAATTTGTTTGAGTGAATAAAACAAATAGTTCAAACTTTCGCAACCAGGAGCAGTTTTTCAAATGAATTACACATTTAGCATATTTTTGATCAATTTTATTACAACAGAACATGTTCAACATGACGGCCATCCTTTTCTGCTGCCATCTGGAATCAATGCCTTTCGAGGACAATTTTCATGCAAGAAGGAGCTCTTCCACACATTAACCGTTGTGTAAAGTAAGTTCTCCATAATCCTTTTACAGATGAACCTGTCACCAGCCGTCACTTTCATTATCTGTGACCTCCCCGGTTTCCAGACTTAATCCATGTGACTTTTGGCTTTGGGGACATTTAAAAAATATGGTAAGTCGTGATAATCCAAAAACTTTATCAGATTTAAAAAGCAGCATCTCATAGCATGTTTTACTAGTTCCCAGAACACACTACTGTAAATTGTAGAACATGCTATCGTACGATTCCAGATAGTGGTGGAAAATGATGGCCGTCATGTTGAACATGTTTTGTTATAATTAAATTTGTCAAAAATATGCTAAATGGGTAATTCATTTGAAAAACTGCCCTTTGTACCGAAAGTTTGAACTATTTGTTTTATTCGCTCAAACAAATTCCTATCTCTTCATTATGTCCTATACAAAATTTCATAGCTTTCTGAACAATAGTTTCACCTGTAAATAAATACCTTTAAAGTTGGGTCGTTGATTATGGACACCCAGTATTTCAAGTTAAACAAAATTTATTATGAATCAGTCTTGTAATTTTGAACTACCAAGCGATAATGAATGTGGAACTAAATCGGAAACTCTCTCTCGAATAATTCATGCCTTTTCTTTCATAACATACCAAAGCGAATATGCTTCACACAGAATAAATATGAAACCAGTAGGCTTCAATATTCAAAAGGCCTATAGTATTGAGGAACCCTAACCTTAGGATCTTCAACTAAGTAATTGGAAATTTTCGGAATAACACAAGCTTACATTTGGAAAAATAATATACAAATAGATAAATAAATAAATAAAGCCATTGTTTTAAAGTTTTCAATGATATTAGGACAGTATAACTTTTTCAACCATCACAATCCAAGTCTACTCTATCCTTTTGACTCCCAAAGCAGCTCAGACGGTAAAATTAAATTTTAAATTTCTGTAGATAGAAAAAATAAAGGCACAATGGACTCACAGACCTTTTCCTGAGAGCAACCAAAAGCTCAAGAATAAATACAGCTATTCAAAAATTTACTTTAAAGATAATATTCATATAATTTTCAATTTGAATATAATAGTGAATAATGTTATTAATAACAGCTGGAATTGCTTCTTTTATTTTCTCTTTGTTTCAACTTAAATTTACAGAATTTTCTTTCAATTTATTAATAAAGTGAAATTCGATAATAATCTTATATATTGTCACATAACTACAGAAAACATGTTTAGCAACAACCTAATGCATTCTTAAAGTATAATTGTAATTATGTTTTAATATTTTTTTCTTGTTACAAGCCAGTTTTATATGTTAACAATGAAAATTCAATTTCAATTAACATTTAATGATTACTTAAATTTTAATTAATATTTAATTTTGTATCATAATTCTAATTTAGTTATTAAATCAACTATATAACCTAAAAGTAAATATATGTACAAACATGATAATTGTAAAATCTCAATTCATAAATTTTGAAAACATACATTAAAGAAAACAAAACAATAATGCAGTAATGTTTCAATTTTGGGACATTTATCTACATCGTAACAAAATTATTCTTATAATTTCATCGTTAATTAATTCTAATTTATCTTCTACACTTTCCCAGGTCTGTGAACTGCATTTTAGAAAAAGAAAATGTTATAAGAAATATGAAATATTTTCATGAAGAAAGTGATTGTATTCTGATAATTTTTTGTATAGCTTGTTTTAAAGTATATATAATAAAGTTAATTAGTGAATTTGTGTGCACCTTATAATATATGTGTTTGTTATGTCCTTTCTGAATATACATTTATGATTACTTTGCATAAAATAATTTTATTGACAGTTGAAACTCATGGAAAAATTTAGAAAGCCTTCATTTGCCTTTATCACTTAAAAATCTTTTTTAAATAAATTGACTTAATTTAGCTTATTTATGATACTTTCTATAAATGAGAAAACGTAACAATTGCATTGCAGAATACCTGTTAATTAGTTCTGTATCTTTTCAAAGCTTTCATAGTTTATTTTAAAATGTTTTTAAATAAAATGGTTTGAAATGTTTTATTATATGTTTATTTAAGATGTATAAACGAAGTCATATAAATATTGCTCTCCAAAATATCCATTAATTTGAGTTTTTCTTTTTGTGAGAGCTTATATTTCTCATGCAAAAATGTTTTAAAATAAAACTGTTAGATATCTTAAGCATGCTAATCTTTTGTTTTAAAAGAAACAGAGAGAACGAATACCTAATAATTCTATAGGATACTCTTAAATTAGAATGTTATGACTGCTTTCAAAGGAATCATTTTATCTATATTTTTATAGTATAATTGCTAGAATAAAATTTTATAAATCTGATTTGATTTTTAAGAAATATTATAAAGATAAATGTATTTTATATTTTATTGAACAATATTTTATAACAGCCAAACGATATATTTACTATAAAGAAAGTATAAAACTACAATGGTTTCCCCGTTAGGCCGCTGAAATTAGCAGACTTCTTTGCCTGATTCATTCCAGCTGTCTGGACGCTTTGTACTTTAGGAGAGGCTGGCTTGTCGCCTACATTTACAATTACCGATATATCACTTCCAGAGTCAATGGTAAGTAACAAATATATTTTTCTTACTTGTTAATATTTTATTATTGATAATTTTAATAATAATAAAAAATCTTGTATATTTGTTAAATGTTTACAATCTACTTCATTGACGGGTACTTTTAAGTGCCATTGGGTCAAACGGATGTGGGGGAAGGAAGTATTTCCATTTGTACTCATTTACGTTTGGTTTTTAAGTTGTTGTTGTTGTTTGTTTTTTCAAAAAATGTTATGATTATTTATAAGTGGAAAGTACCATAAGTGCCAACAACAACTTTGACTCACATATTATGAAAGAAAGCATCTCAACAAGAAACCTTTGCCAAAATAACTGAAAAAAGATGTATAGGAGTGAGAAACTGTATTATAAATGCGAAATTTATACCCTTCCTTAGCGGTACAGTGATGCTGATTAACATTTCTTTTCCAAATGATAACGTGTAATTCCTTGTGAGGAATAAAAATCCAAAATAGTGATTATTCTGTATTTAAATTAATGAAACAAAAGTAAAATTAAGAATTATTTTGCATTGTTAGTGGCCCATTCTTTATATATTATAAAGATGGAACGAAATGATTTTCTTTATGCTAGCACACCAAAGCTAGCAAGTAACAGTATTGTGTTGATGAGGTTAATACACGAACTAAATCTCGCTAGAATTTGAGTTCCAATAGGTCTGTTAAGTTTTGAATGTATCTTTTACATACAGCATAATCATTGGGTGTCTGAATTTTGGCATCTTGGGACATTAATTAATCCCAACTAATCAATAAATCTGGGTATATTGGGCTAACACCTAAATTCCTGCATTATATGTTGTGCTTTCTAATGGCACTTGCCATGGACAAGTTCGCTTATGCACCAGGGAATTTAAACCAAATTGAGCATATCTTGTTTTGAAGTAACGCCAGCTAGGCCCAAGAGTACGACTTAGCTACCAACCTACATTATATGAATCGGCCAAGTTAAAGTGTGAGCACCTTTGCCTGTTTTTTAATTATAAAACATGTTGTTACGTTTTTAGCGTAGCGGGTTCGGATTGAATGGACTTTATTTGAGGACAGCACAAACAAATTTATTTACAGCTATTTACAGGTATATACAGGATGACTTGGAAAAGTAAAACTTCAGAAAACACAGTTCAGCAATAATCAGTCACTTACAGCGTAAATGCAAGTCTTACGCACAATAAACACGGTTTCCAAAACAGCTATAGTATAGCACAGCAACAGTCAATCACAGCGAGCTCAATAACACAGCGGTAACAGCAAACGCAAACACAGCTCACTAATAACAAGCGAAAAGCTACAAGTAAGCGAAACGCTTCTCTTCTCAAAGAGCGATCCACTCAACGAATTCACTCACTGACTCTTTTACGGCAACCCTTTCCTTATATAGCCGAACCCGCGCCGCGAGAAGAAACGCGACCCCACAAATTAGTCTAAATAATCGCTTTGCTGCTCTGAATGATGAGCTAATGGATTCCTCCTCTGATAATGCCTCGGTTTCTAAAGTAACAAATGATAATGATAAAAACTGCGCTAAGGATAAACCTCTCAAAATTCCCCCCATCATGTTAAGGTATTTTAAAAATTACTCTGTAATACTTAAGGAAATCAAAGAAAAATTTGATATTAAAGAAAACGTTCTTGCTAATGATTTTATTAAAATTTTCCCAGCAACTTTTCAAAATCATGAGGAACTCTGCAAACTCTTTAAAGACAAAAACCTTGAATACTATATTATCCCCCAGAAAAACAAAAGACCAGTAAAGATCGTTATCAAAGGGCTACCTATTGATTTTGAAACTGAACTAATTAAACTTGACTTAAACGACCGCGGTTTTGCCGTAAATAGAATCACCAGATTAACGCAATACAAAACTAGGAAGCCCCTGCCCATATATTTAATTGAATTAAATAAAAACGATATAGTAGACGAAATTTTCAAGGTTACTGAAATTGGTTACCTAAAGATTATGGTTGAAAATTACCGGGGACGGTTTTCCGTATCCCAGTGTTTCAATTGTAATCTTTTTGGACACACTGCCGTAAATTGCTGTATGCAGCCGCGCTGCCTCAAATGTGGAGATGCACATATCACCCATAATTGTATTCAAAAAGAAAGAATTGAGACACCCAGGTGTATTAACTGCGAACAGCTGGGGCATACTGCCGCGTATAGAGGATGCCCCAAGTTCCCCAAAATTACTTCTTCTAGGCAAAATAGAGCGAACTACTTTTCCTCTAAAATTCGGCAAGAAAATCTCTCTTATGCCAGCTCTCTCAAAACCAATCTCCCCCCAGCATGAACCCACAGATCAATTCATCCCGTCTCAAATTCCTCCTCTTGTAAATGAAGACTTAAGTGATATGATTAATGCTTTCAACGAAATTAAAAATCTCTTTCACATATTCCCCAATTTAATTAAAGCCGCCAAAGAAATGCGGAGTAATCCCGACCCTACAGCAAAAATTCTTATTCTCCTTAATGCTATCTGCAAGCCCTCTGCTCCATAAACTGTTTAAAAATTTTCTAGCTCAAACCTTTTATAGTCAAATCGCACAGCCAATTACATTTCTGTTTCTCTCTCTCGCCACGCCCCCAACTTACTGGGAGCACCAAGCTACTTTCCAGTCTAAGTCAGTCAGTCGCAAGCCACGCTGCCATCAACACCTGCTACGCTTGAGGGTAAGCCCCTGCGGGGCTAGGTACCTCACTCACTTTTCAATTAAGAGAAGAAACGCGACGCAGCCAGACTTGTCTCGGGGTTACCAGAATATTCCTCGCGCCAAGTCAACTCGGCTGGCGCGAAGCACCTTCTGACGTGCGGCAACGTTTCCACCTCTGGTGAGAGTTCGCCCGCTTGTAACAATATAAACAAATCTTTTGAAAATTGCAAACAACGCTTATGTTTAGGCGAATGTGTTTTAACTCTCCCAAAAGAATATCAGCTGCCAGACACATTAAATTATTCACTCAATCAAAATCAATTCCACATAATAGAATATAAAAATAAAACTAAAGCTTAATCTAAAAGGTTAAAGACTTATTTTGAGCGTCAAATGTTTTAGGAAGCTTTTTTTTCAGTTCAGTCAGGAAATCAATATAATCTGCCTCCTGAAATTGAATTGCATGTGTTCTTAAGTTTCTACAGGCTGAAATCCTCAGAAAAAGTTGATTGCCTGGTTCAAAAAAAAATCTGGATATGAAAATTGCCATTATATTTATTTTTCTCTGGCTGGTATCAAATATTATAAAGGTAATTGGAGATGAATAATACCATAGTATAAAATAATATGTTCCTGTTTTTTCCCAGTTATCAGACATCAGAAAACAAATCTAAAATATCTAAGTATGAGAACTACCTCAACGTAATTAGCATGTAATTCAAAAGAAAAGTTTTAAAACTGATTTAGAACTAAATTTTTTTCATATTATGCATAATATAAATAAGATTAACTTATAACTAAGCTGGCATGTACTCAAATGTTGGGAATAGATGTTAGTTGCACAGAAAAGCTTATAAATAAATTTAAATGAAAAAGGTAAAAAGTGAAAAAAATTACCGTCAAAATGTTTAATTCCAATACTCTTAAGAGGGAGAATTATTTCAGCTGAATGGCTCTCAAAATTTTCTCTGATAGGATAATTGTTGTATTTTGGAAAAATGACAGACGGTTTCTGTGCTCCATCACTAGCGTGAAGTTCAACAAATGGTGATACGTCTAGATTCTTCGTCATGTTTTCAGCATTTTGAGTATCTGATGAAATCCATACATCAGATGACGAAACAGTATCAACCCCAAAGACTAAGAATAAAAGAAAAGAAAATGATTTTTCAAATTAAACATCCAAAGAATTTACAAATGTGTAATAATAATTTTACATGTTGTATATCTTGCTTAAATAAGAACAAGTAATATAAAAAAAATTTTAGTCAATTCCTACTTAGGTCAACAAAAAAAATTATTTTACTTACTATTTATTAAATAATTACAATTAATATAAATACGTCTATACATGTGACAGAATCGCAATATTAAGTGGAAAAATAGAAAGCGAATTTTCTTGAAATTTTCCATTCTCCTTTTCTAATTTCCTCCTCGATACGTAACTCAATATTAAGGTTAGGTAGGGGAAGTGACCAACAATTGTTTACAACGATTTTAAGGAGAGAAATCGGAATTGAACATAAAGATTAAAATTTCGTCAATTTTATTTTTTGAGAAAAATCCTGCATTCTAACCACTAAACAACACATGCTACCTCGGTCTCAAAAATTATTTGGATAAAACGTGTACTTAAAGCAATTTTTTTTAATTTATCAAAAGATTTATCAAGAATTGAAATCGCATTCGTCCCCTGCACTTGAAAAATATTGAAATCTTTACATTACCGATTGAGTTACTTCCTGTTGATTTCAGTTTTTATTACAAACTGCTAAAACTCTATTTAAAGTATTAAAAGTTAATTAAATTTAATTAATGAATTAATATTAAAAAAACTGTATTACCATAAAGTTTCATCAAATGCATACACTATTTGAACATGAGTGGATGAATAAAAAGTATTTTATTCACGATTGAAAATTTGAACAAGATATCTAAATGTATATAGGGAGAGAGTATACTGATAATAGAAATTGAAAAAATAAAGCGTTATTAAGAAAACTAATTTTATTTACATACAAAAAATAGAAAATTATTTTTTATGAAAAATATAAAAGTTAAAATGTAATTGTAAAAGCGAAATGCAATTACAAAAATATGCATTAATTAAAACTGTAATTCAAAAATTCTAAATCATTTAGAATTTTTTTATCACATTTGGAAATTATTTTTTATTTTTAGTGAATATTTGTGGATTTATTTTCCTTATGAAATTTTTAGTAGTATAATTTCCTTGTAGTATATTTTCAACGACTTAGGTTATCCATATTTTATTTTGAACTCGATGAAAAAATTCGATAGATTTTTTTTCCTAATTTTTTTCCACAAATTTTTAATGTAAATCCAATTATCGTAGTTTCCCACAATTCATATAATTTTCAAATGATTTTCAACATTGATTAAATTTAATTATTCAAATTATTGATGAACGGTACTTTTAAAATCTGTCGTAAATTTAATTATTTTTGCTTTGACGTGTAAGCTCATTTGTTTTCACATCACTTAGAAATTTAATTTACTGTATTCATAATTATTCAAAAGATAAATAAAAGCTTAATATTGATTTTATTATTTGTGCATAGCCGACCAACCCACCACCAATGAAGGAGTCAGAATCGTTAATAATTCTACTGTTTGATGGCAATAGCATACTGGATTCAAGAGGATAATTCTTCAATATGTTATCTCGTAGAAAAATATAGAAATACACAGTAGAAAACACATTGAATAACAAAATAATAAAAAAAAAACTTTGAATAATGCCCAAGGTCAGCAAATTGTTGATGACGGTTTGCAAGTAATTGATGACGGTCTGATAGTATCTGATAACGGTCTGCAAGTAACTGATGATGGTCTGCCAGCAATTGATACAAGAGTGAGTCGAGTAGGAATGATGTTACTGTTGAATTGATCTGTTCCTCTTATGCGGAATTTGAAGTTATTCTAACTAACGGAAGAGACGTACAAGACTAGAACACATGACACTAAAATGAGTTATCTTATGATTCAGAGGAAAACACGGAAGAACTAAAAACTCCCCAAGACGTGCAGAGCTTAAGAAGAACGATCCACAAGCAGCTGATGTGAAATCGAGAGTTGAATCACAGTCAAATAGAGTTGTTATCACAGTTAAACAAGTTTGCCCCTTTAATAACGAAAAGTTGAATACGCTCTTTCCTTATGCATTAATGCTAATGAGGGGAGATAGAAATGAACCAAAGATGTGTTACTACTTTTATTATATTCTTTTTATTTGTACAATTGTGAATTATTACTTTTACTGTAACAAAGGTTTATTGACATTATTTTTTCAATATATATTGGAAAATAAAATAAATTGTTTAGTAATTAAAAAACTCTTTAAATTATTATACGCTGTTATAAATGGATTTTACTGAGGAAAGACTTTGAAAAGTGGAAAGTTCATAATATTAGAAATTTTGTGTAAATTAGAAGTAAATATTGTAAATATTTATGAATTAATTATTGGGTAAATATTGTAAATATTTGTAAATAGTTTAATTGTATAAAACTAATTGTAATGGAATCGCACTTCAGCGAGAAAAGACAGTTCTAAAAATATTTACAACAGAAAATTTCCATATTTGATCACTTTGGAGATATAGATGCTTTGGCGACATAATGAGGTCGCTAATG
Organism: Argiope argentata; assembly: GCA_026289955.1. Classification (NCBI taxonomy): domain Eukaryota; kingdom Metazoa; phylum Arthropoda; class Arachnida; order Araneae; family Araneidae; genus Argiope; species Argiope argentata. Next base: position 15,471,460 of record JAOUZG010050968.1, read on the forward strand.
GTTTTTACTACTCTCTAAAATGTGTAGTAGAATCTAGGAAATAAAGATTTGTTATTAGAGAATAATGGAGAAAATTCTAGACTCGTCAGGAGCGAACGAGCCATTTCTAGGTTTGCCCAGCCCATTTCAGTGGGACGATATTTAAGACGTGTCTTAAAAGACGGTGAATCAGTTGAGTTCGGAGGACAAGCTAAGTGGATAGCTGAGCTTGAGAGAGGGCTTCTCTTCTATCGCTGCCAGGCAATCTATAGCTTCCTTGTTATTGGAAATTAACGGATTAAGTAGATATAATTCGCAGTGAATTTTGTAGTTTGAGTTGCGAATATTTAATACGCGTTTTCATAGATAATAAAATCTGCATCTTCTTATCGTTCTTGTGTGAGAATTACTATTTTTTTAACAATAAAATATATAAAAGATCACTTATTTAGATTTAGAATATTTTTAAAATAACCATCCTATTTATAAAAAAACATGAATAAAAGTAACATTTCTTTACGAAAGCTTTTAACTCATATAAATAAAGCGTTCTGTTCAGAACAGACATTTTTGCATACACTTTGAAACAATTTACTATCATTAGTAATCAAAAATTTAAAAAAAAATGCGTTTACAGCAATATAATTACTCAAGTAAAGTTTCAAAGCTAATTTTAACATTTAAAAAAAGTTCCTAATTTATCATATTTTAGAAGAATTTAAAACAGATAATATGGTTGTGTAAACAGATAATATGGCTAGTAAAAAATTATTTGAAATACCAATGTTCTTTTCATTCAATTCAAATGGCCTGGTGAATGTGTCAGCAAAGTGTTTAATAAGGACACGTAAGTATTCTTCAAAGGAATCCATTATCATCTCTATTCCTCGTCCAGTTGAAGCAGCAATTTGATTCCAGTGATCCAAATAAATGGGATCTAATACCGCGTTGGCAGCATGAATAAGATTCTGAAAAAGAAATCGTAAATTTAGGATTCATTTTTGTATTTTATGATTTACAAGTAGGTTAAGAATATGAAATACAAAAAGTAACATAAGACTTAATAAAAAATACTTGAAAATATCATAAAAACAACACAAAAAAAAAGAAAAGAAAAGTATAGCAAAAAACGTCCGTTCAAATTTCTCGGATAAATACACAATATACAAAGTTTTGAATTTATCTTTTTAGTTTACTGCAAAGACGCACAAATGCACTTTGGATCCTTTCCTACAAACAATTATATTTAAAATTTGATACAGATTCACGATTTTAATAATAAGATGTATACCAAATTTCATTTTCCTAATTTAGTACGTTTTTGGGCTTTTACTTTACCAGACACAGGAATAAAGGAAAAGGAATTTGGACAAAAACATAATACAGATCGTTACTTCTGTTGATAGAACCATGTGCCAAATATCTTCAGTCTAGATTGTTGCGTTTTTTAGTAATCATGTTCACACACCTTCAGACAGAAAGACAGAAGACTTCTCATTCCAGACGTATATCTTCTAAAGTTTTGTAAGTAATTAGAGTTTTGATGTAAATACCATATAAAAAATTTTAATGTACGGTTAGTTCCGTGTTTTAATCGTATAAAAAATTAATACTGCTTCTTCAATACGTTAAAACAAAAATTAGAAGCAAAACGGTGAAATTAGTAATTTTTTCTGTCATTTGGTGTATCTTTACTGCAATTATATATTTTTTGAGGTATTAAATAATTATAATTATAACTGTTGTTGCTGTTACTTATGGCTCTCGCCATGGATAAGCCCCCCGATGACAGAGCAGCAGATTTAAGCCGAAAGGAGCGTCTCTTGTTTTTTGAAGTAGTGCCAACTAGGGCCAAGAGTACGGCTTAGCTACACACTCACCATATTCGCTTACACAACCCCTTTTTACAGGGGGGCACATCCCCACATCTCACAGAAAAACAACCATGCCCAAACCGGGACTCGAACCTGGGACTCCCAGATCACGAGGAAGACCCGCTACCTCTGTGCCAGAAAGCCACAATTATAGCTTTTTGAGGTTAATAAAAATATAAAAATAATTTTAGACATTTTTATTAGGGAACTAAAAGATTTTTTAATTTAATTATTTCTATCTTGCAATTTTTAATTCTAATTCAGTACTACCAATACAGAGTCTTGATCTCGCATTCAGTATTATAAATACTGAATGCGGAATCTTGAAATCTATTTGAAATTAAAATTGATTTCTACTTTAAATCTATTTTTGAAATTAATTTGAATATCACTATCAAAATACTACCACTGATTTACAATCAAAATTTTATTCAGCTAATGACTTAAATGATAAATAATTGACAAAAATATCAAAGCAAAGTACCGTCATTCACAGAACACTGCAGAAGAAATTTCGTTCAACAAAAGGAAAAATTCCAGTTAAAAAAAGTATTAACAAAGCGTTTAATTATAAATACACTCACTTTTATAAAATATCGGTCCTGTCTATGGCTAAGATCGAGACCAGCTTTCTGTTTTTCATGTTGTATAATCTGATGAAAGAAAAGACTGAAAATCAATACATCATTTCCATACAATGGGAAAGTTTTATTCACTGAAGTTTGTAGCTGATGCGCATATTCAACAACCAGCGAAGTGTTCAGTTCCATCAATCCTTTCTGAAGATTTCCCAGCTTAAAAATAAACATATATATTTAATACCAGAAGTTATAACAAGTCTTAACTTAACTAATGAAATGTAAAGATTCTAATATTACCTGATCTGCCAATTCCACGAATGACAAACTAGTGCATCCGAATAGATCTGGTTCTCCCCATCCATGTTGCTCACTGCAGAAACGAGTTGCTGTTCCTGTGCAATAAAAATTGATCATTAAGAAATAGCTAGCTTGAAGGAATAGCATTTTCTTCCGTTATTGTTCTCGTGTTTCGCTTTACAAAGGAAAGAGAAGTGCAGTAACTTTTGAGGATATAGGTCCCTGAACCCACGAGGGCAGAAGTCTGAGTTCTAGCTCACACACGTCACAAACCTTTTCTACGGAGTGCACTTCATTCATTCATCTACAGATCATAACTTAGAACTGGAGCAGAGAACGATCACTTCCGACTCAATGCCCTCATGGAGGACTTTGGAACCGCGACAGATTTAACGTGCGCCAAACACCACAGACACACACGGAGAGTCTTCGGCTGGCCTGTTCAAACTCGCAGTCCAAAGAATGTGAATCCTGTGCCCTACCAACCAAGCTATGTCGGCTCTTTTTCATTATAAAAGCTTCACGTGTAAATGCGATCAGAAACGAGTTTCACTGATTTGCTATTTAGCCTTTAAATTGCCCATATTAAAAATTATTTTCATAACGATCGTTTATACTTATTATCATTTTAGCAGATTAACGCTATGAATTTTGATTAAAGAAAGCTATTAGAACTGACTTGCATAAATCCGCCATTTAGGATTACGAAAGTTCGTATTGCTGATTACTCTTATGGTAATTGATCATAATGATGATTGTTTCAATTGACTAGCAGCCAGTTTCAAAGTCATGTAATGAATATTTGTGGATAGGCATAGCAATTCTTGAGTAAAAGTGATTAGATCTAACTTGCACAAGTCCGTCATTTAGGATTACAAAAGTTCGTATTGCTGATTACTCTTATGGTAATCGTTCATAATGAGGATTGTTTCATTTGACTATCAGTTAGTTTCGAAACCATGCAACGAATGTTTGTGAATTAACTTTGCAATTTTTTATTGAGGTCAGATGATGGAGGGCACCTTTCTATCCAATCATTCATACCTGATCAAAGGACACTTTTTTTTCCAGACTGTCATAACTCGCGTAGATGTAGTTGGCGAATCTTTAGAAGAACCGGATATCAAAGACACGATTCTCCTATCCTGAAGTTTTGTCTCTCCACCAAGCCACAGAAGACTCAGTCCTTTCAATAACTGCTTCCATATTAATTGTTCATGTTAATTATGGTTTTCATGATGATTATTATATCAGTTATAATTATTTATATCAGTTTTACTTTTGTAGCGATGGGAAGATGAAATTTGAAAAAGACAGAAAGCCTAAAAGATTTAAATAAGGTTACTTTCGGGTTTGAATCCAGATCATCATCCCATTTCTTACATGACATTTACACCCAAGTAAAAATATTATATACGGATGTTTTATTTAAAGTTTGCTTGATTTTTACACAAATATGGGTATAATTCATTAAAAATAATATATAATTCTCATATTTCATATCAACAGTAATGTTAACGCACAAACTTCGGTACATGTAGCTCATCCTTTATATATGGCTTTGCTATTAACTTTTTCAAAGTTAAAAATGGTAAATTCAATTCACCTTTTAAAAATAAGTACCAATTAAATCGGATTCGGGTAGAGAGTAAGATTTAATCCTTTTAATTTTCAGTTTTTATAAGTTTGGTTATATTAAAATCCCTTTGTAAAGCATCATTAGGGCTATTTTGGAACGGACCTTGTAATTTTGAACTACGTTCAGAGGACGTGGACGACACCTAAGCTGGCACCCCCTTCTCCACACCAGTGGGAAGACGTTTAGCCATGACGGATTTAACATGCAACATATTCCTTACACGACGATTCTTTGGTGGAATCGGGTATTGAAACCAACGGCTCATGGGTCGAGATCTTACCACCAGGTCACCACGCCCCCATCAGTTTTTATAAAGCGATTAATAAATAATAATAAAGCGATTAATATTAATTACATAAACATTTAATGAAAAAACATTTTTTTACATTATAATCACATGACCTGATTAATGTGTTCAAATTCTTTATGCGTTGAGTCTTGTGCTTAGATATTTTAGCAGAGAATAAGCCCTCTAAAATGAATAGAAGCTCAAACGCAATGCTAGTTTGCCTCTTTAATGAATTAACTTTATTTCAATAATCTTCGAGATTATCGAAACTTATTAATAAATGGCTAAATCATAATCGCTTATTACAATGTCTTCATAAATTATTTCCTAAACATTAAATATTTGCCTGAAAATAGACGGAAACACATTTTTCAATACATGAATGTGAAATGCTTGTTGAGACAATATGTATACTTAATCTGAATTTTTTTGCCAATAAATTTTTTGTTCATAAACAGAAAATACATACCGACAGACCCTTCAGGACAGTCTTGCTCCACAATTTCATCAAAAAGAGTTCGAGGCCACCATATCCCCCTGCTGTAAGCTTTTGGACAGCTATCATACACGACTAGAGACCAAAAAAAATCTCAAAAATTAGGGCTTTGAAATGAGATGGTAGAAAAATTACCTTTCATATTGATAAAACATGCATGTATAATGTATAATTAACTTTACCTTGTATTATAAGGTTTATTTATTGTTAGGGATGGTACAGAAAACTTTATAAAAAAGAAAAAAATTACAACAATATTTGGAGTTTTTTTAAATTTCATTTAGTTTGGAAAATACATTAATCACCTGCATTATATACCCCACAGCACTATGCAACACAGATATAGATTTATAAAAGAATTAAATTATAAAAACAGTTAAATAGTCGATTAAAACTTCTAAATATTTATAATTGGAACTAAATTTGAAATAAAACTGAGACGTTACAAATAGATGTTGATACAATGTAACAAATATTAAATATTCGATAAAATTTAGTCCTAATTATAGCCTATCATAATGAAACGGAACGCAAAATAATAGCTATCATATCTGATAAAATTTGTTCTGTGTAATTTTGTAGTTTATACGAATATAGAATATAAAAGTCATATTTCAAGTATTTGTAATGAAAAATAACAAAAAAAATTAAATCATTTCAGAAATAATGAAGTATTAAAATCCATGAAAATAAATACTTCTTCAATGTGACATAAATTTCAAACGAATATGTGGTGATTGCTATATAAGCCAATTAATATCCTTCAAGCTAAAGGGTCCCTTTTGCTTGATCGGTATGATACTCGGCTACTAACCTACTAATAAATGAAGTACTAATAAATGAAGAAAAAACAAATACATCAAGAAATATTTTGCTAAATATTACCTTCACATCCTCTAAGAGTCACTTCAGCAAATGGATTCGAGCAAGAGTCGCAACGCCGACCAATAACACCAGGACGACAATGACATTGTCCAATCACAGGATCACAACCATTTCCATAGGATCCCACAGCATAACAATTACAGCTATAACACACAGTACTGTCACGTGGTTGAAAATGATTCACCTATTGTGAACAAGAAAAATAGTTTGAAAGTTATCTTTGCAGTTGTTTGATAAGCAAAGATATAAGCCCATAAGATATTTTATTCTTCTTAAATCAATTTTACGAAATTGAAAGCTGAACTGAACTAATATTAATCATGAACTTATGTAAACATCAGATTAAAAGAAATCGCGCTTTCAAATATGAAATAGAAAATTTCAAAGTTTCAAATTCAAAACATGAAAAGTTCAAAATTTCAAAATTTTAAATTCAAAATATAAACATTTCAAAATTTCAAATTCAAAATATAAAAATTTAAAAAAATTCAAACTATAAAAATTTAAATTCAAAATTTCAAATTCAAAAAACAAAAGCTTCAAAAATTCAAAATATAAACATTTTAAAATTTCAAATTCAAAATATGAAAATTTCAAACTTACTTCACAATAACATTCGCCAGTAGTTTTATTACAGTCCGCGCTGTATCCCTTGTTTATATCACACTGGCAAGGACCACATATAGGATACCCCCACCAGTTTGAAGGACAAGGCGTATCTAGATTAATTTCACAGTAGTCTCCAGTATGCTGGGTGTCACATTTACAGAGATACGCCTTTTTCTTGGTTTGATTGAGTGTGCTCGGTATAGCAGCTTCACAAGTAGCTGACTCACTGCAAGGATTGAGTTGGCAAACAGGCAGACATTGCTTTCCAAAATGACCTAAACACATAACAACAAATATAAAAACATAATAAATCTAAAGAAAAAGAAAGTATTAGTTTTACTAAGAGGAAAGTTAGTTTATTGATAATTCAAAAACCCTCTTAAGCAGTAATGATCATAAATACAATTCAATGCCTTCTGAAAATCTAATATTTATCTGGATTTTAATGTACTATACAGAAAATGAGTTTATCACAAGCGTAATAAGTTCTTTTTGCCGGCATTCTGGCACAAAGGTAGCGCGTCTCCCTCGTTTTCTGGAGGACACGGTTGCGAGTCCCTGTTCAGGCTTGTTTGTTCTTCTGTGTGCTTAATGTCAGATGTGTGAATGCCCCCCACCTATTAAAAGGGGTTGTGCAAGCAAATGTGATGAATGTTGTTGCGAAGTCGTACTCTTGGCTCTAGTTGGTACTACTTTAAGAACAAGAGGCGCTCCTTTCGGCTTAAATCTGCTGCTGTATCAGCAGGGGGCTTGTCCATGGCAAGTGCCATAAGTAACAACCGTTACATATATTCGATTTATTCAAACATTGCAAAATATAATTAAAAATAAGTTTTACTGTCTTAGAAGGATCATTAGCATAAATTAACACTGAGAACTTTTTGAGAGTAAAGAAGCCCTTTTTCCAGATGTTCCCCGTTTTGAAAGTATAAACCTGTAAAAAAAGGATTTTAACTTTCTCTCTTGTTGATTTCATGTCTGCTGATGAACTTGTAGCTCCGTCCACTATATTTTCACAAGCACTGTTCATGGTTTAGAAACATCCAAAATATCTTCTAAAGATATCAAAATAATCTCTCATGAATTAAAGAAATGCATAAAGGTTAAAAGAAAAAATAATAAATTTTAATGATGCAATCTTCTTTGAAATACTTCTACACTCCAATTAACACTTGAAGTGTATAATTTCAGGAAAGATTTTCAAAAAAAAGTAATTGGGAAAGGTGATTGCAAAAAACACCCGTTAAGCCTTAATGAGTTCATATTTCCCTTATTTGCAACAATTTTGACAGAAAATAAAACTCAACTAAACTGAAAGTGTCATTTTTCATCCGCCACATTGCTTATTTGCAGTATAAGTAGCAAAGTATATACAATATGTCCATGATTTCATGGGCCCAAACTTTAACCCATTGAACGGAAATGTCGAATCCAGCTCGTCATAAACTTTCCTGAACAAACAGACAAAGACGAACTGGACTAGCCAGAAATTATTGAGGAAGTATGCGTAAGTCATATCGAGTCTATTGATTTGATATACTCGTGTGCATGCTTCTAGTTATCGTTAGAATGTAGTTTGTATAAATTTAAATGTATAAATATTGAAACAAATACTTAATTTCGGTTAAATACTATGCAGAACTGAAATATTTTTGTTAAACATTAATGAAAAATTAACCGACACTAATTATATATATATATATATATATATATATA
>JAOUZG010050968.1:15493872-15511803 GCA_026289955.1 Argiope argentata
TTGCTATGTCAAATATTCAAATGGAAAAATTAACATATTTGCAATTTTTTAGCAAGATTAATTACATCATGTTGAATTTCTCCTTTAAAGGAAAATCATTAAACTACTTAAAACATACTTTATTAATTTATTATTTAAAAGTATTCACAATGTTTCATATCTTCAAGCCTGCTTCATTTCCCTAATTCCAATAAGATATCAAAAATGTCGCAATATTTTCTCACTCTCATCATTTTACGGAAAAGTAATCATAACGTATTCATTTCGTCTCCGGTATGTTTACCCTCCAACTATTTTCATGAAAGGATGAATACAGTTTCTTAGAATGTATCGACAACTGCAAAATTTGAAGGAGAAGTTTTCGTATCCTACGTATCACATCCAAGTGATATTTTCTCTCGTTCTCCTTCGATGCGAGAGGGAGGGGGGTTAAGATATTTTGAATTAATCGTTCACTGTAAAATTCTGAGAAGAGAGGTTCGTATCTTATTGATTATATCTATGAAATATTTTCCCTCTGCATTTCTATTAAAATAATGGATTATGTCTCGAAGGAAAAAAATCAGCTATTTCAAAAGTAGACAATCATATTCAGAAATTATAGAATTATAGAAACAGTATGTTTTAGTAAATAAATTAACATGCACTAAAGACAAATGAGCTTTTACTTTGCATCATGAGAATCAAGAGCTTTATAACCTTCATTATCCCGGTTTCTTTGTATCAGCAGTTTAGTTTAAATTATAGCACGGCTGATAAATGTAAAGGAGGTAGATAATGGCTTTGGACCTCTGGTTGCTTTCTCTTCTTAATTAGCGCTTATCTAAAGCCGATGAAAAGAATGCGTGTAGCGAAGATTGCTGCTAGAAATCTTCCATCAAGCAAACAATAATTGAAGGGTGCTGGTGTCATGGCATGCGGGTAGCGCGCCTTCCCCGTGATCTGGGCGCCCCGGGTTCGAGTCCCGGTTCGGGTATGGTTGTTTTTCTGTGTTCTATTTGTAAGTTGTAAGAATGTGACTCTCTGTAATAAGCGACTGTACAAGCTAATGTGATGAGTGAGTAGCTAATTCGTACTCTTGGCACTAGTTGGCGCTACTTCAGAACAAGAGACGCTCATTTCGGCTTAAAAATCGCTGATGCATCAGCGAAGCTTGCCCAGGACAAGTGCCATTAAAAACAACAACAGCATACTTAAGGGGTAATTTTCTCTCAAGAAAAATTACCTGCTCCACATATTGCAGTTAAATAAAACTCAAAAATTGCTTTAAATATAGGAAGCTTCATAGATTTTGGCCGAAATAGATAATAGCAAACCACTAAAAGCATATTTCCCTATGCTTATATTAGAGTGTCCCAAAAGTTCCTTTCTCATCGCAATATAAATTTCTTTATATGGCTCAGCTTATGCAAACATGCAGGCGTATCTATTATCCGTCTATATCATTTGTTGTAAAGACAATAGGCCTCCAACTGCCCCAAAGCCGTGCCTACACCTCCCCCCCCCAAAAAAAAATTCTTTCGTCCATTTGATGTGGTTGTAAATGCGTCATTTTCTACCAGCACGTACTTCAAGGTAAAACAATAAATGCTACGAAATATTGTCATCAACTGGATCAATTGAAAGCTGCCATAGCAAAAAAAAAGAAAAGAAAAGAAAAAGAAAAAAAGAAAAGAAAGAAAGGAAAAGAAAAGAAAGAAAGAAAGGAAAAGAAAAGAAAAGAAAGATCGGAATTAATAAACCAACGAGGCGTTGTTTTTCAGCGTGAAAACGCGAGACCACATATTATATAAGTTGTAATGAGAAGCTATTATAGTTTGATTGGGATATTTTACCGCATCCTACATACTCTCCAGATATCGCTCCATCGGATTAATAGTACTTCTTTCTGTCCGTTAAACAATTCCCTTCGCTATAAGCGCTTTAAACCCATCAGCGAAATAACCTCGTGGATTATTTCTTGTTCACAACACAACAATTTTGGAAAGAAGGGATAATGAAGCTTCCTGAGATATGTAAAAAGGTAATAGAGTAAAAGGGTTCTTATAAAACAAAATAAATAATATCTGAAACAGTAAATATTGTGTATTCATTTCATATCAGAAATCAGAAATAAACTTATGGGACACCCTAATATTTAACGCAGGTGGATAAAAAGAACATGCTCGAAATAACAATAAAATATTTTATGCGTGTACCTTCAACTATTAAATACCGTTTTTTAAAATTATATACTATCAATTACGGTTGCAGTTTTGCAATTCCGCACCTGTCTGTCTGCGCTAATAATGAATAAAGAGTTAATACATTTCCTCCAGACATGCAGGGTTAATAATTGGCTCCCTGTTCCCTTTATATCACTGCTCCCTCCAAGGAGAGCATGCGGACGCGCCTCGTTGCGCTCTTAATTGAAAATTCCCCATCCCCCTTCTATTTTATTTATGCGCACACAAACGAACTGTATCGTCCCCAGGGATCTTTAGAATTTAATTAAATCAACCTAAAGGAGCGATAACCATACATACCGAATTGCCATCAAATCTTTTCACAATTTGATTAAGAATAACTGCCCCCGGGTAAATAAATGATAAACAAAAAACGAAATATGCTGAAAAGCGTAGATTCGATGTGTAGCGCATCTATTCGAAAATATCAGTGGTTAATAAAAGAAAATTTCATACATAATAAATTTAATTAAACCTGTTTTGAAAACATATCTTTAATACCATAAAAAATTGGTTTTTTTCTATTTTAATTTTTTTAGATCTTAATTTAAAATTCATTATTATAAATACGGAATCTAGGTATTCAATTTATCTCAACATTTTAGCATCCTGTTTACGAAATAAAAATGTAATTAAATTGATATATTAATTAATAATTCAATTCTGGAAACGTTAAAATTGTGTGTTTTCAATGAGAGAACATAAATGTACAACATTTCACGAGTTAAAAAAAGCACTCTAAAGACTAAATAATTATTTTCCTTCATGATTAATTCAATTATTTTCATTCCTTCATTTTAAATATTAAAAAAGTTTATTAATTTTCTACATAATTCCTATTTTCATCTTCTTGCAAAAAGGCTTTTGTTTCTCTCTTCTTTTTTACAGCAAAATATGTAAAAGCTATAAGCGAATCTTGCAAGATAATAAGAGATAGTGAAGGACAGGCCAGGATCAAAATTCAAACCAATCAATTGAATTTTGATCCGAGTGTAAATCAGTCAATTGAATTTTGATACTGGTTTGAATCAATCCATTGAATTTTGATACTGGTTTGAATCAATCCATTGAATTTTGATGCTGGTTTGAATCGATCAACTAAACCCTGATCCTTATCAATCTATTCTTTCATAGAACAAACATTCGATTAGAAAAATGGATATGTTTATAACATGACACTGATAATTTATTCAACAACAAAACTCAGAACAGCTTCCCAACAAATTCCTTAACATCTTCCCTAATTCATTATTCTATGGATGGGACATAATAAAATATCACGATATCGATGAAATCTTGTGATTCACGAAGAAAGTCCACGCCCCAGAAACATGTTCCCATCTGAAAATTTCGTTTAAAGCTTAGTCTTTAATTCTTGTAATAAAATTATTTTATAAGCGTTTCATTGTATGAATGCAATGTACGTCATTGAGATAAAATGAATTTAATATATTTCTTGTTCTGCTCTTTACATTAATTTTATTTATTTGTTTCATTATTTAAGGGTATAACAATTTTTAAAGTTTATCTATAGGGGATTTTTCAATACTTCTTCTGTAATAGGCTATTTTAATAATCCTTGGCTTATGGGTAGCGTGCCTTCTCCGCAAAAAGAGGGTTGTGCAAGTGAATGTGTCGCATGAAGTAACTAAGTCGTACTCTTGGCCCTAGTAGGCGCTACTAAAACACAAGACACTCTCAATCGGCTTACAATCGGTGACGGCCGTCAACATGCTTGCCCATTAGTAACAGCAATAATAGCATTAGTAACAACAGCAATAATATTCTTTTTTGAATAAGTTGTTTTATATTTTAATTCTTGTACATGTATACCATGCGTTTTTGATAAACGTTTGAATATAGGCGTACTTTGGTAAAACTTGTCCTATTTTGGGCACTATTCTTCAATCTATATGTTTGGAGTAGGATTATATTACTTCATTTAATTAGTTTCCAATTTTTTAGTGTACCCTTTAATACACCTCGGAATTTGATGATAATAAATCTTTTAATCCCCTCAAGTAATTAATTTTTTATTCCTTTATATTTTTATTCATACTGTACATTATCATGTTCATTCGCCCATTTTTATTGTCCTCCAGATTTTCTTCATTACAGTTTTATCATTTATTGCTATGTTTTATGCTCCCGTATTTTGTCATTTGTTTGTTTCTTAATGGATTTCTGCGTATTTTTTTAGGAGGGGAAGGATTAATAAAGTCCCCTTACATCTATATCAAACCGGAAAGGGTCCATATGAGCCCTAGAAATTGAGGTGTGGTGTGGTGTTAAGTTAGAGAATTCAGATGTGGTATTTTTTCACTATATCATCATTATTTGGGTTTTCACTAATTTTCAGTTATGGAGTTTGATTAAATGCCATCAAATATTTTTTCAATTTATATATTTTAATTCTTTTAGATATAAACATATAATTTAAATCGAATTTTTTTTATCTATGCGAATGTTTTAAATTCACTTCTCGATTACAATGAATTAAATAAGATGTTTAAAGAAACTCGATTCCAGTATGTGATTTAAGGCATTATGCGTCTAACCAACGCTTCCAATCATAAATTAAATACTTAAGACACGTAACCACCCAGGGAAAAAATAACACCAACTATCCAGCTCATATGAAGATGACCTCACTTATCACATTCATTTGAAGAACCTTTTCTTTACACGAGGGCACATTCACTTACCTCACATATCGAACGCAGAAGAACAACCATGCCCTGGCCGGGATTCGAACCCAGAACGCCCAGAACGCCCAGAACACGAAGAAGACGCGCTACCTCTGTGTCAGGACACTGGCATATATTGTTTGAATTATTTTCAAATTATACAATTTTTAATAGGAAGAATTTTTATTGCATTATCTTTATTTTGGTTTTAGTAAGTTCGTAGCTTTGTAGTTTGAATATAAGTTATCCCTTACAAACTTTTACGCACTTATTCCCTTTACTTTATTGAGCTTTTATGAGCTTACTTTCTATACTTCACTAAACTTTTACGTGCTTACTTTACTTAACTTTTATGCATTTATTTATATTACTTCACTAAACTTTTACGTGCTTACTTAATTTACTAAACTTTTATGTATTTACTTATATTTACTTAACTTTTAAGTATTTACTTATATTACTCTACTAAACTTTTGCACACTTGGAAACTTATTTATACATTTTAATTCTTTCCTGTATAAATAAACTTTCATTTATATATTTTAACTCCTTTCGGTATAAATAAAATTTCATTTATATATTTTAATTCCTTTCGGTATAAATGAACGTTCATTTATATAGTTTAACTTCTTACGGTATAAATAAAATTTCATTTATATAATTTAACTCCTTTCGGCATAAATGAACGTTCATTTATATATTTTAACTCCTTTCGGTGTAAATGAACTTTCATTTATATATTTTTACCTTTCTGTCTAAATAAACTGTCATTTATATATTTTAATTCCTTTCGGTATAAATGAAATTTCATTTATATATTTTAACTCATTTCTATATAAATATAGTAGTTGTTTTTTTATCTATGTAAATGCTTTGAATGATACTTTTTGATTTCAACAGTTGAAAACTAGATTTTTAATAAACTTACTCGATTGAAATATGTGATTTCAGCTTTATGCCACTGACCATCGCTTACTCCTCCCGTCACAAAAGTGGGCACTTGAGACACGTGACCGCCCAGTGAGAAAAAGAACACCAACTGTGCATTGATGATTTCTAACGATATAAAATCGTGCTCATCGTTGTAACGACCATTGTAGATAAGAAGTGCGTGCCGTTCTTGAGTGGCGAATCTGTTTAAAAAATAAAGTATGAGAATCAAATTTGGAAGAAATAAAAATGGAATGATCAAGATTTTTTATAAAGAAATTAAGCTTACTTCATGGAAATCGATAATCTGTGTCTTTGCCTCAGAGCAGGAAACGTCAAATAAGTTCCTCTCTCAAAGCTTCGAGCTCGAAGCTCACACATAATAGAGCTCCAAGTTTCCGATGAGCAATTCTTGCAGCTGATTGCAGAATTAGTAGAAACACATTGGGATCTGCTATGACAAAGCCCTGGATGACAGCTGCTATTAAAGAGATCCACTTCGCATTTTTGCCCTAGAAAAGATTTCAAAATATAAAGTTAATAACAATGATTGATGGAAATTGGGATAATTTTTCAGCTGCTTAAAAATGAATAACATATAAATCAGTTATTTGAAAACTTAGTTCATTTGACTTGGAAAAAATTCCAGCATCCTCAAATCGAAAATGCCAGTTAAATTTAGTTTACTTCTGTTAACATCCCGGTCTAAAACAGCTCTAGGGCTTTTTTAGGGTGGATCTCGTAATTTCGAGCCATGATTAGATGACGAGGATTCCAGCTTAGTTTATTTTACTTCTATTAACGTCCCTATCTAAAGCAACTCTAGGGCTATTTGGGGGCGTTTCTCATAAATTCTAACCGAGGTCAGTTGACAAGGATATCAGCTTAATTTAGTTTACTTCTATTAACATCACGGTCTAAAACAACTCGAGGGCTATTTTAGGATAGATCTCGTAATTTCGAGTCGTGATCAGAGGACGAGGACGACACCTGCGCAAGCTTGTCTCCGGGCTTCCGCGATACACCAGCGTGAAGGTGCTTGGCCCTGATGTGCCTTCAACGTGCTCCATATTTATGTGCATTAAATCTACCCTGTTTTTCGGTAGAATTGGCTTTTGAACCTAGAACACTCCAGTTCCGTAACAGAGATCTTACCACAGATCCCCGAGGCCTCTCCATGATGCTAGAAAATCTCTTTTATAATATTTAATTCCGATTATTTTATGGAAAACTGAGTATTCTTCTAAAATAATGAAAACTTATCAATCAAGAACTGAAAATAACTGGTGGAATCAATACAATTTCTCAGACATTTTTTTAGCCATGATCGAAACTTTCGTTATATTATGATATTTGTAAGAAATTTTATATTTTTCCCCACACAGATGGCAACACAAATATCTAAAAAAGATTTTTATAGACTTATACTTTTTCTTAGCTCATACTAAGCAGAAAAAAAATTGATTGGAAGTTCCATTTCTTTAGGAAAAAAGAAAATAACTGTTAATCATTTCCAGCTTTTCTTTTTCTCCGAAGAAATGATTCGCTTCTTTCTCCCCAAGGAAAGATTATTTGTAACAGATGAAAGTAACCCTCAATCAATAACCCCATAACAATGACGCGTTAAGAGACGGACTGGAACAATAGTCTGAGAGTTACTAGTTTGATTTGGTGCGAAAAATATCACTTCCCTCAATTTCAAATTGTTATGGCTGTAAAAATTGAAGTAAAGTTAGTAGCCATATTTACTATACCCAATCTTGGGCCATTACAATGGCAGTTAAGAAAAGACAATGGTTTTGTTTAAAAAAACCAGAAAGTGTAAGATCTCAGTTGAAAGGTATCTTATAATCATTATTAAATAATAGTTAAATAAAAGCTAAATTCCATTTTCATACAAAATTAAAACGAATATTATAATAATTATAACAAATAAATGATATCCCATTCAAGTGTCTTAGGCACCAAGCAGCTTAATTTGCATAATGGTATTAAGCAAATCGATGTGATGTATAAAAGGTGATTGTATAATATATCATAATCAAATAGACTGAAGATTATAAAAGAAATTAAGGCATTAATAAATGATATTAAAAAATAAATAAATAAAGTTCATAACTCATTTTTCAAATTCATCAAAATTAAAGCAATTTTTCTCTCCTAATTTAATATATCGATATATCCAATTTACCTCGAAATTTCCTGAATTCAAATGTAATTAAGTTCGTGACAAAAATTTAGCCTTTGATTCAGACTAGCGATACATTCGAAGATGCATGAATACATAGGAAGATGCATGCTTACATCACCAGCAAGTAAGAGTAAACTCTTCACAGCCAAAATCATTGTTTGAAATATTTAAAAAAATGTCCTAAGAATTGTACTTCTGAGACTTATATTTTTGGAGAAAAATGAGAGAGAAAACGTAAGACGTCCTACCCGGTTTGCAGGAAAAAATCTTCATTCAAAACATGAACATCAGTATTTGCATAATTTTAAATAGGAAGATGCTCGAAATGCTCCCCGCGCATATGGAGGCATACCTGTACGCGTCGTTCGATGGTTGACTGTACACGTTCTAACATCGTAGTGTCCACAAAAGTAAACGCACGGTGGAAACAAATGGACTAAATCTATTTCTGAGGTAACTGGGTCTAATTCTGAGGTATATTTATCTATTTCTTAGGTAACTAATTCCTTTACATGGCCTTGTAGGAAGAAATCTAAAGGGGTCAGATCTGTAGATCGTGGTGGCCATGAAACAGGACCTCAACGCCCAATTCAGCAGCCAAATAAAGGATTTTCAGTAAACCGTATATGATGTCATACATTTTCACTCGCATTTTTCTCAAAAACTATGGATCGTAGAGGTACAATTCTCTGAGCTTTTTTTTATGTATTCCAAACAACAAATCTGGCTGTGCTAAATTTATCTGGTCTTGATGGGATATCCTGAATAAAAAGGAATTGAGTGAGAGATGAGGAAATATTTAATATAACTAGATTTTCTGAATTCTGTAATTAGAGTGCAATGGGGGGAAAACCTGACATCGGATTCAATATAAATATATGTTCGTTTTATACACCGAATCATGAGTCAACAAAAAAGTGATCAGTGATTTGAAAAAGCTAATAGATTGCTTAGAAATTTCAGGAACTAAATTGAATCAGAAGAACAAGAAATAAATTTCACAAAAAATAAAAGTAGTGAAAAAAAGCTAAAAAATTCGCTAAACAAATTATCCCTAAAATAAAATTGTAAACACTTTGCTATGATGAAAGAAGCCATGGATAGAATAACGAACTATTCATCGAATATTTTCACGACTTCTTAAGGCTGGATTGAATTTATTTCTCAGTTTTTCCGAATTGCAGAATAACGAAGGTAGAGACGTTCAGTTTTTTCCTTTTTGCTAGTCTTTAACAGAAAAAAAAATGTTGGAGCTATGTTTGAAAACCAATTTTTGTTGGAATTCAATTCTATCACCAACTCTGCCTTAAAAAATGGAACAGTTTGAGAATTTTTTTTAAAAAAAAGATAGAATTTACTTATTATATCGTTTAATAACTGCGTAGAATTTAACAATGAATAATTGATTTACCGGACAATTTTATTACAGTTACATAAATTCAAGTAAATTCAAAACGGAAATAAAAATAAAAATTCGAAATAGTCTTCGATACCGAAGCTGAAATCCGAATTCTTACATTCATTATTTAAAAAAATGCAGTATTTTACTTCCGCTGTGTTCATTTGATTTCAAATTTGTATATATTTTTTTAATTTAATTCAATTCTTTCTTATTCAGATGAAAAAGTAAAGGATTTAATCAATTTTCTGCACTCATTTTTTAAATATTTTCATTCATTGTGACGTCAATTGATGAATATTTTCATCAGTTTAATTCAATGAGAAAAAAAGAATTCGAATTCTTGAAGTATATTTTCACTATAGCAATGTATGTCAAAAGTTCCTGTAAAATCTTCACAACTGAATATTGAAGCAAAAAAAAAAAAGGATTCAAAATCAATAATGTTTAAATTTTAAGTTACCGAATTCTGACTTTAAATTGATTTTCTTTTAAATTGTTAATTATTTTAAAAAATAATTTTGAATTGGAATTTTATATCCTTCGAATCCACATTCCATTTATTTTTAAAATTAGATATTATAAAATTATCTTTTATGTTTTATTGAAAAGATTTTCTAAATTCAGGTTAGTGAAAAATGTATCGTAACTTACATTTTAGTTTCTGTTATTAAACTGGTATCTTTCTTTTTGTAAAATTCTAAGATATACACAATTACACCAACATTTTTTGTATTAATAATAATAACAAATACACAATAGCGTATCAAAATACGTGACTTTAACAAAATTTCTATGCTAAAAGGAAATGGATATTAAATAAAAATAACACAAATTGATAGATTCAGATCCCTTAACTCGTAAAATACACATAATTCTCAATTGTCGATGAAATAAGTAGTTAAAAATACCAAAAATTTAGAAGCTAAAAAATCTTCTGAAAAGTTCATGGATTCTTATTAAAATCGTCATTAGTAAATTCTTATAGCAATAAATATTTACGGTACTTACTTATTAGACCGTCAACGCCGTTAAGCCTTCAAATTTGGCGATAAAGAACGACGACCTAATACGTAAGCATCAAAATTGCCTCTTGTTCAAGGTCATATAAGAAAAAGGAAAAAGAAAGCTAATATTTCTAGCTATAAAATCCTGGCTGCCTTTCTAACGTATAGCGTAAGTTTTTGTTAAAAAAAAGTATCGCAGATATAATGATCTCTTCCCTCGAAAGATAAACAATAATATATGAAAGATTAAAATTTCTACAGTAGAAACAACTGTTGTAAACGATAGAAATATTTTTTAAAGTTTGTTGAAACGTTGGAAGGGGACTCCAGATCAACGGCATATATTATAGAAAATATTTTTTTTTATTTTAAGGAGTTAAAAGAATTATTTTAGGACGATAACATTTTCTGAATTTATCACTATATCTACCGAAATTTCTCTTTATCTATTAAATAATTTTTTCATGATTTTTTGAAAAAATATCTTTGAGATCCACATTCCCACCCTAAAAATTATACTTTTACAAAATTAAGTCAATAGGTTTGACTTTTTAAATGCAAATGAACAGGTATATACATTTTCGCTTTTAATATTAGAACAGTTATTCTAACAACAGATATTTAATATGAAGGAATCTTTCGTCTCAAAAGCTTCAAGAAATATCAATGTTTTCAAAAATTATTTTCAATAGTATTTTAATACATTTCGGAAATTTCACCAAGAACTTTTTGATACATTAATACTATAATCAATTCAAAAGGGCTTTCATAAGAAATTTGATTTTTTTATAAACAGTGTCAAAGTTGTAATATATTAGAAAGAAAAGGAAAAAACAATTATATATATATTAATGACCTTTGGCAGAATTAAGGTTTCTTGAAAGAACCTTTCAGATAATCAGCTATAACGTACATTTTGACTTGCCAGTCGCTTTAAAGTATAATTTTTATATTCTAATATTTTAAATATATTTTTATTAATAGTAATTTCCCTTAAAATTGCTGTATTTATTTATATACTTAGTTTAATTAATCTTATAGAGTGTTTATGATGTATTGATTGGCGGATAGGTCATATTGATCCAACAATATTTTATATATAATTATTTAGGTTTTATTTCTATCTATACTTGTCGTAAAGTTTTCTAACCAGTGAAAAGTGAAGATTGCATTTAAGAATAAAGAAGAGAGGTGGTACTCTTATAGCATTTGCCCTGGTCACCATTTATGTCGGTACGCCTCTACATCGATCCTAAATATCATTGTGATACTTCACAAATAATTTATTTCTCCATTAAAATCCTATAGATTTAATCATAGTATTAAATATTCTATTTATTTACAGATGAGATAACCTAAATAAAATATGAACAAGAAATGCAAGCCTTGAATTAATTCAAAATATAAAGCTTACAAAATGATCCCTGAATTTGGAAATCCAATACTTTCATTCTCTATTTTTCGCATTGGAAATAGGAAAATAATTTAAAGAAAACTCGATCTTAGGGGGAAATTTCATAAATCAGAACTCACTTTCTCGTATCGCTGCACAGCAGTAAAAACAAAGTACTACGTCACGAATATTTATGCCTGACAGAGCTTAAATATTATTTTTATCGTCACGATGATCGATAAGTTCCCCCCTATACGTGTGATATTAGCTATTAGAGTAAAGTTCATATCGCAAATTTTGCAGCGTTTTTCAGTAATCGATTGCAGTAATCGCTCATGCGATCATTTATTTCTATTACTTGATTTTTTTCTTTTATCAGTAAAAGCAAGTTAAAGAACTAAATATCTCAGCTCATCCTTATAAAGTACTTTAATGTATATATATTACGTCTAGAAAGATCGAATCGCATTTTTGAATCAGCCACCTATCACTTAATGGGAAAATCAATAAAAAATAAATGTGTTGATTTGCATTTAAGACGTAGATTTTACTTTTCTAGTTTAAGAAGAAATGTTTAAAAAAATGTAAATATCAAATAATTGGATTTCTATATTTCTATGAATAATTACGATTTTCTACTCAAATCCGAAAAAAAAAAACTTCCTTTTAATTTTGACTTGACTATCACTTTGCTATCTTTCCTTTATTAATGTTGTGATGAAAGTTTCAAAACCCAGATAACATCCTCCGCACTTAAGTGTTTACTTTTATAAAGTGGCTATGTGACTCGGCTACAAATCCTAACGTTGCAATTTCGGTCCTTAACAACCATTTACCCTTCACAATGGTGGCCCATGATCTTGAATAAACAAACTTCGCACAGTTGTTATAGCTCCCTCTACCAGCAGCTCAAGTCATCAGGCTCATTAAAAACAACAACTCACACACTCTCGTCATACACTTAGTGCAAATGTATATTTCGTCTCACCACCAACTCACTGATGACAGAGTATGTGGAGAAAGCATCATAATCCAGATAACATTCTCCGTACACAAGTAATTACTTTTATATAGTGGTTATGTTGCTACAAACCAGAGAGTCACCAGTTTGGTCTTGGAGCAATCCACATACCTCCACAAAGTTCTAAAAGTAAAGTAATCCATTTCTATAAATATCATAAAATTTAGATGCTATTTTCCTTTTTCGAATTCATTACAAAGTGGAGTCACATTTAATGAATTAGAATTTTAATTAAAATACCATTAACTCTAAAATGGAAAATGTTAGTCGAATGAAATTTAATTTGAGGTTTCAATATCAACATTTTATATTTGTATCAAAGATTGAATGAAATTCATGAAACAGAATCCTACCAGTCTGTTTATGATGTGCAAATAAACATGATAAAATTTAGAAATGTGATAAATTAGGTGAATGGCATTTAGGATGTGACCTCATCAACACAACTTGAAATATGTGTCGAAGACCAGTTCTGTCAGATTATTGTAGAACTATATCTTATAACGATTATTCTTGTGAACATAAACTTACAAATCATGAGACAAAAATAAACCATTAGATATAATACAATGTAATATTGTATCATGTTCACATGATCAAAAGGATACGAAAACAGCAGAAGAAAAAAAATCAACAAAGCAGCTAAGATGGACGGAAACTAAAAAAGTCAATATGAAAATATATCTTGGAAAGCAAAAAGAAATTCTAACAAAAAAAGCAACTGATTCTAAATCTGATTTATGTTTTACGAGTGTGGATGACTTCCATCTAAAAGATAGGTAATTTAAAAGAGAAGTTTCGATAAAATGCACGGAAAGAATACACGAAACAGACATCTTTGTTTTTCGGAAATATGTTGGGGCAGTAGTAGAGAAATATAAAGTCGAAAAAGATTTGAGGGGGAAATATCATTCTTTCTTAATAGAAGCTATGCAAACATTAACTTTCAAGACCGACAAAAGTAGCAAAAACTGGCTTGTTTTTTTCTTCTCAAATTCAAACTGTGCTGGATAATATCACGCAACAGATATTCAGAAGAAGTCAAAAAGACCATAAAACAAACCATACAAAATCGAAAAGTCATAAGAGGTATACGAATAATTTTTCTTGTTTCTCTGTCGGAATAAGTCTCTGCAAACGAATTTATAACGGGTGGGAATTGAAACGGAAGGAATTTATAACGGCGGTTTTTTTTTAACTTTAATTCGACAATTATAATGTAATCATTCTTCATTTCTAGATATACATTTCTCTATCTTTATCTAATAAGTGGATTCCACATTGCAAGAATGGAACATCATTAGAAGTTGTTTTCGAATCAACCTTTAATTTTATTGATGTTGCTAGTTTAAAAAAATGAAAGCGTTGCTCAGACGAATCATCAATTATCAATCCAAGAAAAAATGGTAATCAGAAGGAGAAATATCTGGAGAATACGTCTGTTATGGTATGGTAAGACGTTGTTACTGCAATCATCGACTTATTTGCATTAATTGTGGTTAGTCGCTTTGCAAAGTTATGGTATTTTTGGAATCGGGGAGTACATTAGTGCCTTTGATGATGGTTCTACTGGCCCATACTAAGATAATTTTTTTTATTGTTCGGCTTTGGATTATCATATCTTATCGATTTTTCATCATCCACCATGATATCATACTAAAAATTTTTTATTGTATTTCTTTTAAGAAATATTAAATTTGACTTGAGTCTTCATGGAATAAAGCCTCAACTTTCTCATTTCTAAGTTTTTTTACTGGCATGGACGTCCATTAAAGAATGATATTTTTTATAGCATCGAAACCAATAATCATTCGTTAAAGTCGTTGATGTGTAGTCGCCATAGGTTTTGATATTTCGTTAACTTTCAGCAGTCCTTTGACCTTCAATCCTAATCAATTTCTTCTTCCCAGTCAATAGAAACAAAAAAGAAAAGTATAGCTTCTTGCCAATTGCATTTTTGTTCAATACTAAAACTATATGATTGTCAAAACTAAAACTATATGATAATGCTTTCAACTGAATTTAGCAAATCATAACCCGATGCTATACATTTAGTTTAAGTTACGTCATCTCTTGAAAAGATATTTAAATTACGGCGTACAATCAGTAGTAGCGCACAATCAGTAGTCTACTAGATGGAAAAAATTAATTTAGATGAAAAATTGCAATTTTCTTTATTTTTTTACAGTTTCAAAAACTAGATATTTTCTATTTCCAGTGATATCTTTATTTTGTCTCCAAGTCAAATAGAAGCCAAGTTATAGCAAACTACTGTTATGTAAGTGATGTTCATTTATAAGTATTTAACAACTTCAAATGTATTTTCTGAAGAATGATTTTTTTTCTTAATTATACTGTACGAGTAACGTTATGTCTCAAAAAATAATCAAGATATCTGAATGAAATTTATAATTAGTACACGCTATATTATAAAAAATGTAATGAACTGTAAAATTGATGTTTAATGCTCTAGAAGTGGGTTTACGGTTGTTAAATGTAAATATTTTTGAAAAATTCCAAAATTTCATAAATAATTACACAACATTTTTTTAAAATTTTTAATGTAATTCTGAGGTAATAATTAGTTACCCTCGAAGATATGTTATGCATGTAAGATTGCAAAAAAAGTCTGAAAAAACAAATTTTTTTCAGATTTTTAGAGAAATTTCAGTTTTTGTAATTTTTTATTAAATTTACACAAGCCATAGTTTTTATTCAAAATCTACGTATAAATGTAATAATCTACGTAATATGTAAATAATCTCACTTAACTTATCATTTAATTTTTATATCAATTAAAAACATCATATAAAAATTTAAAAAAACATTTCTTGAAAAAATCTTCTCTGAACCTATTAGTAACCTAACTTAAAGTAAAATATTTGCAACAATAAAGATGTCCCATTACATTGAATCTAATGATCGTGAACAATTAACTAATGCCTTCTACGGGTCATGTAGAAATTCCATCTTTTCCATCATTCGGGAGATCTTATTAAGTATGGGGTAGTTTCCAGAAGAGCTGCTTTAATCGCGTCCAAATGCCTTCAGGATTCTCCCTCTATAATAATGAAATCTTCTGAATCAGGAACCAACTTGTGAAATGCGTGGGTTGAATAGTTTCAGAGTGTGTGAATCCACTCAGGCTCAAAGAGAAAATCTCTTGCCCATTCAGTCACCATCCAACAATCTTCACCTTCACGTGAAAAATGCTGAAATCCTCGCATTTTAACAATTGAGTTACTGTCTGCTAATTTCAAATTCCATTACAAACTTCTAAAACTCTATTTAAAGTATTAAAAATTAATAATTAAATTTAATTAATGAATTAATGTTTGTTAAAACTGTTAACTTCGAGTGTTATTCACTACGAGTTTAAAAAAATCTTTATGAACTTGAGTGGATAAATAAGAATTATTTTATCAACGATTGAAAATTTAAACAAGATATAAATCGATACATAAGGAGAGTGTGAACTATTAGTAAGAATTGAAAAAGAAAGAAAAAAGACAATGCTTTCAGCAATATTGACCAGAACACGCTGCTGAAATCTTCAAAAGGAAAAAAAAATTACTTCATTTGTTTATAATTCAAAATCGGACTATGTGACGAATGTACCTTTTGATAGAACAAATTAAATATCCGAAATAAATGAATTAGAAATAAAAATTTATATTACAGAGTTTTGTAATTTTGTATAAATTCTTCACCTGTGAAGTACTAAGAAGCAAACTAACTAAACAAAAGACATTATAAAAACTTTAACCACTTAATTGTTTTGCCCATATACCATACGAGCATCGATTTATTGAATTTTGATGGTTGTTCGCAAAAAATAAACCATTCATAACGATTTTAATTGAATATTAAAATTGCTTCGAATACATCGATAAGTCAAGTATTCAATAGATTTCCATTTGAATCAAAATACGAAAATATACCAAAAGGTGTCATCATATTAGATAATCTATATTAATAAAAATCGATCTCGAAATGCGTTGCTAAGCGCAAAACTAGGGAACGACTCGACCGATTCGGCTAATTTTTTTTTAAAAAAAATATTTTCGTTAAGACACGAGGCTGGTTCTTATGGAGAGAAAAAATGAAAAAACTGCGAGGAAAATAGTTAAAACGACACTTTTCTTACTTTCCCGCCAAAAATCTTCATCCCCGCACCAACTGAGTAAGATAGCAGGAAGTAATAAATTATGATTTGTTTAGAAAGAAATACGCGAAGTCAGTTGGTTTTCATTTATAAATAACGGGATGTTTAAAAAAAGAAAGAAAATAGTTGCTTTTATTATTAGTCTGTATGAATATTTAATCTATGCCTGCTCGAAATAAAGGGAACAAAGGGTTTGTAGAAATAAAAGTAGTGAAGAAAAAAAGGATAGAAAAGAAAAGAAGAGTGTGTGTGCCATCATTATGTCCTCTGTGCGCGGCATTTTCCAAGCTGTTTTTACACTTTTGCATCTTTTGAAAACCATTTGTGTCTTTATTTGTTTAGTGTGTTTACATTTATGAAAATTGAAATCTAATTATTCTATAAAAACAGAATTTTAGACCTTTCCCTCCACCATTTAAGTAAAATATCAATTCCGGGACAATCATTTCTCGGATAGAAAGAGAAAGAGTAGCACAGTGAACAGAACATCTGAAGAAAATAATACTATAAATGAATTATGCGATTATCGAAATTTGTTTGGTTTAAAAATATTTTGGTGAAAAACCTGTTATGAGACACAGCTGCATAAAATATATGAAAATTTTAGCGAGCATTAATACTGTCGAACCGACTGGTCACCAAAGGCGGCTAGTAATGTAAATAAAACGGTTAAGTGGTTTAGCTAACATTATTCATATGCCAACACATCATTTCTGAAATAAAATCATACATTCACTGGTTCAGAAACAACATTTAGGCAAACAACATTTAGACGAGACATTTAGGCAATAAAATAAAATATCATCTGAAATTACACTCATTCTAGCATAAAATTATATAAGGCGGTTTTATGACAAACTTTTTCCTGAAACACAACTCAATATTTATCTTAGAAATGTGTGCTTTTTGAGTT
>JAOUZG010050968.1:15526803-15541919 GCA_026289955.1 Argiope argentata
TCATGGACAATCATGATGATAGATTTAACCCCACTTGGTCCAGAATATTTAATCAAATCCATGTGTCAGGAATTCACGATAATTATTAACAGCAGCCTTTTCTATTAATTGAATTGTTTCATAATATCAAGGCAGTATTTGAAATAGAAGTTTGGCCTAGCGCCAACACAAGAAATTAAATTGCCTTCCTGAAAAATTTCCAAAAGAAACTGACCCACGTTTGTATTTTCATGAAGGAAATCCAGGAAAATTACAACAGCCAACCCGATAGAAACGAGCTAAGATTGCATTGCTAAAGAATCATAGATCTACCAGCTATAGAAAAAACTTCGTTAAGAGCGCAGTAAAAGAATAAAATCTTTTAACTTCCTCAAAGTCATGTTTCTCAAGCATGACATGCCTTAACCCATTAGTTCAATGGTGAGCTGCATAATTGTATTTTGATAGGGAGGATCATAATTCCTCTCTTCTCCCGCTTGTCGATGTTACATTAATCGTTCCAGGTAACTGCCGTAAAACTTAGATAAACCCAGAAGTTTTGAGAAAGAAATGAGAATAATAGCTACAGAGTTTCAATATTTAAAAAAATTCATATAGTAATCTAGGAATTGAAAAAGGATTATATTTATATACTAATAATATATTCTTGTAATATATTAATTTTAAATTATAATTCTAAAACAGAATAAAATTAAAAAATTCCAAGAGGAGCACACAAAAGCTGGATAAATTCGAAAATATTTATACCAAAAAATATCAAAATTATAAGTTATTTTAAAATTATTTCTAATGATAAATATACAAAATCAAAACATTCATAAAATAAATAATCCTAGTCAAATGAGTTTCATGAATTAGTAACAGATTTCGAATTATTTTTTTCTTTTATTATAGATAGAAGATAAAGACTAGAGAACGTGCACACAATAAATTAAATACATAAACGAAAAATATAAGCAGTTGTCTCAGGATTAATGTCTTCTGCTTCCAAATATGACAGCTTTAGACTCCGGTGCAGTCAACACTGTTATTGTATAATCACATAAGTTATGCTGATAGCATTTTAGAAGACAGTCTGAAGAACATTAATATTCACCATAATTATTCTCTTTGGAAAGCGTCGACTATTGGTGACAAATAACACGGCGTTTTTTTTACTTGGCAATTAGTGAGTACTTGGGTACTTAAAAGCATTTTGCAAATAACCAGAAAATTAATCAATTCACAATTGCTTTCTCACATGGAGTAATTTACTTGAGACACAGAAACTATTGCATAAGAATAATTTATAAAATTTAGAATGCTAGGAAATATTAGTTAATTATTCCTCGCAGAAACATTTGCTTTAAAGCGGTTGTAATTATTAGCCATGTAAAATATTCTAAATCTCTAAAATTCTTTTTTTTTCTTTCATAAAACTTGCGAGTTTTCAAAATCCAGTTTTATAAATCAGATAAAACACATTTCCTAGATTATTTAGTAACTACCAAAACTTTACGAGCAAATGATTCAAATGCATTTTTGGCTTTAGGTGCAAATGCTTCAAATGCACTATGGTTGCTTTAGGTGCAAATGCTTCAAATGCATTATGGTAACTTTAGGAGCAAATGCTTCAAATGCATTATGGTAACTTTAGGTGCAAATGCTTCAAATGCATTATGGTAACTTTAGGTGCAAATGCTTCAAATGCATTGTGGTAACTTTAGGTGCAAATGCTTCAAATACATTATGGTAACTTTAGGTGCAAATGCTTCAAATACATTATGGCAAATTTAGGTGCAAATTCTTCAAATGCATTTTTGACAACTTAACATAAAATTCAAAGTATTTCTACAATTCGTATTCCGTATAGCAGTTTTTTATAAAGCAGAAGGCCTCTTCTTGGTTAAGATAAGGCATTAATTAAAGAGGTGAGCAGCTTCGATACATGTACGCATACTTGAAGCATATAAATCTAGTTTATAGATACAAAAATATCGATATATTTTAATAAAAAAAGGAATTTTTGTAGTAATTTATATACAGATAAAGTGCAAGCGTATGTGGCTCAGAAATAGTTATTATTAGTCATTGTTGAAAGGTACATATGAAAACAGACTACGCATGAACATTTCAGGGTGCTAAAACTAGTTAAAATGTTAAAAATAATTGTCATATGACAATTTATTGAAAAAATAATTTCCGTGGAACGCTTTAAATGATATTTTTCTGCTGTTCAAATGATTCAATATAAATTATGAATGTTTGCTAAATCGTTTCAACAAAAATAACATCTGAAAGAAATAGCATTCAAAAAAATAAACGGAATGGAAGAAGGATTTGATTTTAAAAAAATCAAATCAAAGGTCAAAATAATTACAAAAAAGATTCCCTGCCATACAATGCATAAAAGTATTTTAATTCAATCAAGAATTATTGAAAATCGAGAACAAAATTTCAATGCATCACTGTCATTTCCTTTTCACTCATAACGAATTCCTTCAATCATGAATAAAGATGGCTTTAACCCTTTGACAAAAGACGCAATTAACCTCGTTCTTGGAAATGATGAATCAATGATGAACCATTTGACAGGTTTCTGACACATATATCTATCGAAAATCAATTGGCGAATTTGTCAAGGGAAATAAATATTAAAAAAACTCATCTAGAAATGATTAAGGGGTATTATTTTCGAGAAATCCGGGGTAATAAAACAAAAATCTGTTGTAGCTGATGGAATATGTGTATTAATTTATCTCATACATGTAATAAATTAGCAAAACTTTCTGTCTTTACAAGTGATTCTTAGAAATATAAATATCTCAAAATAATAAAAAGTACATTGATGACAAAGATCAGGAAATTTTCCAATTGAATATGAAGTAAAAAATCATCTTTCGGAAATCATTTGATTAACCTTTCAAATGAAATTAATATTTTTAAAAAAACTCATCTAGAAATAATTAAAAAAGTGTTAGTTTCGAAAAATCTTCGGTAGAAATACAGATACTTTCTGAAGTGGTTGAACTAATAAATGTATTAATTTATATGATATATGTAATAAATTATCAAAAAATTCTGCCTTTTCAAGTAGAAATAAAAATGTTTCAAAATTATAAAGAAAATGATAAACTGATCACAAGTATTAGAAAATATTCAAAATGAATATGACGCAACAAAAAAAAGATTACTTTATTATCAACAAGAATATTAAAAAAGCAACTGATAATATGTAACTTAAAAGTGGGTGTTTAATTTTTTTAAAAAAAATTCTTCTTTTTTTATTTTATTGCTTCATTTTCGATCTGAAAATTCCCCTAATTCTTGCATCACGAATTATATTTGACTAAAAATTTCGATTTCGGTTAAATTCCAGTTATCGGTTTAAGTAGTAATTTTCGTTAGTTCTTATTTCCGATTCGATATTCTGTTGCGTTTGCATTCTACCATCGATTTTAGGTTTTTATTTTTTAATTTAATCAGCTCAAAACTTTTCGCGTTAACTATTTCTCCGTTTGTTTAAAAGTAGTTTATCTTTCCCGTTTGGTTGAAACTACCCTTTTTTCTTTCTAACAGAATTTGAATTTAATAGATTTACTTTTGTCTTATATTTGTATTTAAAATTTATTTTACGTAAAACCACAAAAAAAAATCAGAATATAGTTTTGTCTGTAAAGCTCCCATCCAAAACAATGTTGCTTGCGTTTAAACTATACATGTTTCTATTTTAGTCATTCTTTTATGCAAAAAGATCCAGAGGGTTTCTGTCTAAAAACCTCAAATCGTGAACCAGTAGAGTATATTCAGAAGCATTAATACCTTCAAGATAGTTTATATGGCATTAGAGTATATTCAATTGAGTATAGTTTATATGGCATTAGAGTATAACCAGTAGAATATATTCAGAAGCATTAATACCTTCAAGATATTTTTTGTGGCATAAACTTAAGTGGCATATTTTAAATTATGTAAGTATATAAGAATCAATCTTTCAATTATAAAATTATAAAGTTTTAAATTCTTTTTTATAATTTTACTAAAAAGTTGAATATCAAGAAATGTATTAATAATTTTTGATGCAAAAAATTTTAGAATGTTTCCGTCTAAAAACATGAAATTGCGAATCACAATAGGGTATTCATTAGCATCAATACCTTCAAGATAATTTATATAGCATTAACTTAAGAGGCATCTTTTAAATTAAGTAAGGATCAAAATTTAGATGTTAAAATTATGCCTTTTTTTGATTATTTCGATAATTTTACTAAAAAATACTCATTAGCAGTTTAACTAGCGATGTTGCGGGAAAAAAAATTACATTATTATTTTTCAAATTCAA
Source organism: Argiope argentata (assembly GCA_026289955.1). Lineage (NCBI taxonomy): Eukaryota > Metazoa > Arthropoda > Arachnida > Araneae > Araneidae > Argiope > Argiope argentata. Next base: position 15,531,125 of record JAOUZG010050968.1, read on the forward strand.
AATAGTTAACATATATTACAAAGCATTTTGGTTCTTTTTGTTAAATTCACCCGCCCTAAAATGCGTGACAAATTAACTAATTTCACAAAAATGCAGTTTTTAGCCAACGTTGTAGCGTAAAATTTCTGTATTTAGTTCATGTAAGCATGACTTTTTTAAATATATATTTTTGTATTTTTTAAATGTATTTTTGTACTAATGGCACACGCTATCGCTTAAAGTTCCCTTACTAGCGAAATTGTAGTTATGTTCTCCTAGATTTACGGCTATTTTTTTACTTTTAATTTTAGTTGTTATTCTATACTATTTACATAAAAAAAATTTAAAATTTTAAAAATAAATAAATAAATAAAATAAAATAAAATAAAATTGTAAAAAATATATAAAAAATTACAAAAAAATTGTAAAAAAATATAAACAAATTACATAAAAATTGTAAAAAATATAAATAATAAAAAAATGTAAAATATTATAAAAATTGAAAAAAAAGCCATGGAACAAAAAAATTCTAACCATTTCTCAATAATTATCGTAGATAATACGGAAAATTCCTAGTATCTACTCGACTGCAATTAAGTTTAAAAAAAACTAAACATGTAATTGTGTTTTAGTTTGATATTTGATACTTAACTTTTGTAAACGTAAGAATGAATGACAGAAAATCGAAAAGAAGGTATACTTAAAAAATTTAGCACAATTTTTTGTTGGTTTTATAAAAACATTATGTGCCAATTTAATGGGAAATTTCTTGTTTCCTTCGCTTGTAGTAACAATTTTTCAGAAAAAAGCCTAGCTAAAAATCCATTTGCAAAATTCTTCTATTTTTCAGGAATTAATTAATTAATTTTTAGGGATTTAAAAAAAATCTCTATTTACATACAAAATTCTACTGTATTTTTAATATTATAGACGACAATCTCGCTGAGTTTATTTTCAATGAATTATTTTGAATTAAAAAAAATAATCTAAAAACACTTCTTCGTGCAAAATGAAGCAGATTTCAGATCGAATAGAATTTTTAAGCGAATACAACCTACACAGGGTGTCGTTATCAATACATGTGTCGAATTCGAAATTTATTAGTTTCGGTGACAAGAAGGAAACATAAATGAAAGAGGCATTTTATCTCACAGTTAATAAATTGTGTGGCTGTTTTCTTTATGACGCCACGTAGGAGAAAACTATCATTATTTGCCATAGTGATGAAATATGGCTTACAGACAGGTGACATCAAATCTAGTTTCGGAGTTTTCACCTGCACCTTTCACCTTTTTAGAAGAATATATTCTCTGAGGAATGAATAAAAAAAAAAGTATAAAAAAGCTGAGAATCGCATTTATAAAAGAATTCTGTCAAATCTAGATTTACGAATTAAATTCGTTCCAAACTGTGGTTCGTAAATCGATCAATTTTTCCCCCTCTAAATGCTGTTATTTAATACCATGACAGCAAGACTTAGCTATAATGTGCTAAGCATATGATCAAATAAAAAAACTGTTGATAGTTTATTCGCCAAAAATATCTGCCATATTACTCAATTATATATAATTCTTGATCAATATTTTAATAAAACCCCTGTTAATAAGTCTAAATATTTTAGCAATGAAATTATTGTTTTTATATTCAAAGATCTAATCATATTATACAGATCAACACTATAATGTTATAATACAATTCATTTGAACTTAGCCATAACAGCGTTCCGAAACGTATTATGGCTGGTTTCTGAATGCATATAACGTAACGTTCCTAAACGTATATAACAAAAAAGAAATGATATGAATTAAGTAAGAGTGATTGATCTCTGCATGTGGGTCATACTGAAAACTTTTTTTTTCAATTAGAGGATTATTGCTTATGCAAATATTGATTACAGTACTACAATTGATTACAGTACGCCCAATATCACAATACAAAATTAATGGAAACTATCAAACGTACCTTAAAAAAAGATAAAACTTTCTACAGAAAAGGTCAATAGAGATATAAATTTTAAAACTATAATTTGAAAGCATACATATGAAGAATAATTGAGAAGGGCATAATTTGAAATGTTTTCTGTTAAAAGTAAAATACAGACAGTAAATTCTCATTTATCACCAGTATTTTGGAATTTTTTACCAGTATTTGGAATTTCCGAATTTTTTTAAAATTATAAATAAACAAGTAATATAAAAAATTAAGTCAATTCCAACTTAGGTCAACAAATAAAAATTCTATTTTAGTTACTTTTTATTGAATAATTACAATAAGCATAAATAATTTATCAAAAAATGATTGATTTTCGCAAGAATTGAGCTCGCATTCTTCACCTTCACCTGGAAAAAAACTGAAATCCTTGAATTTTACCGAATGTGCTACTGCCTGCTGTTTTTGATTTCCATTACAAACTGATAAAACTCTATTCAAAGTAAAAAAATTAATTAATATTAATTAATGAAATAATCTTTGAAAAAACTAAATTGACATTAAGTGCCCTTCACTGGAAGTTCAAAAAAATTTATTTGAACTTGAGTGGCTAAATAAAGAGTATTTTACTAACGATTGAAAATTTGAACAAGGTAAGATATATATAGGAAGACTGTGAACTAATAGTAGGAATTGAAAAGAGGGTTTAAACTCTATAATTTGCTGAAATAATACATTTCATTGGATAATATAATTATTTTTAATTTGTTTTTCATATGCAAGGTGAAAAAGACGAAACCATTAAACACAATTTTGGCTTTTTAACTTACCACATATTAGCCGCTTTGGCGATCAACTAGCTCGTAAAAAGTAGTAAAAATTCTATCAATTTAATGAAATAAAATTTTAGAAAATTGTATAAAATAGCTAATACTATATTTAAATTAACAAAATAATGTCAATTGTTATTTTGAATTAAAACTATACAAGAAAATGTAAGTATATTAAATTACTGCCCCAAATAGATAGTTATTTTTGAAAAATAATTTTTTTCATAATGACATCTATAATATTTAAACCATTTATATAAATGATATATCATCTTAAAACTTTCAACTTCATGTAATACTTAATTCATTTCTCTTAGGAAAAAGAAAGAAAAATAAAGAATATACGGATTTTTTTTCAAGATGTATTCTTTTTTCAAGTAAACCCTTCTGATAAAGAAACATCACAAAAATAAACAGCACTATGAATTATGATTTTAAAAATAGCTAGGAAAATCTAACAGATTCAATTCCTTTGGTTCAAAGAGTTATTTTTAACAGTTTTATACCACTGTTAATTTCCTTCAATGCACTTTCCGTTTTCGTTTTAGAAAATAATCAAACCAAACACCATTTGTAAAAGGATTTGACTGGTTAAATGCGTTTATTTAAAAGATCTCTTATTATTAAACCTCATTTATAATACTCCGCACAAATGAATTTCTGAATTTCTCCCACAAAAAGGATTTCGATACGCAAATTCGATATTGCTCTTATGAATGGAATATCCGAAATTTTACTCGATGTATTCCAACAAAATCGAAGTTTTGTTTTTTAAAAATATCCTGTGAATGTTTATATTGGGTGACGGCAAATCAATAGCATCGCGTGAGACGCAGTTCTCCACATGTTTCGATTTATGCGTGCAGAAACCATTCTTCCTAACTGAGTTTGGAAACAGTTAAATCTAGTGCATTGTAGTCTCTCGTTTTATTTCTTAGCACAACTCGCAAAGGGAATTGTACTTGGAATTCTAATAAGTTGGTGCGTTTAATTATAAAGGGCATTTAAACTCACTAAGAAAAAAACGTTGCTGATAAAAGAAAAACGTGAAAGAAAAAAAGGATTTGTAAAGTTTTTTTAAAAATGTGAAAATATGATTGAAATACGACAAATGAAAGTTTTATTTTGTCATTATGTATCATTGAAAATATAAAATCTTATCATTAACTCGGCCAAAATTTGATAGGGCTATTTGATCTTAGCTATATCATAAGTATATTCTCAAAATTTCATATTTTTTACACTTTAATTTAACTTAAATTGTTTCATGTTTGTATAGATAGAACTGTAATCAGTTTTTCTTTTATTTCCTGACTTTCTAGAAATTTCAAATTTTGTACATTTGAGTATTATGGATAAAATTACATTAATTCAATATATTCAGAATTTAAACGTTCATTAATTGACTGATTTAATTAAATTTTAGTTTCATATCCATAGCGCCACCTGGTTTTGAAGGTGGGTAAAAAAAATAGGTTTCAAGATATAATGTTTTTAAATATGAATTAAAAATTAAAAATTAAATTCTAAAATAGTTAAAATATTAATTAAATAATAAATTTCAATAATAAATCAATTTAATTATTAAAATTTGAAAAAAATTAAATGATCATTAAAACTGTACTTTTCCATACACTAAAAAAATTGCTTTAAAATGCTAATTTTATAAAGTTTTCTCTTAAATTTCAACTTCCTTAATTGCTTTGGGATTGATTCTGAAAGGATTTGAAAAACTGAAACTCATAGCGGTGTACTGACTTGCTGCTTTATATTGTTTAATTTTTTAAATTTTCAATCACAAATATTTACTTTCACAGAAAAAATATTGAATACTTTTATGAAGCTACCACAAGTTATATAAATAGGAAGGTTAGTGAACAATTTATTTAATATTAAATAGCTATGAATGCAAAACTATTTTTGCGAACAATGTGTTTCTTAAATGTCATTAAAAGCATACGTAGAAATAGAAGATTCATCATTAGAAGCCGAGATCCACCATTTCAACCACAATGTAAAAACTTTAAAACAATTGTAAACTTCTTCGAAATTGTTTTTTAAAATTATTTTTCTACCTTATTTAAAAAGATGTAATCCTTCAAGGAAAATAAGCATTGTAGGTTTTAAATGAGCTGTTATTTAGAGAAAGGGGAAAAAAACAGAAATACGAATTAACTGGTTAGGTTTTTTTCCCGAGTCAAATTATCTTGTATACATTAATTGTTATTTTCTATTGCAAAAATAATTTTTTGACATATTATTTAGGTGAACGTGTTGTTAATATGTCATAAATAGTATCGGATAGATTTCTAAACTTTTTTATCTCATCTGCGAGAAAAATTTTATTTAGGTGAACGTGTTGTTAATATGTCATAAATAGTATCGGATAGATTTCTAAACTTTTTTATCTCATCTGCGAGAAAGGAAAAATAAAGGAAAGAAAAAGAATAACATACCAAATTTAATTTCATTTTATCTAGTTGGTATATGTTATTTGTATGAATCGAAAATATTTCTTTAATACTTCCATTAAAAGCTTTCATTGTGAGTAGAGTAAACCAAAAATAGAAACTAACATAAATTTCATCCCAAATCCATGTTGTCTTATGACTGATGAAAAGAAATTCCAAATGACAACAAAAAGTATCATCATAGAAATAATTATCACAGGAAATAGGACATATAAAGCAATAAAAAATAAAACCGATTAACTCTTCATCACCTAGATCATAACTCTAGCTTGACAAATAATACTTATGGTGTCAAGGAAGGTTCACTAAAGATAACGAAATTATTCGACTCAGTCAGTTTTTAACTGTATTTTTCTGTTGTCATTAATTTTTACACTTTGTTATTCAGAAAATAACCAAGATTCTTAATACTAAAACTAAAATGTTGATATATTTTGAATGTAATGCTCTTAATTCAAGATGTCATTGGAAGAAATTTTTTGAGCTTTTCTTTGACCTGTTCATCCTTTCGTAAAACGTCTATCATCGGAGGTTTTTGACCTTTTCACCTTCATGCTGTTGTGTGGATGAATTATATTGAGCATTTTTCTTCTCCTTACTGTTTTATAATATATTAATCTAAAATGCAATTAGACTTTCAAAGTTTCAAACCAGCTTGGAGAATTCTCATAACAATGAATTAATATGCGCTGCGGCAAACTAAATATATCAAAAAATATACAAATCAAAAAGAACAAAATCCTACGGAAATCAAACGAAAGCATTAATTATGGTAATGCTATTATTTTAAAAGTTTTAGAAACTGAATATTAATTTTTAAATTATGATAACAAAATTTTTTATTATTATTATAAGAACTATCGAAGATTGCGTGGCCGAAAAGTCCATAGATTTCTAAAATAATTTTATGAGTAAAAATAGACTTAAGATATCATTCATATTTTAATAAAAGCGTTGAATATTTACTCTGAAGCATCGAATGTAAATTTGTATTTTCAAATGCTGTGAACATAATTACCTTTTTTTGGCTCTATAAAAGTTATAAATATGAAGAAATCACAAGTAAATATATCTCCAATAGAAAAAAAAAAATTTGCATTAAGCTTTCACACATTGTTCATGATGGAAATAGTAGTGCAGAGAGATGAAAAGAAAGTGCAGAGAGAGAAATATGAAAAGGTTTTCAGCCGATACAGCAGAAAAAGCAATAATTTTTATGAATTTCAGCAATATTTTGTAAGAACAAATAAAGGATTTGTTTTAAATCGATGGAAGATTTTTCGACAACAAAAGGTGTCTGGATAAACCTTATACTACTTTTCTAGATACTGATTATTTCCTTTAACTTATTGTTTCCTTATTGATTGTTTCTTTTAAAAAATAACTTTAATAAATGTCTTTTTTAATTTTAGAGTTATCTAACTTAAATTTAATTCCGCTCATTTTGAATTTATATGATTAATCATTATTAAATGGAGAATTTAGAAGGGGAAACCAAAAGGCCTAGGAGTGGCCTAATGCATTAGGAAATAACTCAGTTCAGAGTCTTGAATCTAAGGATGAAGTTTTGGGGCTTTATATTTATTCCTCTTAACAAGAGTTATACAAAAACTGGTAGATATAATGGCGATTTATTAACTAACTCCTCGTTCCTTGAGGGTTCCTTCAAACATAACACAAAAGTGTTATTTTTCTGTAAAGCCTTCCGGAAAAATGTTTGATCTTGTATGATATAAATTCATTAGATTTCAAACTCAGTTGATCAAAGCCAGATTATTAACTAGACAATTGCTTAGAAGTTTTTTGAGGCATTTTCAAAATTAATTTATTTTGTGCTTTCATTTAATCATAAAAACTGTGCAATCAAATTTACTCAAATTGAAACTAAGGTTTATTTAAATGTTCGAACTTTATTCTAATAAAACCCTAATTAACCATTATTTAGAAATTGGATGCTATTTAACTATACTAAACCAGATTATTATATTTAACTATACTCTACGAAATTCCCATGCAAACTCTCCAATAAAGTCTTATCTTATCTTCCTTCTTTGGAATGTTGGAATCGGTGACCTAGGTGTAATACCGAGAATACCATGCATGACATTTTTTGTTGTTGTTTCTAATGGCACTTGCCATGGACATACTCGTTGATGCAGTAAGCAATTTTAAGACGAGGGTGCGTCTCTTGTTTTAAGTAGCGCCAACTAGGGTCAAGAATACGTTTTAGCTACTCACGCATCACATTCGCTTGCACTACTCCTTTTTACAGGGGGCAGATTTACACATCTAACAGATAGTACAGATGGAAAAAAACACGCCCGAACCTGGACTCGAACCCAGGACGCCCAGACCACGGGGAAAACTCTCTACCCTTGCACCATGACGTCGGAATGGCATTAGTGAACTATAGTTATGAAACATAGAGCTGTGGTGTGAATCTAGAATTTTTACAGAATCTATGTATTTAGAACAGTTTTTATCAATCGATTGACATCAAAATTTAAAACAAAACTGCAATTGTAATCAGAAAATAGCATACCAAATTTCATTGATTTAGTCACTGCCTTTAGAGGTTAGTTGCATTTAAACACATGCGGAAGTACAGAACGACAAACGGACAACCCCTTGTTGGATTTGACTCAAAATATGATAGATGTCTGCAATACAAAATTTAAATGAGCAAACCCAATTTTATCCATCTAGCTCTCTTCATTTTTTAGTTATCGAGTTTACTTGTACCCAAACAGTCAGGTAGACATATTTCATGACACTAAATTTCATTCGAAATCGGTTAAGAAAAGAAAAATATGGTCGTAATTCCATATACCAAATTTTAAACGTCTAGCTCAAACCATTTTTGAGTTATGTTTATCATGAATAGACAGACTGACAGACATAATGCTAAACTATGCGTTTCGGATTCAGGGAGGTCAGAAACATTGCGATTCGTCAAAATCACAATTTCGTTTTTTTTTTATTTATTTTTTTATTGCAGGACTTTTTATACATTATATATAAGAGAAAGCAAAAAAAATCTTTTTCTCAAGTTCGAATTAAATATGAGTTCTTTTTTCTTTATCAGTCAAATATTTATTTTACTTCCCGAACGAAGCATTAGAGTTCGTTAATTAAATATTAGTAGATCTAGTTAATAGGTCATGTTAATTTTATTTCATAAATTATTTCTTTAAATTTCCAATAATTTGTTAACATACCATTATTACAAAAGCATTGTTATTTTAAAGTTAATATTAGTTATATTTAGAAAGAAAGTTAAGCAAGATATGGTAACGAAATTAAGATAATAAGAAACATATCATTTGTGCTAGATGAATTTAGTTTTTACTCAGTACAGTGTCTGATGAAGATGGCCTATAATGATCTGTTTCTTGGTATCAAATTGAAAACCTCGTTCCCTGTTTTTGATGAGAATCCAAGCAATGTTTCTCAAAGCTAGTTTTTTATTTTTATTTAACGACCTCATTTATTTTAAGGGTTTCTTATAGTATGTTTTGTATCATTAGAATGATATACACTATGTTATAAAATACTTTCTATCATTAAAATGGGGCAAAATATCTATATAATAAGATATTTTGTATCATTATTATGATATACAGTATCATAATAACAAGACAATTTGTATCATTATTATGATAAAAGTATGTTGTTATAACGATACTTTATATCATTTATTGCTTTCCAATTTAATTTTGTATTTGCTCTCAATTTTCTGTTGTTTAGTCTCATTTACTCAACATCTGAAGAAAGAATCAAGATGGAGAGATTTTGTCAATGATTTGATAAGTTGCTTAGGCTTAATAAACTGTTTAGGGTGCACTAAATTTAAAAGTATATTTAAGTGTGTGCGTGTGCGTGCGCGCGATCGTGCGAGCGCGCATGTGTGTGTGTGCAGTAGTCAGACTGGGGGCATTAAATTTAAAATGTATTTAAGTGTACGTGTGTGCGTGCACAGTAGCCAGATAGGGAGCACTTTTACATTTAGTGCTCCCTATCTGGCTTCAGTGTGTGTGTGTATTCGTGGGAGTATGCGTGCGTGTATGTGCTGTTTTTGAATAGACGCTGGCTCACACCTACGATGCTATCTAAACTCCATACGAACAACTTAAACAACAAAGCGAAGTTTTTTGTTTCCTCTTCATGACAATAAAAAATGATGATCAAAATCCTAAGCGCAGAGTTTTTGCTTCAATTTTTTAGTTTGCGGTGGCCCTTAGTAACTTCATGGTTGGAAGCCAGATAAAAGGGTAAATTGTTTTTAAAAAATTCACAATATATATTTTATATATTTATTTTTTTAAAATCAGGCATCAATTCTTTAAAAAAATAATCCTTTTTAAAAATAATTACATTATAATAAATATAAAATAGTCACCTACCTTAAAAGTATTTTCATTTTTCGGAAAAATGAAATGCATGAGATTTATTCCATGAAAATATTTCTAAAAATAAGTCACTCGTTCAATACGTCGGGAAAACAAACTGTCATATTATTTGAACAACTTTGACAGCTGACGTTTATTTTTTTTTAACTTTTTTCAAAAAAAAAACATTATGCAACGGTAGCATACATACAAGCAAATATTAAAAACAAACAAACTGAAAGTGTACAATTTTATTGAAAAGTCTGGTATAAAATCTGAAACTTAGGGCATTTAAAGATTAAGCAAGATCCGGAGTTATTGATATGCAGGCTAAAATGACAGTTAAATATTGTGACTCGTGTAAAAAATATATATCAAAGATTGAAGGTAAACACTCTGAGGTGCTGTCCTCAATATGTGAAAGATTTACTTGCTTGTATTATATTATATCACACAGCAATTATGCATTGATAATTACCGAATTCAATCTAACTATATTTCTTAGTGAAATCTAAAATACAAATTTTTGTAAAATACTTTAGATATATTGTTGTTTCTAATGGCACTTGCCATGGACAAGCGTGCTGACGCGGTAAGCAATTTTAAGTCGAGGGTGCGTCTCTCGTTTTAAGTAACGCCAACAAGGGCCAAGGGTATGTCTTAGCTACTTACGCCTCACATCCATTTGCACAGTACCTTAGTGGGGAGAGGGTGCATTCACAGATAGAACGAATGAAAAACAATAACTTCCACACCGAGACTCGAACCCAGAACACTCATAGCATGGGGAAGACGCGCTACCCCTGTGTCAGGACGATGGCAACTTTAGACATAGACTTTATTATCGATATCAGAAACGTCCCAAAACTTTCTTACATACTTTTGAATAAAAGGAGCAGTTTACATGACATTCGTGAACAATAATTATTAAATATTAAATTTTGACGTGAATTGAGTACTTTTACTTCATTTTTGGTATGATCCCCTGCGAAGTTATGGTGATTAATCCCCGGTAGGTGACTAATAGTATCCAAAGTTCAAATTTGTTGTATAGACGCGTTTTTTCAAGCATAATGTAGCCAAAATTTGACACAGAACTACATTTAACGCTCATAAAAACATATACCAAATTTGATATGAAGCCGTTATGTTTTTGAGTTATTGCGTGTACAAGTTTCTGAAAGTACAAACCAACAAA
>JAOUZG010050968.1:15541929-15554415 GCA_026289955.1 Argiope argentata
TTTTGAGTTATTGCGTGTACAAGTTTCTGAAAGTACAAACCAACAAACGGTCAACTCCTTGTCGGATTTCGCTGAATGGTCAAATTTGTGGTTTAGACGCGTTTTTCCAAACATAATGTAGCCAAAATTTGACACAGAACTACGTTTAACGGTCATAAAAACATATACCAAATTTGATATATTTAAGCTATTGCTTTTTTGAGTTATTGCATGCACATGTTTCTGAAAGAACAAACCAACAACTCCTACTTGGATTTGACTTAAAGATCACATTTGTGGTTCAGACGTGTTTTTCCTAAAAGAATGAAGCCAAAAGTTGACACAGAACTACATTTAAAAGTCATAAAGATAACATAAAGTCATAAAATCATATATCAAGATTGATATATTTAAGCCGTCACTTTTTTTATTTATTACGTGTAGATATTTCTAAAAGAACAGACCAACAGAAGGTCAATTCTTTGTTTGATTTGGCTCAAACTTGGGTAGGCGTCTACACTATAGATATTAAATCTGAGTACTGAAATTTATTCATTTAGTACTCTTCGTTTTGTAATTATCGTGTGAGCTTAAATTCAAACAACCGGATCGATAGACATCTTTTGAACAGATTTTCCACAAAATTTGATGAAATCTATAAACTTGGTATAAAGCCTGTACACCAAATTTGATACGTATTGCTCAAAGCAGCTTTGAGTTCTTTTTGTCATCGGACGAACGGGCAGACATAAAAAATACAGAAATGGATGTGTTTTTTAGCTCAGAGAGGTCTAAAACGTGAAGATCTGCAAAAATTTCGAGTTCGAATTTTTTTTAATGATACTTTCTTTATATTTCATATTCGCGAAAGTAAATAATTATGGTGCTTTAAAATTATTTAAAAAAATGTTTGATTCTGTGATTAAATATTATTTAGATTGGAACTTAAAAATTTCATAATTGTTTTATTATTTTATGTCTATTTTGAAATTTTTGATTGTCTATTTTTTTATGCGCGATATATTGAATTCAAGTATTTTGAAAGTGTATCTACTTATTTACATTTGTACACATTAGATAATATAGAATGTAGATAATGTAGAAGCAATGTAATAAAACAGATATTATTTTTAATAACATCGTTTATGGCCTTTTATGATAAATTAGAAAAAGGGAGAAGTTGAAAAAAAGTTTTAATGAATCAGTATCAAGTTAATTATAAACGAAACTAATAAAAATGTTTTCGTTAATTTAAAAAAAAAATCGCAAATATTTGGTGGAGTAGTGTTCAACAAAATTTTGACCACAGAGAAGGTTTCTTTTCAAATAATATATTAGTTTATTACTAAATGAGCCATTTATTTGTAATTAAATATGATTAAATTAAGGTATGTTTCTCCTTCAACTTTCTAGCATAATTTTATTTAAAAATATCGCAAATAAAGTATCTCTACATGTTTAATGTATATCTACATATCAACATTTGTATACATTAGATAATGTAGAATGTAGAGTAAAGCGTTTTAGAGGTCTACAGATAAGGGTTCCTTTTCTTTTCCCTAATATTCTAAATCAAAAAAAAATTTCATCGAATTGGATTTGATATTTATAGAAATAGATTTTAAGTAATAAGTTTTAACTAATTTAAATTGTAAAATACTTATTACACATCTCTACTACATTATCTACATTCTACATTATCTAATGCATATAAATGTAGATAATGTAGAGCATTCTACATTATCTAATGCATATAAATGTAGATAATGTAGAGCATTCTACATTATCTAATGCATATAAATGTAGATAATGTAGAAGAGATGTGTACCAAGTATTTTACCATTTAAAATTGTCAAAACTTATTACTTAAAATCTATTTCTATAAATATCAAATCAAATTCGAAGAAAAAAAATTTGATTTAGAATGTTAGGGAAAAGAAAAGAAACCCTTATCTGTAGACCTCTAAAACGCTTTAGCCAACCCTTTAAGTAATATATGGAAGCTTTGATCAATGGAAAAGACAATATTCCCCTTTATTCTTTGACCTTGACTCGTGGACTTTTTAAGATATGCTAAGGGGATTGTGTGACTAAAATCACTACTGGATAAGAGGATGTTTCTATAAAATTAATGAAATCATCTTAATTTTTTTCTTTTATTTTGACCAATTTAAAAAGCGAAACCACGAAGTAAAACTTTCATTTCCTATTATCTCTCTCATTTTTGAAGTGCTTTCTCCAATCTGTAACAGAGTAAATAAGTTAGATCTTGAAGTGTTTTCCATCCCAGCGCTTACTGTCACGCTTGTTTCCTGGAAATAAAAACCTTTTCAAATTCCATTATCCCATTGAAATCACGCACAATAAAGGCCTGGAAAGTGCAACACAATAGCCAGCCTGAGCATCCACTTAGCATCTTTCAAAGAAAAGAAGATACCTGTGAGACATTAAAAGAGCATTTGGATGTACCTTAAGTTGAACTACTCTCTTTATCACGACTCTAACAAAAGATCTTCTGACACACAAAGCCATCGCGGATTAAAATCCCTCTTCCTGACAGCTTCCTCCTTAACCTGAAGAATAATTCATTTCTGACAGATGATAGAGCTCGAAATACCGAGGGAGAAAGAGTCTTTCTTCAAGTTGAAGCTTTATATTTAAGTTTGATTCAACGGCTCTTTCATCGGACGATTCTTTTTAGTTCTTTTCAATCTGTGGAATTGGCTAGTAATAAAACGGAAATCAGTTTTTTAAAAATATTTTAATGCCTTTTATGATAGTTTAGAAAGAGTGCACAGTTGAAAAAAAGTTTTAGAGAAGCAATATCAAGTTAATTATAAACGAAACTTGGAAAATGTTTTTATTAATTAAAAAAAAATCGCAAATAATTTGTGAAGTAGCATTCAACAAAATTTTGAACACACAGCAGGCTGCTATTCAAATAATACATACATTTCTTACCATATAAGCCATTTATTTGTTATTAAATAAGATTAAAAAATAAGGCGTGTTTCCCCTTCAACTTTCTTGCGTAATCTATATAAAAAAGAAGTGAATTGCCAAATGTGTTCCTAAGCGCAAAACTTCGGAACGGGTTAACCAATTCGGTGATTATTATTATTTTTTTAATATTAACGTAGCGACACTAGAAAAGTTCTTATAAAGAGAAAAAAAGGAAAAATTGAGAGAAAAATAGTAAAAACCTTTTCTTACTTTCCCGCCAAAAATGTTCATATCCTCACTGCCAAATGAGTTAGACTTTAGTTTGTTTTCACGCTAATGATGTTAGGCTTTTCCTAAGATCATTAGTTTGAAGTAATCGGTCGTTTGAAGTTTTCGACCGATTACTTCAAACGATTATGTTTATTTTATTACCGTTTGATGCATTTAAAACCAAGCATTATTAATTAATCGCTTTTTCGGATTTATTTTGAAGTACTTTCGAATTAAAATAAAACAGAATAAAGGAAAGTAAAAAGTTCTCATCTGTATTGCATTACCCCAACTGGAGTAGAAAATTCCCGCATGTGCAGTATGTTGCAATTGTTGACAGCTGTATTTTCATTTCAATTAAGAGTTTAAAAATTAAGAGCTTAATAATGTTGTAGCTATCTCAGTCTCGATCGATTAATAAAATAGACTTGACACGATTTTAAAGAAATACGGAAGTGATTTATTGTTTTGCTTTATCTCAGGTATACACAGTAAATAAATTGTTTTTAGGTTAGTTGTGTGCTTTTCCATGCTTACAAAGCCTCGGGAAAAAGCTAGTTTTATATAAAAATATAAATAAAGTATATCTACATGTTGCATGTATATCTAAATATTATCTACATATATATACATTAGTACGCCTCTCTTCTATATTATCTACATGGTATGCAATCAAATATTCATCCCAAGTGCTAATACAAATAAACTCTCAGAATAGCATTTTTCAGTGAAGATTCGTCAAAATATGCTGCAAATGGTGTCCTATCTCAACTATTTATCATTCATGTTTCCAAACAATATCTTCTGAGGATATAAAAATGATTTAGAAGTGTAATTCAACACATCAACTGAAGAAAACGCTAGTTTAAGTAAAATAAGTATTTTCCAATTAGCAGAAGAAGAGAATATTTTTTTTATTAGAAGAGAATATTTTTTTATTAGAAGAGAATATTTTTAAGCAAATATTCTCTGTGATTGTCCGCTTCATTGTATTTTTGTTCCTTCTCAATTCACCGGCTAGCATTTTTGTCACACAGGCGATACCTTTCTTAATGATAGAGACAATCCGTAAATGAAGTTCGAAAGTCATAAAAGATGCAAACGTCTCCCCCCCCCCACAAAAAAGAACCCTTTCTTTATTTGTTAATTTTATAATAAAGTAGATGTGAAAAAAAAGCCTTGTAGTCCAAACAGTTCAAAAAGCGTATAAAGAAATAGATAGTCTGAATAACTCTTTGACAGTTTCCATTTCCTTTATTATATGTATAACGCTTACCCTTTTTAACCTATTGTAATAAATTTTTTCTTAAAATAATTCAGTGCGATTTAATTTCTACACCTTTTTAAACCTGTTTTCTTTAAGATTTACCATTTATAAACCACACAGCATATCCTTTGAAACAAATTGAAAGTATATCTATGGTTGTCATTTTGCCAGATATCACTCAGGAAATAAGAGAATTGCTCATAATTATTTGTTTAGGAAAACTTATGTTACTTGTTTCAAACTAACTTCCTGATGAACTAGAAACTAAAACTTTAAAAACAATAAAATTCTCATTCACAAATTTTCAAGATAATTTGCTCAGAGTTATAAATTTGCAAGGAGTTTAAAAATTTGACATATTAATATATATTTTTTTAAATTTAAACATTTATGAAACTATCAAAAGTTATTTTATGTGTTTAAAAATATCAAATTTAAGAAGAATAGAATTCAATTACTTTGTTGTGAAAATATCATTTTAAAAATCTGTATTTATTTCCATATTTAGTTTAAAATCTATTATACGTAATTTCATGTTGTCAAAAAAATCATAATTTTTAGATAAACATCCCACAGTAAAACTTCAGCAGTATTTTTTCTATTACATGTTATATTAGGTGTTTAAAAAATGCCAAATTTAAGAAGAATAGAATGCAATTACTTTGTTGTGAAAATATCATTTAAAAAACCTGTACTTATTTCCATATTTAGTTTAAAATCTATTATGTAATTTCATGTTGTCACAAAAATCATAATTTTTAGATTTACATTCCATAGTAAAAGTTCAAAAGTATTTTTTATAAATCGTTTCTTGACATAAAATCGTTATCATATTTCTCACCGAAATATTTATTCTGTAATAAGCTGGGATATTTGGTGAAGAAATTTAACGATGTTCTAAATATTATTTCTTTTATGCGAAGTGATTAAAAGAAATAAGCTCTCTTCACGTATGCTTTATTTACCGTAAATAATTTTAAGCCTCTTAAGAAAGATTGATAAAGAATAACATCAACTCAAATGTAACATAAACTCCCTGCATTATCTTGTTTGAATAAAGAGAATGGGGCAAATCGAATTAAGAAGCTTTGTTATCAACGATTCGGTGAAATTGCATATCATCGCCTGGTAAGTTCTATTATCATTGCTCAGATAGCGGAGAGTATCATTAGAGGTATCTAAAAATAAACAACAAAAAATCGTTCTTCCAATCCATTTACAAGAAAAGGAAGTCAATGTTACAGTCAAAGATAAGAAGTGTATAAGAAATTAAATGGTAAAAATACAATTGTCTCACGTGAAGATAAATATTTTCAACAACAACATTTTTACGGTTTGTGTTGTGCCTTGTTCATACTTCAGTACCTCTTAATTGTTAGAAATCAGTGTCTGTTTCTTTAAGGTATTTAATAAGTGGTTTATGGTGTTGTCAAAGGATATTGAAGTTTTTTTGTGATCTGATTGTTCAAAGGAGTTTTTGCTCACCAGATTCTTTTAACCGTGAAGTGACCAAAAGGAGTTCGAGGTAGACCAATCAGTCAAATCAGTACGCGGAGAAAAATCAATTAAACATATTGGTCATTATAAAAGGAGTGAAACTTTTTTGTTGGATTTTTTTTCCAAGGGAGTCTGGTCAAGATATAACGGTCAAGGAATAAAAGATAATACAATGGACTCTTGTACTAAGCGAAAGATATGTTCAGCGTAATAAGAAATCGTGTTGCATGGAACGTGTAAAATTAAGTGGAATGATGCAAAATTTAAACGTGTATCTAATTTGCAACTGCACAAATTACTAATGAATTATCACTTTAAAAAAACGTATGTTTTCAATTTGTATACACAATTTAATCAAATATATTCAAACAGTTTCAGACTTAAGCCTTTTTTTATTTGTATACGAAAATTGGTTGAATTGGCTTTGAATTTCGGCCATGTAAAGGATATGCATGAACTCGCATTTTAAAGTGAAGATTCGATCATCGGAGGATTAAGAGAACTGAAAAGAAATTGATGAAGTTTAAATTATTCGCACTCAATTTGTTACACATAAAGCTAAAATTTATTCGCAACTTTCATCAACAATTGGGGTTCTTGTATATTCACGTATATTCAGAATGATTTAAAGGATTTATTAAAAAACACCCCGAATTCTCTAAGTGCCCTTTTGCTTATAGCATGCAAGACTTTTAACCAAATTATACAAAACTTACAAAATATGCGACAATACTGAATCAAAATCCGAAGTAAATATTTTGAAAATTCTAGGAAATAACAGCCTTTACAATAAGTAATTTTTGTAAAGTATATATACTAATTTTTGATAAACACGTATATTCAAAACCATGAACTGATTTTGAACTTGTGAAGAATATGTATGGACTCACATATTGAAGTGAAGATTCAGTCATGAGAAAAATCAAGAAACCAAAAAGAAATCTATGACAGTGTAAATTATTAGAATTAAACCCGTTATTGATTCGCTACTTTCATCAACGGTTTCGTTTCTTGTTGAAGTACATTCAAATTGATTTAAAACATTTGTTTAAAAAACCCGAATTTCCACTTGTTCTTTTGCTTATAACATACAGAGTTTTCAACCAACCAAACTAAAAGAAATTTTGACAATCAACTATCAAAATTCGAAATAAATATTTCGAATATTCTAAGAAATACGAGCGCTGCTTAGAAATGAGTTAGAGTTGTTTTCAAAGAGATGCTAGATCCTGAAGGATTTTCTACAAATCGATATTTTTAAAACTTAATCTTTGAGTAGAACAATTCGCCAAACCGTTCTAGAAAAATTTGAAAAAAAAAAAGAGTAATTCCAAAAAATTTTTGTTCATATTGTATAAAAACAATGAATAGATATTATTTCACTTTTCTAAGAAAAACTCAAAAACTATGAAGATATTAAACTTATTCATAATACGTGACTGTTTTTCACACAGTTTGAGAATTTTGTCACAATGTTTTCGTCACGCCATACAAATTCATCTCCTACAGAAGTATAGAATAAAATACAATGCATTTTGATCTAAAATTCACTATCAATGGATGCTACTGAATGGATTTCAAAATACAAAAAGATTACATTTCTTGAAGAATATATCGAAAATAAAGCCCAATAAAGTTTTTTCTGGGTTTTCTGATAATAAAATTGATTTATTCCAAAATCAATAATTATTTTTTCCTTTTATTATTTTTGGAACATTCACTAATATAAATGCTAATTATTAGTAAGTATTTCTATAGTACAGTGTCAATCGACATCTAGATTAAAAAATTATCAAAGAGAACGTCTGGGGTAGATCTAAATAGTCAGAGGGTGTGTGTGTTTTCCCTTTTCGCTTTTTTAAGAAAATATAAAATCATGAAAATTATTTATACTGATTCTTATACATGATTTATAAATATATAGAGCTAATATCCCTTTCAGGAAACTTTACAATAGAAATAGTTATAATTCGTATTTAAACTCGTGCCCTAGACAGTTTTTCGAAACATTTCCATTCCATTCGAAAAATGTCCTAGATTGCAGTTTTTTGAAACATTTTCCATTATGAATACAACAGGGATTCCACCCCCGCCTTTTTTTCAAGTACCATTATCACCATACAATTAATAATTAATATACAAGTATCGCTTTTTTAATTCTGATTATCATATATAATTTATAAATATTTAAAACTAATATCCCTTTAAGAAGGCTTTACATTAGAAATAGCTACAATTCCTATTCGAAAAGAAATTATAAATAGAAAAAATAAACCAAACTACACTCTTTTATTTTTTGAAACATTTTCCATTGTGAATATAACAGGGATTTCTCTCCTTTTTTTCCAAGTGCTATTATCGCCAATGTCATGCAATTAATAATTAACATATAAGTATCGTTTTTTTTGGGGGGGGGGCTACTTTAAGAAATGCATACTTTTCAAGTGTGATGATAAAAATCTGAGCACTCATAGATTCACGATTTCCCAAGGTTCATAATATTTTGAAGATAGAGGGAGAGGGATTAGATTTATTAAAGAGTATGAGGGAAAGTATTGTAGGGACCACTCACGCTAACTTCCCTCAAAAGTCCCAATTATTGAGATTTGATTTTTTCCCCTAGTAACTACTCTTGAGAAAATGACATTATATTGACAATCAGAAAAAAGCCTTTACATTATAAATTTATAACTCACGAATAGCCTCATTAAAATTAATGAAAAATTTACAAAAAATAAATTCATTTCACAGCAGGTGTGAAAATTGTCTTATGGGCTGACATTGTGATGTTTCAACTGGTATGATAGACATCCACAAATGGTTTAATTCAAAGTAAAAAATTTATCCAATCTGCAGAATTGAAGAAAATACTGGCTCGGTTTTTTTAAAAATTATAATAAATACAGAAAACAAGTATGGGAACCCATTTATTTCATCAGCGAATCAAATGTTCTTATTAATAAACTTCATAACAACTAAAATTAAATTTAACCGAAGAATTACAAAAGAAACGTAAAAAGGCGAACAAAGTAAAGGTTAAATATCTTTAAAATAAAATATTTATTCTAATTCAAGAAAAATTCGCCAAAATTGATAAATCATCTTTCATTTATAAAGATGGGAATTCTTGAGTTACTAATAAATTCCCAAGATAATACTGTCGATACTACAATTGATACGCATTTTAAGCAGTTGATTGCCTCCCAAGATAAATGGATGTGGGATATTTTCGCGACAGGCCATTTGTCCCACAAGCGATCGTATGAGACTGCTTAAGTCGATTTGGATATGTGCCGATTAATTTTTAAACACAGGAGTGGAGTAACAAGCGAATTTAGAATTGCCATCAGCTATATAATTCAAAGCAAACTGTAACATGCACCCTTTTAGAAGAACTACTCTATTACAAGAATATTTTTAACTTTTTCATGTCATTAAAGCCAAGAAACTAAAATATCAGTTTAATTTGGTTTTAATAAAAGTAGGTAGAAATAGAGTGAGCAATGCAATATTGTTTTATTTCAGATCTAGATCTAATAATCAAAATAAGACACCTTTGTAACATCTTATATTTGTTTAATTCATAATTAGTCATCAATAAAATCAAAAGTAGGTTTCAGTTTTCAAGAATTAATCGAAAAATCAAAAAAGGATGTTATGTAGTCGATTTTAGTTCTTCAAATATGTGAATTATTACTCGAGATTTATTGTATTCAGTGATCTGCTAAGCATAGAATCTAAAAAGAACATTTTACTGCGTTCGAGAAAAATTAGTATGGAAATTGCCGTTTTTATCATTTGCAAATGATTTCATAAATCTGACAGCTACATTATAAATTCTCTTATCAATTTAAGTAAAAGCGTTAATCCAGCTAATTAAAATGCATTGATATTCTTATGAAAAATAAGGGGACAAGATTCTCTAAATGATCTTGAATTACTAAGCGTTAAAAAAAGAGAAAAAAATCAAACTTGATGTCTTGGAAGTAATTTAGAAATTTGACTCAGAGAATACAAATTCCTATTTGATCAAAATTTAACCACGTAATTTAAACGACATAGCTTAAACACCATAACACCATTTCTATTAATTTTTTGTGCATCAAAAATTTTTAATTTGCATTTTCTTATCTCGTCTGTTCCCAATAAGTTTCATGAACTTCTAATAATAAATCCTAAATGGCCTTGCATTTCTAAGCGTTCAAAAAAGAAAACAATCAAACATAATGTCGTGGAAGTAATTCAAAAATTTGACTCGGAGAATACATATTCATATTTGATCGAAATTTAACGATATAATTTAAACGATATAGATTAAACATTGTAATATCTTTTCAGTTAAATTTTTGTGTATTAAAAATTTCTAATTCACATTTTCTTATCTCGCCTGTTTTCGATAATTTTCGGGGACCTCTTCAAAATACAAATTCAACGATTTCTTATCAATTATATTCAAAATTAACAGTATTCACCTTTCCAAAGTTAAAAAACATCACTTGAGACCCTCTTTCAACGACTGGATGTTTAAACGAAATACGAAAAAAGGTATGCCAATAGTTCAAAATAGTCATAGACTTAAATCAAAAATGTTTGAATATTAAAATTTAATCCAATTCCTTCTTTTAAGTAACGTGCCAAATCCATAATAAACGAATTTTGTTCTTATCCTAATGACTGCACATCTTCAAAAAAAGTCAGGACAAACATCATTATATTATACATGGTGTAGCATGTGGCATTTATGTCCTTGCATATTTTATACGGCAACAAGTTTGAGGGAAGGAAAACTAATACCATTACCATTCTCCATCGCTATGACCAAGCACATCATTATCCTCGCTATACCGCGGCCTATATTCAGTAACTTATTATATTAGCAGAACTCTGTTTTTAAAGTCATTACATTTTTTCTTGATGAGGATAAAAAGTCATAGTTATCTTCCCATCATTCTTAAGGAACATGTTCGATCTTCGAGAAGATTAGAAGAAACACATTTCAGTTTCTTTTTTTTCTTTTTCTTTTTTTTTCTGTCTTATAAGTTTCCGAAAAACTCTTTTGCATCCCATCAGGCTTTTCCAGATAAGCCTATAAAAAATAAGCATTAGGGAGAGGAAGAAAAACCGATAACTTAAGGCAGGTAAGAAACACCTTTAAGAGGGTAGGAAAAAAAGGGGGCAAAAAAGTCTTTGCAAGAAATTCCGAGATAGTTTTCGGCTAGAATGTATTACATCTTAAGAATAATTCTCAGGTCGAACTCCCATATGCGTTCCAATGTTTGTTTTTCCTTTGAAACAGTGTTTATTTTTGTCCGGATCGATAGTTAAGACCTCTCCTTTTTATCTGAAAGCTCACATTTTCCAAAGCAGATAGAATTTTGGAAATATATGTTATATAGAATGTATCTTGGATTCAGAATGCATGTAGAATGTACCAATAAAAATTCACAAAAAATAAATTAATTAACTCTTTCGAATTTCAAATGCATTAAATTTATTTCTCAGTCAAACTCAGTGGAAAAATATTTTTGGAATTGTATACAGAAATTCAAAACGTATGTATAAAAAGTTCCCGAAATATAGAATAAAATGCAAAAAAGTATTTGAAATACAGTTTGTATTTTGAATTTGTATATGTAGAAAATATGTAGAAGTATATGTAGAAAATTTACACGGATAAAAACTCTTTCTATCATTGCTATTCTTCCCTTCTTTCGATATACATGTGAATGAAATATTAAATGATTTTCTTACTTCTGATACTTAGATTTTTCATCCAATTCAGATATTTTAAGAAATATTTTTGCAAGTGCTTATCTAAAACTATTTAAGGCAGTTATGTTATCATCAATCTAACAAAAATTATTGGGAAATCAAAAAATATTTGGATATTAACGATTGGTAAGAAACAAATCTTCTCAGTAAAATGTATATTTAAATTGTAAATTGACTCCATGAATTTTTCATATAGATATGAGATAATATTTTCTACTTAGCAATGCATAATTATCGTTGTTTGGAATTTATAGATGCACAAAATACAAGCTGGGTGTAACAATCGAAAATTCGAAAAGAAATTTCTGAAAGAAATTAAAATACCATTCTTTCGCCACTCGGATACAGTTAAAATACAGAAATGCTCACTATTCACAACATCAAAACACGCTATTAAAAAACATCTTTTAATTAATTTTTTTTGGGGGGGGTTCTATTTTAACACAGTAAAACGGATAATCACAAATGTGAAAATCATTCGAATGCAAATCAAAAAAGAATCAAGAAAATCTTTGAACTGCAATTTATTCAATTATTTACTCAATTATCTTTGAACTTCAATTTATTTTTAATGAATGGGTAATTTTTATTTTCAAAATATATCTAAGCATCTATTATTACAAGAAATTGATTATAATTCTTCATAACTTATGAAAGATACGGTTCTATTGGTTCTAATTTAACTGAAAATTAATAGCAAGAAAATACCCGACAGATATTTCCAATACTAAATTATATATCAGCAATTATATATATAT
>JAOUZG010050968.1:15554815-15567557 GCA_026289955.1 Argiope argentata
TATATATATATATATATATATATACAGTGTGTTTAATCACATCGTAGACCAATAGTTAATTTCTGAAAATAATAGTATTATAAGTTATTTACATCAATAAATGTATTTCTCAAAAAGTTATGAATTCCAACTTCTTACAATGTTCCCTAATTTTATCAGACCAGTTTAGTGTGAGGGAACGATGATACTCTAAAACATACAATAAAAAAATCTGTCATAACTGATGATGTCGTGTCCGATTTTACCGCGGAAAGAGGGGTGCAGTAGCTTCTGAGGGTATGGACCCCTGAGCACCCGAGGGCAGAAGTCTGACTTCTAGCTCATATGAAGATGAAACACACACACATACGCTTGCACAACCCCTTTTTACAGGGAGGCACATTCACACATCTCACAGATAGCGCACAAAGGAACAACCATGCCCGGACCGGGACCTCCAGAACACGAGGCAGACGCGCTACCTCTGTGCCAGCAAGCCGGCATCTGTTATAACTGAAATTGGTTTATTAATAGCTGTTTAAACTAAATGGGGTCGAACAAATTAATTTGAAGGAACAATTTGAAAAAGTAATACAGCAGTGCGTAAATTTAATTTATAAATCGTCCCTTAAGATCTCTTTTGAGATCACGAATTCAGAAAAATTGTCTAAAATAATAATTTCAATACTCCATAACTCTGCAATTGTTAGTAGCAGAATAATGATTTTTTAAAAAAAGAATGCTATGGTACCAAGAACATAAAAGTTAAATTTCGCACCTTTTTGAATAATTTATTAATTAATTCAAACAACATAAAAAATTATTTGTGTCATTTAATACTGGAATTATATGTCTATTTCTGATGATTTTAGAAATTAGCAACTGGGTAAAGATCTGAAGTGATTTCTGTATAAAATAAAGATCTTTTCATGTGAAAATCAAAATAATGCTATCTTCAACAAAGATAAATTAGTAAGTAAAGAATAAAACTTCCATTATACGAAAAAATTCTAAATTTTGAACTTATATCTTATGCATATTATTATTTGAAATTTTATCATTTGTTTTAATACCTGTGATACAGAAAATACGCTCCTCCGTTGTTTCAATTCACACCTTTTGATAAATTTTCCGATTTTTTTAAATTTACTAAATATAATCTCCTCTAAATTAAGAAGTCTTTATAAAATCTGTTTGTGACATTCTTTATAAGCATTTGATACAAATGTCCGAGAATTCTAAAGATTCTACGTTGTTCCTGTTGTGCTTTTTTTTACATATCCATATTTTATTGACAGTCGTTGAATTAAAATGTCCCTTGAAAGTTCTTCACAAAATCAGTTTGCGTAGCTCTTTCTTTGAAAGTGACAGAAACGAACAACAAAAGAACAAATCTTCTCCGTTGTTTCGATTCACACTTTTAGATAAATTTCCGATATTTTTAAATTTGCTAAATATAATCTCCGCCAAATAAGAACTGTTTCTAAAATTTGCTTATGACATTCTTTATAAGCTTTTTATACAATTTTTCCAGAATTCAGGAGATTCTTCGTTATTCCTGCAGTGCTTTTTTTAACATATCCATATTTTATTGACAGTTGTTGAATTAAAATATCTCTAGAAAGTTCGTCACAAAATAAGTTTGCGTAGCTCTTTCTTTGAAAGTGGCAGTAACGAAGAGACAACAATAGAACAAATACTACAATAGGTCGAATTGTTACGCATATGTGGCAGTCAATAGCACAATGGCGAAAATAGAAAAAAAAAAGACAGCGGTAGTTTTTGTCACACCTTTCTGAAAACGTCATTTCAAACAAGCTTAGAATAGTAAAATACACTTGCTCAATATTTTATTGTACAGTCCGAAAAATGAAGGTGATAATAATAGTGAATGAGAAATGTAAAAAAAATCCCCTTTTTTACTATTAATAGCAATTATTTACAAAAGAAAAAGTTTTTTTGGCATTGAGTTTCTTATCTATTTATCTGTAAGTTCGTATCCCGAAATAAATGCTTTTTTTAAACTTATATACTGACAGTTGGAGTTATTTCCCGTTGATACCCACATTTTAGAAAAAAAGGCCTGTTTTTCTTTTAATAAATGATGCAACATGCTTAGAACCAAAAACAGGATCGGTATAACTATAAATATCATTGAATACTTACCTAAGAATCACTGCGGGTTTTTTTAGAAAGAAGATCATTTCTAAGTTCACTAATATATGAATAGAAATTTACACAAAGTAAATTCATTTCCAAAATAAACATTAAATTTAACTAAAAGAAGAATCTCGCCTTTCTATTTCTTATTGAGTTACAGAGTCACGAGCTATAAATAAATAAACACGTCTCCAACATTTTATGTTAAATATAGTCTTTACGGAAATTTACCTAAATGAATATTAACCGAATTATTGATAAATAAAAAGTATTGAAAAAGCTCCTTTTATTTACTTCCAGATTCAAATTCATACTATCAAAAAAATTTCCATCTAATAAACATTACATTTAGCTAAAAGAAAAATCTCGCCTTTATATTTCTTATTGTGTTACACAGTCACGAATTATATATAAATAAACAAATATCCAACAGTTTATGTTAAATACAGTCTTTATAAAAATTTACCTAACTGAATATTAACCGAATTATTGATGAATAAAAATATTGGAGAATTTCTTTTTATTTACTTTCAGATTCAAATTTATGCCATCAAAAGGTTTTCCATCTAATAAACATTAAATTTAACTAAAAGAAAAATCTCACATTTATATTTCTTATTGTGTTACAGTCACAAACTATAAATAAATAAACACGTCTACAACAATTTAAGTTAAATACAGTCTTTACGGAAATTTACCTAACTGAATATTAACCGAATTATTGATAAATAAAAAATCCATCCATATGCAGATTAAAACATGAAATTCTTGATGGATTCCAAAGTTTATCACAACTATTGGATTTTCTTTTCAAATTTCGAATGAGAATGGGAAATTAAGTTTTTCTGTCCATGATCCTTTAATTCATTACTAAACAATTTTGCTCAATGTTAAAAGAAAGCTGTGAATGTATAAAATAAATATTACATTCCTGAACAGTTCAAGCCATTCCATAATCAAAAATATCTATAGCCAACGTGTAAACAATTGTACACTTGCTCTAATTCATAATGTTCTGATTATTTATTGCTTTTCGCTCTGTATGCAGACGATTTCAAGAAAACAGAAAATAAATAAAATAACCTGATAGCTGTCAACGATAAAATCAACCAACCAAGCATACATAATATTCGATCTTAATTTTTTATGACTGAAAATAAACTGAAAGTAGTGATAAATTGTAAATTGAAAGACTTGTACAATAATTTAAATAATGGTAATAGATTTTTTTACATCTAAGATCATTTGGACAGTTCAAAAAATAGCATTTATTGCATAAAATGGCAATCAGATCCTTTTAAAATTAAGGTAATAATGTTTAATGATGCGTTAAAATGCCATAGCGAAAAGCGTAAAATCTCGCACTAGTAAAATCTCGTTCAAGATTTTTTTCAAAAAAAAAAAAAAAAAAAGTCTTAACATTTGAGAAACACTTTGAACTTCGTGAAGAACTTTTTGGCGGTTCACATTTCTATAATTTTTTACAGACGGCGCGAAACTCTTTTTCAAGTTTTCGTCTGGGCAATTTCCTTTAGCGATGGTTAAAAGATTTCCAACTATTAAATGTAATACTTCCTCAGGGGGAAAAAATGGAAGTAGCAATTTTATTTAATTCTTCCCTTTTCTTTTTCTCCACTTCTTTTCTTTCTCCGACGTAAAAACTTACTAAACTAAGTATTAAAGTGGTCTCTCCAAAACGTTCTCGCATATTCTCTAATAAAGGCGAATTCATGATTTGGCGCGTTTTCCTTCAAATAATTGACACTAAAATTTGACGTATAATTACAGTTACAGTTACAAAGTCACATACCAAATTTGATATATTTAAGACTTTGCGCTTTTAAGTTTCTCGTTTACATGTTTCTGAAGGATGTATTTCTATAGATATTAAATCTATGAACTTATTTTCATCCATCAAGCTCTCTTTACATTATAGTTACCACGTTAACTTATATTCGAACGACTAGACAGACTGACTTCTTTTGAATAGATATTGCTCAAAATTTGATAGAAATCTACAAGCATTGGGTAAAGGCTATATACTAAATTTCATCCTTCCAGATTAAAGAATTTTTTGTTTTTCTTTATAACAGACAAACAGATATTTTTTTTAAATGTGTTTTTTGAACTCAAGGTGATCTAAAACGCGCAGATTTGTCAAAATCTCGAATTTGGATTTTTTGACAATTAAAAAACTTCCTTTAAACTTTGTAAACAGGCACTTCAATTATTACTCGCTTAATAAAAGAAAAATAGTATTTTTCATTATAACTTCCAGTCTCTCTAACTAGCAGACAAAAACTATAATAAAAAATGAAATAATACGAAGACACATGATTGCTAATATAAATAAAATGAGTGGCTATGGTTTCCCCGAATCTTTCTTGGATATTCCTTTTTAAAAAAAGGTGTTGGACTGTTTGGAACTTCAGCAAGACCATGAACGCCACAAGAACTCAGATTTTTATTTATAGAGTCACATATGAGAATTGTGGGCCTCTTGGTATACCGAATGTGTATGTTGGATGCCTTTTTTGACCAATTAAATAAATACAATCGTAGTCACAAGATCAGAACCCAAATTTCCTTTTTTAAATCATTGCGTTTTTGAGTGATCACGTTTACATGAATGCGAAAGTAGATTGACAGATGGTCAAGACTTTGACTGACTTTATTGAAAATTTGATAGGAAATTATTCTGGATGATGTAGCATTTACGTTTTGTAATTACAGTGTGCAGTTGTACACGGACAGACAGACTTCCTGAAAATGGATAGAAATCGTTCAAAATTGGATATAAATCTGCAATTTTGGTGAAAAGGCTACATACCAAGTTTCATCCATCTTGCTCAAAACTTTCTTGAACTATCGAATTCGCAGACAGATATACTTTTTAAAAATGACTTTTTCAAACTCGAGGTGGAATGACGTGGATAATTTGTGTACAGTGTTATGCAGCATTTACGTTATGCAATTATAGTATACAGTTGTACACGGGCAGACAGACTTCTTGAAAATGAATAGAAATCATTCAAAATTGGATAGAAATCTACATTTTTGGTGAAAAGGTCACATACTAAATTTCCTCTGTCTGACTCAAAACTTTCTTGAACTATCGAATTCGCAAAGGGACAGAAATACTTTTTAAAAATAAGTTTTGCAAACTCGAGGAGACCTGATGTGTATAACTTGTGTATAGTGTTAGGCAGCATTTACATTTTGTAGTTATAGTATACAGTTGTACGCGGATAGACAGACTTCCTGAAAATGAATAGAAATCGTTCAAAACTGCATAGAAATCTAATCCGTCTTACTCAAAGCTTTCTTGAATTATCAAATTCATACACAGACATATTTATTTTTTTAATGCGTTTTTCTAAATCGAGGTGGCCTGACCGGGATAACTTATGTACAGTGTTATGCAGCATTTACATTATGTAATTATAGTATACAGTTGTACGCGGACAGACTTCCTGAAAATGAATAGAAATCCTTCAAAATTGCATACAAATCTACAATTTTGGTGTAAAGGCCAAATACCAAATTTCATCCGTCATGCTTAAAAATTTCTTGAGTTATCGAATTCGCTGACAGACAGATATACTTTTTTCAAAAAAAGGGGGATTTTCAAACTCGAGGAGACCTGATATTTGGAGATTCATCAAAATCAGAAGTTAGAACTTTTTGATGATTTCGGCATTTTTTATATATGAATATTTGTATGAGAAAGTAAGAACGACAAATCGAATTCTTTACTTTTAAGGACGCTTATCTATAATTTAATTCTAAAAAATCTTGCTTATGTTTCCAAAAAAAATGGGATTCCCACCAGTAATTTCTCATATTTATGAAGCATGGCCTTAACAATGTTCAAAGCTTAGCTGTTAAATGAATAAATGATATGAAATTGATGACTGGGGAAAATATAATTCCGCCTCCCATTTAGGTCATTGATGGGGCCTGCACTTCTGGCGCAACTTATTCACTGTCTGAATGAATTCAGCATCGTCATTAGATGCCTCTCCGTCTACGGCCAACTTGACGCCACGATGAACCATTTAATGAGATCAATGGTTACTATAGCAACGGAGCACTTTGTCCATCAGGATGCTTCATCTCGAATCTAAGTTTCCCACTTTTATTTGCATCTCAAGAGTTATTAAGTGTATCTGTTCGAGATAAAAAAAAAGTTCCGGATGCAGAGAGCTCTCCGTTACTTATTATGCAGAGTGTTTCAAAAAAACGTATGCGATATTCAAACGAATACGCATAACTTCTCGTCTCCGTGTCGTTCTCGCACTACTTGTCAGGGTTTTTTTTAAAAGAGAGATGATATTTTAATGAAATGGATTTACTTTCGAGACAAGAAAGGGAAAAGGAATATTAAAATACGATGAATCTTCTTCGTATCCTCAAGATATCTTCTATCAGATGCAAATAATGTTAGATGTTTCAGCACAGAAAGCCCTCGGGAATATTTTAACAAATTCCAGCTAATTAAGCATCTCAACATCATCTCGAAGGAATTCTTTTTGGATAAAGAAATATCTTCTCGTTCATGTTACATTTCTTTTTAAAGAGTTCAATAAAATTAGTGACAAAATTTAATTCAGATGGCACTAATTAAACGGCAAGAGTTGGAGCATTTTTTAAATTTTTTTCCGATGAAAAGTAAGATTCAAGTAAGTCTCTATACGATTGAGCTTTTTTTCGGTTTAGTTTTAAAACAGATGGTACATGCTTATATTCACATTTTCTGAAAACTTTGCTGATAAAATATTCTGAGATCATTTTATTCCAAGATTATTTAACATTTCAGCAAGTCGATTTAACATTAAAAAATTCTGCGTTTCTAATTAAAATTCCATTATCTCAAAGTTAAAATTATACATTAATAATAATTTATAACTTTAAAAAGCTAAAAAGAAACAGTGTTTTCAAATTAAGACTACTAAGGGTTTATTTAAATAACGAAGGAGATCACAGTGGACAACTAATAAGGTTTCAAATTGGAACCGCAGTACTACTAATTTAGAAAAAGGTTTCTTCTATGATTCTTCATATACGTAGTCTTAGTGCATGTTAAATCCATGCTCAAAGACAAAACAACTAAAGCTAGTGTGGCGTAGAATCTTGAAGAAGGGGATCCAGATAAGATGCTGTCCTAACCTCTAACATTTTCGAGATGTATCTCATGGACGTAAACCGTTGTCAGGTTCAGAGGAAAAAACCCGATACGGCTCTCCAATCCCTAACTTCCACACCACATGAATCGTTCAGATAGAAGGGGCCTAGTGGTACTTCGAACCACAAACGCAGATCAGAAACTGTTAAAAGATTTAAATGCTAGCTAAATTTATTTGTCATATTTCCAATCTCATAAAAATATCGTGGGAAGAGAAATAATAATAAATTGTGGTTCCGTGGTAGAATCAGACACTAAATTGATATATTTTAAGGTTGAAAGTCACGCGTTCCATTTTATTTGGAATAAATTTGTGTTAATTCATATTTCTTCATAATAATACAAATAACTATTCAATCCAACGTTACTCGCCAGCGAAAATAAACAGTGCAAAAATTTAAGTTTAAGGGAGACAATAAATAGCTTTTTTGAAATTAAAATAAGAAAATAAAGGTATTATTTTTAATAATATGACCGAATTAATTAGAATTAAAACTATTAGAAAGATTACTATTTAGATATATAAAAATATTTTATATTTTCCTTTCATGTATCAGAAATTAAAGGTTTTCTTTATTTATATACTTTTTTAATTAGTTTACGGTGGTAGTGGAGCAGTTAGTTCCCTGTTTCGGCTTCAAAATCCACAAGATGTTGCTCTATGGAATATTAAGATATAAAAAATGCCGCGAAATTTCATGTACATCAAACAACTCCTACTTTCTCATGAAAAATTCCGTATTGCAATCTAAAAAGCACAACGAAATATGTTTTTTTTTGTACTCTAAATTCACCAAAGGCGAGCAGATTGCCTTTTACGAATTCGAAAAGCAAACTAGTAAGAATCTGAATTACGAAAGTGAATTTAATTATTCATAGCGTTCTTTGGATGGCACAGAAAGAGGCTCGTTTTCGCCGATTTTCTCTTTTCCGCGTCTTTTATGCATTAGTTCTAAAGGGAAGGAAAGAAGTGCCCAAAAGAACAAATTTTATAAGTTGCAATTTTTGAAAGTACGTAGTAAGAAAATAATAATGTTGTTTCTCAATTTCGCAGAATGTATCAAATTAGATTAAGAATGTGTTGCAAAAAAATATATAACGAAAAATACCTTCGACGCTTGGCGTGAATTTCATTTACAATACAGAACTGAAAGTTGCAATGGAAACATACTTAAAATAGCATTATTCTGTCCGTATTTGAATTTTATTTTAGAGGTACGTTTCCTCGAATCTAAAATATGTTAGTGGCTGCAAAAATCTAATCAAATGTATTTGTTTTATTTCGAATAAGTTTTATTTAGAGTGTGTATAGAACATCTACAGCTCGCTTTAAATTGTTTCTATATGAAATTGTATAATATGGATCTCATCGGACTAGGAACTCAGGAAAAATGTTATCGCAGTGTTTGTATTTAAATGTTCTAAAACACTCTCGTTTGCTTAAATCTAAAGTTATATTAGTAGTAGCAAAATATAACCAAACGTAAAAGCTTTCATTTGTATCGGTCTCAAGAAATAAAACGTATATGATCTGGTTGCGAACGATAAATAACCTTTTTGAAATGCAAAAAACTTTTTTTAATGTTTTCTTCTATTTAAATGCCAGCACTGCAAAAGATTAGTTATACTGGAAGCTTTCTTAAAATATTATTTGACTATTCAAATTTAAACATCATAAGGGAAAACTGGTTTTTTTTTTTTTTCAACTCTAATGGCTCTTGTATGATGCTCAAATAATGTTGAATTATTTGAGGCAAAAAAACATCTAATGTCTGCTTTTTCTTTTATAATATGTTCTATAAAAATATGTCTTTATTATCATCTAATGCCTTATATGTCTTTATGAAGTTATAAAGAATTTATGTGGTTACCTTGTGAAATTTACGATCAACAATTTTGGAAAGTGATAAATTTGCCTTTTTGTAAACTGTTGTATCTTCTTTTTCTAATATTATCTTCTTTCTTTTCTTTTCTTTTTTTGCAAGTTTTCTGATTGTTGAATCGTGTTTCGAGATGCCTTGATAATATCAAACTAAAATTTTGAAATACTGCATTAGTTCATATTTTTCTATTACATCCCTTATAACTTCTTATCATTTATGATCTATCTAGAATCTTATATGATTGGCCGACAATGTTTAAAGTTTTCTTTTAAAAGAAAAAAAGTGACTATCCTTTTAACCTCCTCCCCCCTCCAAAATAAAAGAATCACAATGCATAAAATAAAATCAATGTAATGAAGCAATTATCCCCCCTCCCTCTTTCAACTTTCATTATTACGAAACGCTTTCTTTCATAAACAATCAATTAACTTGGAGAAACTAAGTCAATTATTGAAAGCGTTTATAATATAAATAAAAATTCGCCGGGTTTTTTTTAAAATAAAAATAAAATTCACCGTTTTTTTTTTTACATCGTTAGTAATTAAAACAATTCAGAAACATTTTATTATTCTACCTCCTTTTATAGAAACACTTCTTTTTTATTATTGAAAAAATAAGAAATTTTCAAAAAATGGTTTTAGGGAGAAAATAAGCATATAAATGAGTTTTTAATGAATGTTAATTTTTTTGTTGAAATATCCGACGCAAGTGTTTATTTTGTCTTAAAATTTTTGAACCTCATTATGAAAATATCAAGTTCTTTCTGTACATCGCGAACATACTTATACTTTGTTTTGTATCAAATAAATTCTAAGTGATTACATTTACCACAACAGTGCCTTGTGTATAAATCATTTGGAGATTAACGTCAGAAAAATATTGTTAGTTTAACGAATGTATAAGAAAAAAGAAGGAAAGAAATCCTCAACATAAACATGCAATCTTGGCCATGCCACAATAAGGCTTATTCAGCCCTCTCTTGACAACTCTTCTCCTCCCCCACCACAAATTTCATCATTGTTTTCACAAGACAAGTCACCCATAAGATCTTTATATTCTTTCCTCCACACTGTAAGAAAAGATCTCGTAGGAGAGTGCGAGAACTGGGCGCGTAGAAAATCCAGACCCTCCAAGTTCTTTAAAAAAGAGGCTCATTCCAAACCCTCCCACACTTGGCCGCTCCCACCTAGGCACGTGCCTGCCTTCCCCTTTTTTACTCCCCCACCACTGTTTTCCGAGGGCAGTTACGTGTGCAGCCTACCTGAAAGAGTAGGTCCCTATGAGGTTGAAACAAGTCAATGAACACAACTGCGCCCTCATACCGCAGGAAATCTCCTTCACTCGGTGCTTTTGTTCTATACGTGTTATCACAGAACATTTCAACTGTCTTATGTTAAGACCAGTCGAAACTAATCACAAAAGTTAAAAACTGCAAAACTGGTTTGACTTCGTTGTGCTATATGGCGCAAAAACGGCTGTCTGGGGCCAAATACGTAGCCTTCAATACTTCAAATTTATTAGCGTAATCGACCTTTTTGTGCAGACATTCTAGAGGGAAAGCATTAAAAAACTAAGGGTTCACTAAAATATATCTTGACTACAACCCTTGTTAATATTTCTTGTCATAACAATTTTATGGAGGTGGTAAATATCTTATCACGGCCTTAAAATATTTTACAAACGTTGAAACACCAAAACTAACCAGAAAAGGACAAAAGTGTCAGGTTCAAAGTAATGTTCCATTGTGTGATGCTCCTTATTTTAAGCTGTTTCACCGGAATAATTAAATTGCATAATAAAAATTCCAGGATAATTAAATTGTATTGAATTCCAGAATAATTAAATTCCATTAAATTCCAGAATAATTAAATTTATTAAATTCAAAGAATAATCAAATGGTATTAAATTCCAGAATAATTAAATTGATAAAATTCAAAGAATAATTAAATGACATTAAATTCCAGAAAACTTGAATTACATTAAATTCCAGAATAATTAAATTATATTACATCGCACTACACATATTGCATAAATTGCATTTTGTTACATTACCTTGTATTTGATTTTTTATCACTTATTTCATGTATTACTATTATATATTAAATTTTGAACTAACTAATAACAAATAGTTCCACAAAATTGCATATATATTTTTGAAATTATTTATATTTCCCATTTTTTTTTCTATTGAGTAAGTCAGTAACATTTTATTGCTTGTATTGGGCAGAGGTAAATATGTTACCACCCCTTTTATAAACGACATCTGCAGGAATAAAATTAAAAAAATTCTTTTATGGCCGTAAAAGCTTTTTTTCTCTACTATTAGCGTAAAATGTAAATTTTAAAAGAAAACTATTTATGCCTGTTAAGGATGAAATCTGCGTAATAAATTTTATCTATCTCGCTATCTTCGTTTTGGAGTCAATCTTGTTAACTAATATTCGAATAGTCAGACACTGAGACATCCGCTGAATAGATTTAGCTCAAAAATTGTTAGAATTTTAAAAATATCGTGTAAAGGACATTTACCAAATTTCATCAGTCTAGCTTAAAACATCTTTGAGTTATCTCAACGACAAACAGGCAAAAATTTTCCAAAAATGTGTTTTTTTCGAATTCAGGGAGGACTAAAACGTGGAATTTCGTCAAAAACTTTTTCGAATTTTTTGACGATTAGGATACTTTTTCCACATTTCGTATACGAAAAATTAAAAAGATTACTTCAATTGTTACACGTTTTCTAGAAGAAAAATAGTATTTTAAATTACATCTTCTCGTCTTAGTAACTATCAATTGAAAACAATTGCTAGTAACTAAGACGAAATCAAAATATTGCAAAAGAGCGATTGCTAATATAAATAAAACTAGCGGGACTGGTTTCCCTGAAACTTTCTCGTATACTCCTTAGGTTTCGTAACGAAGTAGTTCTTTTCGTCACCAAACACAGGAGCTTTAATATTTTGATATTAAATAATATAATCTGATTTTGTAATGGAAATTACTATTGGCAGATATCAATTAATAGTGAAAAATGAGTACAGTAAAACAAATTAAATTTATAACATATTATAAATTTAATTTGATTCAGAATGTTTCAACTTATTAAATATCTGAATTATGAATATTAAGAACTACCACTAAGGCACATCAATACTTGCATCGTAAATAAAGATAACATTGTGATAAGCAAAGAAATAAAGATAAGATATAAAGAATCTAATTCAGCGAAAAATGTCTTCCAATAAATTTTCTGAGACTACACAAATATTGTCAAATAGTCTGCTTAAATATGTTGTTCTACTTACATATGTTATTTACATGTTTTATTAACAATATGCACCAACATTCACCTTAACATTCACTTAACAATATACACCAACATTCATTATTAGCAATATCTATCAACATTTATTATTAACAATATACACCAACATTTATCATTAACGATATACGCCAACTTTCATTATTAACGATATACCCCAGCATTAATTATTAACATATACACCAACATTCATTATTAACATATACACCAACA
>JAOUZG010050968.1:15608493-15627065 GCA_026289955.1 Argiope argentata
GCATATTGAAAACAATTGAGAATAAATTAAGAATAACTGAAAGAAAATTGTATAAATAACTGGAGCGCCTTTTAAATAAGTCTCTTAATATACATTTAGAAATAGATTTATGGAAAAAAGCAAAGATATCATTGATATGTAAAAATTATTACGAATAGAATGAATATCAATCAATTACATAAATCTCACCATTGGAAGTGGAATAATCAGTGAAATTTTACATCTAATTTACCAGATCTCAAAAAAGAATATTCTGATAAAATTTACTTTTTTGCTTTCAAAAACGGACAGAAAAAAATTTCCGGAATTTTCTGGTTTCGTTTAGCAGAAAAATAACCCAAAAACTGAGCTGGCTGAAAGAAGTTTTTAGCTTTAGTAAGCACATTTTAAACGATCAAACCCTAACGCAGAATGTGAATAAGTTATGGGTGCCTGTATTTTTCAAGGTTGTTCCTTTTATTTAAATGCTACAGTTTTATTATTTATTACCATGATTTTAAAGTTATTTCACACATAAAAATACAAATAGTTTCATTTCTACTAAGAATAGATCTTAATCATATTCGCATAATACAGAATGTTAAGATAATAAACTTCATTCGAACTTTTGTGGGTCGTAAAAACACGAATTTTACTAAACGAAATATTAAAAATTATGCCGTACATAGCAATACTACATCAGCGTTATTGCATCTTTATTTAATTCATCTTTTCCATCAAGAAAAAAAGAAGCTTTTTTTATATAATGCATCTTAAACAGTATCTGAGTAATTGATGCTGTTCAGATGGATCAGTTTCTAGCAATCTAAAATGAAGTGCATCGTTCATTTTTTTAAAAAGAAAGATCAGATAAGGTAATGTGTAAATCCAAACTCTGCCTTTATTCTAATCATGTATTTTTTCACAAGAAGCACGTAGAGAATATATTAATAAGAATTAGAACAATCTTATAATTTAATATCTCAAAATTCCCAATAAATATTCAGTGTATATAGTTATCCTCAATAGATTAAGGCAGAAAAATTCATTTATGGATTTTTTTCCACAGCATATATCTTGAAAAGGCTTTTAATTAAGATGGGCCCGAATGTTTCCAATTATTTCAATTAGATGCATCGGATTACTATTATTCATAAATGATAGAACATCTAACGCATTAAAATTGAACAGATAAACTTCTATCCAGTCTTTGATTTCATTGATAAAGTATCAGTAACTTATGTCATAAATCATTTTTATTCATTTTAATTCTATCAAATTCTATTCAAAATGGATACTTGCACAACCCTTATATAACGTGGATGATGACGCATTCAAAATTTTTACATTTAGTTGCATATTTTATTCAACATTTTTATACGAACTTCATTCAAATATATATAATTAGAGCTAAAAATAAGCATTCACACCCTACGGATCTTTACCATGTTCTTGAAAGGAAAAATTAGAGGAAATGATTAGGATATAATTAGAGGAAAATTAGAGGATATAATTAGAGATGAGAATAAGCATTCACACCCTACGGATTTTTACTATTTTCTTGAAATTAAAAATTACAGGTTCTAATTAAGGATATGATTAGGATATAATTAGAGGAAAATTAGAGGATATAATTAGAGATGAAAATAAACATTCACGCCCAACGGATCTTTACTATTTTCTTGAAATTAAAAATTAGAGGTTATAACTAAAGGATATGATTAGCATATAATTAGAGAAAAATTAGAGGATATAATTGAAATGATATAATTAGAGCTGAAAATAGGCACTCACACTCTACGGATCTTTATCATTTTCTTGAAAGGAAAATCAAACAAGAATTAGTGGTCTTTTAAGATTATAAAATAAATACGTAGGTAACAATAAAATAAAATTCAAAATGAAAATGTTTACATTTCTTGTAAATAAAAATGTTTCCTTTTTTTTCTTTTTGTAAAATGAAAATTATTTAAGATTAAGGGTCGAATTAATATTTTAACAAAAATAGTTTGAAGCACTGAATATTTGCGAGTAAGATTTAAAACAATGAACTTTTACTATTCGGCTGGAGTTAATTACAATATGCGTTGTCCCTTAAATATCAAAATCAGATAACATACGGAATATCTTAGTAATTAGACGATTACTAATTAAAATCCCAATGAAATGGAAACATAGGAGATTTATAACAATGTTATTGAAAGTTTGAATTAACACCCAGACAAATAACTCAATTACAGTAGATAAATTAGTAACTGAGGAACAAGTATTAACTTCTATTTCATTAAGTAATAAGTCCTATAATAACCAACAGATTGTAAAAAAATTATTCCTAATGTTGTTGAAACATTAACACATTTATTTAACAATTAATTTGGTGCATAACTGCAACAAAGGATAGGGAACAGATTCATTGGAGAAGTTTCTGTAATTAAACGTTTCGGAATGTATTAATGAAAATTATTAATTAGATGGATATTAACGGGGAAAAGACTTATTTTATCGACAATTCCACATTTTAATGGGATAAATCAATTAATATGCAGATAAATTAATTTACAAATGAAGGCATTCAAACTAAAATGGTACCGCAAGCATGTATAATTATTTTAATGAGTAACGAACATTTTTAATGGCGCAAATATCGTACTTGGCCAAGTTATGCCAATAAAAGTATCCTGGTGCATAATAATTCAGGTTGGGATGGAAGTAAAGTTATATTTCGCTAACTACTGATTTCTGAAACTAAATTAACGGTATTCATGTGCCAAACTTTTATCGATTTTTTGTAACCATTCTTAGGATAAGGCATTCAGTATTATTTAAAATTTCAAATGTGGATTAATTTCTACGAATAATTACTCTCATTATTTGGTAGTATTTCAAAATAGGGCTATTAAATTCTTTATATTCTGTAAAAGCACTGTTTTGGCCTTCCGATAAATGCTGAATTCTAGAACTAAATTTATAGTATTTATGCTTCAACCTTTTGACGTTTTTGTGTACGCATTCTTAGGATAAAACATTAAATATCGTTTAAAATTTTAGATGTGGATTAGTTTCTGCGAATAAATACACTCTTATTATATGATAGTATTTCCACATAGAGTTATTGATTTCTTTATATTCTGTAAAAGAACTACTTTGGCCTTCTGATAAATGCTGAATTCTGGAACTAAATTAACAGCATTTATGCGCCAACCTTTTAACGACTTTTTGTAACCATTCTTAGGATAAAACATTCAATATCGTTTAAAATTTTAAATGTGGATTAATTCCTACGAATAATTACACTCTTAATATTTGATAGTATTTCAACATAGAGCTATTAATTTCTTTATATTCTGTAGAAGCACTACTTTATCCGTCTGATAAATGATGAATTCTGGAACTAAATTTATGGTATTTATACACCAACCTTTTAACGATTTTTAATAACCATTCTTAGCATAAAACAGTCAATATCGTTTAAAATTTTAATTGTGGATTAATTCCTACGAATAATTACATTCTTGTTATTTGATAGTATTTCAACATAGAGCTATTAATTTTTTTTATATTCTGTAGAAGCACTACTTTGGCTTTCTGATAAATTCTGAATTCTAGAATTAAATTTATAGAATTAAATTTATAGTGATTTTTTGCAGCCATTCTTGAGATAAGGCATTCATTATCATTTAAAATTGTAAATGTAAATTAGTTTCTACGGATAATTACACTCTTATTATTTGAAATTAGTTTTTGTAACTCTGTTTCCTCGTGGAGCTATTAATTTCTTTATGTTCGGTAGAAGCACTACTGTGGCCTTCTCTTGGCCTTAGATAAGATAACTAAAAATATAGCCTAGTGAAACGTTAGCTAAAGAATATTGATTCTTTTCAGTGGAGGTTGCGACGTGTCCCGCATTCTGATAATGGTTACCCACAGTGATGCAGCTATTCATTAAAAGTCAACAAAAAGAGAAATAGAATCGTGACCTTAGAAAGTCCTAAAATTTTCTATGTGCGACCTAAAGGCCTTTCAGAATTCTAAATCACTGTTGATTTTTTCAATATATATAAAAGTCTCTTTCAAATAGTTACCCCTACGCAAGTAAAAGCATTCCTACAGAAATTGAAACGGAAATAATAGAGACAGAAAATTCCAATAATTCTGGAACAGATGGCAACAGAAAGAGAATTGTGGCATTATTTGAAAATTATTGCGTCATAAAACAATGTAAGAAATTCGAAATAGATATTAAATAATAAATAAACAACACATTTTTATAGCAAACCATAAACATTTACAGCTAAGCAACTCAAAGATTGTTGAGGTGCTTATATCTCTTGGAAAGATTTTTTTAATGAAACATTATAAGAAATGGAAACCGAACTTTAAAAATTGGAATGATATCACATTAAATATTTCTTACTACAGAATTAATCATTTTTTTTAATTACACCTCATGATTTTTCGAATTCTCGCTTAAGAATATGCAAAGAAAAAACATTTCGAATGCCAAAAAAATTCTTTTGCGAGGCTCTGGTGAAATTCTACATTTTTGACTTCTGTGAATAAAAAAAATTCAAAAAATTATGCCTGATTGTGAATCCGGTTGTATGTGAAGGGAATAGTTCAATTTTTTAATTGAAAACTGCAATTTAAAACATAGCAGCAAAAATGTTTAAATATTCATCAAATTTTGCAGCAAATTCTTTAAATGGTAGTGTAACTGTTTGTCAATCCACTAATACACGTATATTAACATGGTAATTCAAAATTACAAGTAAAAGAATGGAATTAGACCTATGGATTTTACTTCAAAAGTTTGGTTAAATATGCTTAAGATTAGATGATTCTACTACCCTTATACCCATGTGTATGTGAACGTAATAACGTAAAATTACAATTAGTTGGATAAATAAAATTTGATATCACTTGTTTGCGACACATAACCACTGAGGGATCTGGTGCTTTCTTTATTAACCAGCAACACACAACCAAAATCACATTTTTGACTCACATAGAACAACAACCTTATTCAGGAATCTAACCCAGTTCCAATAGCATGGCACATTCTCACAAAAGCCTGCAGTAATGGTAACAAAATGTATGATTTGTTTACAATACATAATTGCGCCGGCAGCTGGCGCTTCCTTTATTTATTAACAAACAACAGCAAAAGAAAATTTTTGACTCACATAGAACAAAACCCATATAGAGGAATCTAACCCGGCTCCCAGAGCAAGGCATGTTACCACAAAAGCCTGCAGTAATGGCAAAATTTGTTATGGCATGATTACAACACATAATCTTGGTGGTAGCTGGAGCTTCATTTATTAACCAGCGACACAACACCAAAATCAAATTTTTGACTCACATCGAACAAAAATCTTATTCAGGAGTCTTAACCAGTCTCAATAGCATGGCACGTTATCACAACAGCCGGCAGTAAAGGTAAAATTTATTATGATTTGATTACAATACATAATCACCGATGGAGTTGGCGCTTCGTTTATTAACCAACTACACGACATCAAAATCAAATTTTTGACACACATGGAACAAAATCCTTACACAGGAATCTAAATCGACTCCCATAGCATGGCATTTACCACTAAATCCTGCAGTAATGGTAAAATTTGTTATGCTTTGATTGCAACACATAATCGCGGTGGCAGCTGCCGCTTCCTTTATTAACCAAAAACACAACAGCAGAAGGAAATTTTTGACTCACATAGAACAAAAACCTTATCCAGGAATCTAACCCAGCCCTATAGCTTGGAACATTACCAGAACAGCTGACAGAAATGAGACTAGGACACGCATGTACCGTTGAACAGTGTAAAATTAAAACACACTATCTAATAAAAGATTATTTCGATGAGCACGAAAGATTTCGCCCGAACTAATTTATTCCTAGGTATTTGAACTTGAAGAATGTTGTTGATATTCTTATCTGCATCGCTTTATTTTTTGGAGCTTAAGTAAAATCTACCATGACACCTTATCAGGTTTACAAATGTTCGGATGAAATATATTTCTTCCGAACGAAGTTCGACGAGACAAATTATCTCTCAACCAACAATTAAACCACGATAAGAACAATTGCGCGATGTTTAAAGTAGAATGCTTTCACTTTTAAAATAAGATAACAGAAGATTATTTTCCAAGGAGAAGGAATTGGATTATCTCCAAGGAATTTGCACAGAATAAGGAAATGTTTTGATTTGCTAAGTACAAATAATTTACATTTTGATAATCGTGTTTTATACTAACTAGAAACATAATTCTTTTCACACTTTTAATTTTATTCTTCTGATATGAAGAAAAAGTATAGCTTAGATAACAAGGAATCCACGTGTCACCTCAGTCATATGACAAGCGTGACTACACGTGTCATCTCACAGCTGATATCGCGTTGTCATTTGCTGTGCTGAGGTGTCAGACATTTTTTCTGTTCAACAAGTTGGTAAATTGATTTCAAAATTAATTGGTGCGGTAAACTAGACACTTTTTAGTGACAATTAATTGGTTACATTTAAAATATATATAGTTCATACACATTTTAGACAATTTTATGCAAAATAATATATTATTGATGGAAAGTTCACAACCAGATCGTGACTGGATTTTTTTGTATTTTTCTCAAAACGATTTTCTTAAATAAGTAGGTACATATTTTACTTTTTCCGTGAAAGATTCTATTTTAGAAATTTAAATTTAAAATCATAACTTTAATTTTGTTAATATGAATTGAAGTTTAATTTAGAAAGAAAAATAATTCACACTAAGAAATATTGTCTTTTGACATCTTTTCATTATTTCTAACGTAGATGTATCAAAAAGTTTTTCCCACTATTCCGATGTATAGCTAATAGTTAATTTATTGATATTAAAATAAAAACTACGTCCATGTACTGTTTGTTTGAGTACTTGTTTCATTTTCCATACTGTTTGAAAAGCGTATTTAACAGCGAATTTAATTTTAAAAGCGTATTTAATTTTTCCGTGAAAGGTTCTATTTTAAAAATTTAAATTAAAAATCATAACTTTAATTTTGTTAATATGAATTGAAGTTTAATTTAGAAAGAAAAATTATTGACACTAAGAAATGTTGTGTTTGACATCTCTTCATT
The DNA here is from genome assembly GCA_026289955.1 of Argiope argentata. NCBI lineage: Eukaryota > Metazoa > Arthropoda > Arachnida > Araneae > Araneidae > Argiope > Argiope argentata. The sequence continues at coordinate 15,615,594 of JAOUZG010050968.1, forward strand.
ATTTCTAACGTAGATGTATCAAAAAGTTTTTCCCACTATTACGATGTATAGCTAATAATTAATGTATTGATATTAAAATAAAAACTACCTCCATGTACTGTTTGTTTGTGCACTTGTTTCATTTCCCATACTGTTTGAAAAGCGTATTTAACAGTGCTGCATTTATTAACAAATCAATTAATAAAGAATTATATATCCGTAAATGACTTCTTATAGCGTTTATCTTAACTATAATTATTTTTCTATTATATTATAAGGTAATTTTGTTTTTCTAAACATAATATAATAAAAATCATTCTGCAGTATTTTCAAAATTCAATAATAATTTCATAATTCTTATAATTTAAAAATTATAATTTATAATCCTAATTTAAGATTAATACATCCATTATTATAGAAATTTGAATAATCAGTCGAAATATTCTCAGTCAACCTGCTTATTTTATATATTTTCTTATATAATTTACAGTGTAATTTGATTTTAAAAAATAAAAACAAGTATTGTAAAAAAACTTATTTTTTACAATGCATGCATTCCTAAAAAAATATGAATTATCAGTTGAAAAACTCTCAGTTAACCTTCTTATTTTATATATTTTCTTATATAATTTTCAGAGCAATTTGTTAAAAAAAATAATAACAACTATTGAATAAAAAGTTGTTTTTTTCCAAATCACATCTATAGATTTCGCATACATTAAGGAAAAAAATTATACTTCTATACATTTATATAAATGAAATATTCGGGGAGACTGACCGTTTAATTGTACATCCATCTTACGAAAGCAGTAATTTCGTACATATATTTTAAAAAAATTATCACGAAATAACAAATTTACGGCTAAAGAGCTATAGTTACAGAGAAAACACACGGTCAATTATTTATAATGAGACAAGCTTTAACGTTTTGAACCAGTTGTGCCTTAGGTTAATAAGTACAGATGATCCTCATAAAACAGCTATTAAAATTTATTGATGACTAGTCGTCAATAAAGCGTTTTTTATTTGCCAACCAATGATATGTGAGAAAATATTCGCTCTTTAAAAGAATATTTGCTTTACAATCTTCTTTCGATAAAACTGACATTAATGTACGACAGCGCATGCGCTGTCAATAAAGTTTAATAGATTAGTCAGGAAAGAATAAAAACAGATGCTTGAGTTAATATCGTGGGTTTACGATACATGTAGTTACTTAGGAGTAAATTTAGATACGATTAATTTTTAAAGTTATTCCACAGATGTTTTATTCCTTTTCTACGCAGATACTTTGCTTTAAATAAGAGCTGTAACTTTAATGGGATTTTAAATTAACTCGCGCCATTAAAAAGAAAATAAAAATTCTCGATCACATATTTGTCGAAGGAATTAGCTTTCGAAGGAATTAGAAGCGCTTAGAACGATTTTAGCGACAGCTTATTGATACAGCTTTGTTTATATTCATAATTTAGACACTTATATATAAATAAATTTCTTAGAAAAAAATGAGTTTCTTTTATTAATATGTAGAAACTTGTATACTTATATATTATCAATTAACAAGGCATATACTTGTATTTTTAAAAAAATTAAAAATTACAATACAGCAACTCCAATTTTAAAAAAAGCGTATTTATTTCTTTTATTTCACGGAAAGGAAAAAAGGAAATAACAGAAGTATATATCATATTTTCCTATTCATTATTAAAATATTTTTTAAATAAAAGTTCTATGCATCAAATAATTCTTTTATTAAATTGTTATTAATGAATCAATGAATGGAGAATCACATTAAATAATAGTTTTCAGATAAAATCTTTATATTTTATTCCAAATTAATGAACTCGATTATTATGATAAGTTTTATTATGATTAATTTAAGATAAACATAATAATTAATTATTTTTAGAATCCATGCAAAGGATATACAACAATACTAGAAAAATAATGTTATAACGTAATTTAGTTTTAAAAATATTTTCATATTATAATAATATAGATAATTTTGTTAGTTCCAAAATGTCGTATTTAGAAAATGTATCATACTTGCAACTATTCTGTTCTTTATTTTCTTAATTCGAAGATAAATGATAATTATTTCATCTAGCAACTTTCTTTCGTTTTTCGTTTAACAGAAAACCACGATCATCATTAAGTGAGATTCGTGGGACATGAATGATAACGGAAATATCAAACATGTTTTACAAGGAATTAAAAAACTATTTTGTTTTGAAAAAAATCTTTCTAATCTCACTTTAAAATATTCCTTTTAAATAAATCTAACAGCAAGTTTATCTGCCAATGAATTCGTATAGAAAATTGCCGGTAAAATTCCTTTGGATCAATGACAAAAAAGCAAGTTTGCTTTGAGCTTATTTCCGACTCGCTATAGATTTTACAATAATAATACAAAAACTTAAAATAATAGCGTGATATTATAATGAAGACAACTCGGCTCGAGCAATATTATGAAGAAATTTTAACAAATCAATCACATAAACATTAAAAATTATTTTTATTTTTAAGTCCTTATTGGGTTTTATAATAAAATAAATTGACCACCCAAAAAAGTTGCCCATTTTCTAAATATTTTGGACATTCCGGTTCTAATTTATTTTCAGAATGATTCACGAAAACAATTAGATTTGTTAGTTCGCTTTCTGGAGCTTTAAAGATACAATTGCCAGTTTTTGTCTGTTTAAGATTCATCTAGAGAATACAAACTATTATGTTTATTCAAATATTTGATGGATAGGCTTTTTGTAGGATAAAAACTGAAAATAAAAATAATCATTCAATTCAAAATAAACAGCTGCTCGGGGGAAAAAACACAACTCTTCCGTTTATTTTCGCATAATGAACACTTAACAACGCATCTGCCTTCTGTGTTCTTTTCGTAAATGTAAGCAACTTAACTTGTTTACGTTTCCATAGATCTAAAGCTATTTTCAGACAATTTATTTTATTCCCTGTTAAAAGCTCATCAAAATAAATTATATCTTCTTTATTTGAACATCATTCGCGTCTGTCTAATAAGGGAGCTCAGTTGATGTGCATTTCCAAATCCCCTGAATCCGAGCTTATCTCCAACAGATGTTTGGGACCCACGTCAGCGGCAGTAGTATCATGCAACAGTGATTATCCGCACGAGAACTGCCCTGTAGGAAACAGTTACCAGCTGCATTTCCAAGGGATTTGGAAATTACACACCATAATAAGGATTCTTTCATTATTTAGAATGAGAATGAAATGGAGTTAGAGAAGGAATAATCATTAGCAAAGCAACGCATCTTGAAACTCCTCCCTCATTGTGCATTTCTTCCTCATCAGATACATAGTACTGATATATCATGTTTCATATTTGTTTTCCAAAATAATTCTAACGTTTGTTTTTTGGCTTGAACGTTTTTTTTCGGGGGGGGGAGGTTGCTTTTGGTTTCTTTATGGGAAGCACAGTCGCATATTACAAAGCTCCTTGCGTAATGGTGAGTACATTAATAATGACATTAGAAAAGGACAATTGAATAATGGCATGGGTTATTGAATAAGACTACTGACATCAAAGGAGAGAAGCTATTTTCTTTTTTACGTTCCCCATTATATGAAGATATTTTCAGAATTAATAATCAAATATTAAGTTTTAAATAAATTAATCATTTCCATCATTAATGATCAATGCATTATTAATCATACAATCATAAAAAAATTAAGAAGGTAAATACATCATTTTATGCTAATATCTTACATTAGTCTTTAGTTTAGTATTCTAACGTCCCGTACATTAACCTTTAAATATTGATTGCTGCAACATTGCTTTTGGTTTCTTTATGGAAAGTACAGTCGCATATTACAAAGCTCCTTGCGTAATGGTGAGTACATTAATAATGACGTTAGAAAAGAACAATTGAATAATGGCATGAGTTATTGAATAAGACTACTGAAATCATTCAATGTAAAGGAGAGAAGCTATTTTCTTTTTTACTTTCCCCATTATTTGGAAGATATTTTCAGAATTAATAATCAAAGATTTTTTAAATAAGTTAATAATTTCCATTATTAATTATCAATGCATTATTAATCATACATTCATAAAAAAATTAAGAAGGTAAATACATCATTTTATGCTGATATCTTACATTAGCCTTTAGTTTAGTATTCTAACGTCCCGTAACCTTTAGATATTGATTGTTGCAACATTTTCAAGGTTATTAGGAAATTTCATAACATTTATTTCATTTAAATGCATTATACATTTTTATATTAATATTTTATTGAAATTGTTATATTAATTCAACTCATGAAATAATTTAAGGTACATAATAAGTTTTCATTATTTTTAATTTTGATTATTCAGTTGATCATTTTAAATTATAACTGAATGCTACGAACTATGGACTCTAAGGCAGGTTGAAAATAATAAATATTTGTAAAAAAACGCTATAATCCAGGTGTCATTATCAAGTCAAATTGGAAAAGTTGCAACAAATTTCGTACTCAGTTTGGTTAATAATGCTTTTATTTTTATTGCATGCTGTCGAATAGTCCAACTAGTTGAAATAACTCTGAAAACAAAAAGCAATTTATTTATGTTCGATTTCCTCTATCTAGGCAGTGTTATTTATTCACATATTACATTAAGAGAATTATAATGAAAGTATTTCCACAAAAATTATCGCAAAAGTAAAATTTTATTACAATTTTTATCTAATACTCATATTGGATAACAATTTCCCCCAGATATAGTTACATATGTTTATTATTTTTATGCATTCTAATATCATTTTTGGTTAAAATTCTGAATTTTTAAATAAATTATTGATTATTAAACAATTGTTACTTGTCTTAGTTTGTCAAAATCGGAAAATAAATAACTTTCAAAAATTGGTTGACGTAATTCTCAACAACATTACGTTTCTTATAAAAGATATTTTTTATATCCATTTGATCTTTCATAAATTCACAATTCTTATTTAATTCAAAATTTTCGTGGTTAGTCAAAGCGTTGCATTTTTCTACATTCAAAGAAAAGTTAAAAATCAAATAATTAAAATGCAAGCAAGTGTTATGTAATAAAGAAAGAGGTAAATAACTTTCCATGAAATAACAAAATTACCGCTTTCAACAATTAGGAAGTGAACATTTAATGTTCCCATTTTAGAACCGCTATCCAATAGGTGTTATCTTTTTCTTCCTTTTACTACAATTTTTTTAAGCTTAACTAATTAAATCAAATTCTGTTGCTCGTAGTTTAATAAATACCAAGGTTACATGGTCATTAAGGAAGATTTTAAATTTACTTTTCTAATTCAAACACCGTCAGAAAATGAATCATATCCCCCCCTGAAAAAAAATTCATTCAATAGATTGTCGCTTTTTAAAATTTTGTTGAAAGAAATATACCATTCATAAATCTAAAATATTGACACGTACTCCAAATTTAATATTCTACTCCTATAAGCAATGTTATTAAACATTTTTTTATACATGTATCTTGATTAGACAGCATTAAATGGATCACATTCTATCTTACAAAAAAAAGCATTCTCAGAATGAAAAAAGATCTAAGAAGAATCATTAGAAAGAGAACTGAAACAAATACATTTAAATTTCATTGCAAAAATTAATAATATTATTTTGGATACAAAAAAAGTCTTAAATTTTTCCACGCTTAAAATTCTATCGAAATTCTAAGTAAAATTTAAATTATTTTAATGAAATAAAGTAAAATAAAGAAAAAACTTACCGAAAACGCTGACTTCCATTGTTGCATGCAGAGGCACATTTGTGTCCAGATGTGGGCTGAGAGAAAGTTCTCCAGTTTTTTCATTCAGTATCAATAAATTTGCATTATTTCCAGAAATAAATTTATAACGAAGTCTGTCAGTCACATCTGCATCATATGCAGGAACTTTCCCAATAGGATTCTTCGGAAAATGACTTTTATGATGATTGAATACAATAACAAAGTCACGTAAACGTGGTGCATTGTCATTCACGTCTGTTACCCAAACATTCACTTCCACGTCATTTCTCAAAGGTGGTGAAGCCGCTCTTACAACAACAGCATATTTCTTTTTGCTAGTCTCATAATCTAAGTAGGTTTTTGTGTAAAGTTCTGCAGGTCCACCATTCCTCGAAAGCAAATTGAATTTATCAGCATCTGGTCCACCAACAATACTGTAAAATATATCAGCATTCGGGCCTTCATCTGGATCTGTTGCCATAATTTCTCCAACTAATGACCCTATGGGACTATTTTCAGACACAAACAACTTGACAACATCGATGTCAAATCTTGGAGGATTGTCATTCACATCTTCTATGTTAACAGTTACTGTCGCTGCAGATGAAAGAGGAGTAGCACCTCTATCCACGGCATAAACAGTAAGTCTATATAATGGCACAGATTCACGATCAAGTAATTGATTTGTCCTTATGATTCCTGACGTAGGCTCAACAATAAAAGCACCATCACCGTCCTCACCTCCACTAAAAGTATACCTAACTTGTCCACTAAGTCCAATATCTTTGTCAGAAGCCGATACTTGAATGACGCTGGAACCAACCAAAGCGTCCTCTCGGATAGAAGCAGCATAAGAAGGCAATACAAAAGTCGGAGGATTGTCATTTACATCAAGAACTTCGATTTCAACGTTAATTGTATCAGACAAACTGGGGCTTCCATGATCTTGAGCAGTGACAACTAAAACAAAACCAGCTGTAAGTTCTCGGTCGAGTGGTTGGGAAGTTGATATCGCACCGGTTGTTGAATCAATTGTGAATTCAGGATTGTCTTCAATAAAATATGAGATTCTAGCATTTTCTCCAACATCTCCATCAGAAGCCTCAACTACTAGTACAGTTGTTCCAATAGCAGCGTCCTCTGGAACGTTTGCAGTATATGGAACTTTTTCAAACACAGGACGATGGGTGTTAGCATCGGTCACATTGATGTGGACAGTCGCCGTGTCAAATCTCCCTCCAGCATCAGTAGCTGTAACAGTCAATATAAATTTCTTGTCGGTCTTGTAATCCAAAGGCTGAGCTACAGATATTAAACCTTCTCGATTTTGATGTATGATGTTAAATCTCCCTCTGTGATTTCCTTCGCTTATGTGATAAATAAGACGAGGTTCCTCATCACGATCTGTAGCAGTTACTCCAACAACTGGAGTCCCTGGGGGATCTATCTCCGATACTGAAGCAGAATAGACTTTAGGGTCAAAAACTGGATCGTTGTCATTAACATCTTGCACACGAATAATTACTGAAGCGGTTGATGATCTGGAAGGGGATCCCCTATCCTTAGCCATTACTTCAAAATCATAAAAAGAATTTTGCTCTCTGTCTAATTCATTAGTTGTTAAAATCCACCCAGACATTCGATCTACCGCAAACGGTAAAACCTGCTCCGTAGGCAAAATAGAATAAACAATTTCAGAATTAGGACCGTCATCAGCATCGTAAGCTTGAACTCGAAGTACACTATGACCGACTGGAACCCCTTCAGAAACAGAATCCTGAATAAGAGAAGTATAAAATTTAGGATCATTGTCATTAGCATCTAGAACTCTTAAAATAACGTTGCTGGTGTTCGAACGTGAAGGTTGTCCCCCATCTTGCGCTCTCACAATAAGTCGATAACTCCGCGCTGTCTCATAATCTAAAGGAGAAACAACAGATATTTCTCCACTTTGCGAATCAATATTGAAATGTCCCTGAGTGTTACCTCCGATAATTGCATAGCGTATTGCTGCATTCACTCCTTGGTCTTTATCTTCGGCCCTAACTACTGCAACGACAGGTCGTACGGTCCATTCAATATCCTCAGGTACATCGATCAAGTACGTTCTTTCAGTAAATTGAGGATAGTTATCATTATCATCCAAGACTGTGATTTCGACAGTTGCTATAGATGATCTTTGCTCAGGATCTTCCCCCTTATCTGTGGCCTGCACTAGCAGAGAATAAAATGCAGTTGTCTCTCTATCGAGTTTTTTTCCCAAAGTAATCACTCCAGTATTTTGGTCGATTTGAAACACATCGTTGTCACCTGTCGGATTAAGAATACTATATTCCATTTCAGAATTCTCTCCGATATCCTGGTCAGTTGCTCTGACAGTTATCACCGTCGAACCAATTGGACTCATTTCCCGGACGGATGCAATGTAAGTAGCTTGTTCAAATACCGGTGTGTGATCATTACGATCACTTACTAAAACCTCGACAGTGGATGTCCCTATACTTGGAGGTAAACGATCATCAGCTGCCGTAACTCGCAAATAATGTACATTCATAAACTCCCTATCTAAGTGAGTAGTTGTTCTAACTTGTCCCGAAACGCTATCGATTTCAAAAAGTCTCTGACTTCGAGAATCCAGAGCAGCCTGCAGTGTGTAAATAACCTTATCTCCATCCGGATCAACAGCTGAGACATTAACCACTGAATAACCACCTTCAACTTCTTCTGGGACAGTTACTTTGTATAAAGCGCTTTCGAAGACTGGCGATTGATTTAAAGTCGACCGGCGAGATCTATCACGATGTATTAACGATTGTGAATTTTTTTGAGATACTCTTTGAAAATACAAACGCACAGACTGCCTATAAGAATTGTCACTACATGTCACGTGAAATTTAAAATCTACAGTCCACCTACGTGCATTTGAGCAAAAGTTTTTATTGGCTACTAATTGTCCTCCATTTATTTCTATCGAATATCCATCTTGGATTGGCTGATCCCAAAGAATGTCACATCTTCTTAATTGAGTCAAAGGAAGGATTTGAGACAATCCTAAAATTTCTTGACTTTTTTCCCAACATATAATATGACTACCAGTACCTAAATTACTTTTATTTACCGTATCTACAATTTCAATCTCAGCTTCCAAAAAATCATTGCTGATTTTGTGAAATTCAATATCATTTTGTGTGCATTTAATATCTTTAAAATAGAGGAATATTGGAATGCTAACATAATTTACTACGGAAGAACTGGCCGGAGGACGCTTGGACCCAACGAAAATTAGGAAAGGATTCGAAATATATTTTTTCTTAGCATTTTGTAAACAAGGAAACGTGTCTTTGAGATAAAGTTCTCCGGTTACAGGTTCAATTTGAAAATACTGAGAAACTAAAGGAGATGAATTTTCTAAAAAATATCGCCTACCTTCATTAGTGCTGCAATTAAATACCATTCTCCCCGGAGTGTTTTCATGCCGAAATAGGTGTACATCGAATGCCGCTATTGGAAAAACGAGACTCACAAACACAACAGCAGCACACCACCGGGAAAAGCCTACTATCGGCCTCTTCTCTCGGCTTACCGGCGTTCTGATCATTGCGGGAAAAAACACTGTTATCTCTCGATTATGCAGAGCGGCATTTGTTTAACATCGTTGCACCGGCTGTAGCTACTGAGAATCATACTGAACAGAAATGTTGATGCTTCTGCTACTGACGAATCGAGTCATTCACGGAGCAAACGGAGCAAAACAAAACGCGCTTTTTTCTCCTCTATCAACACACTACTAAAGAGCAGACAACCGCTACACACAGCAGCGTGAAGCGGGGTTACCAAAAATGAGAGACTTACTAGAGCGCTCTGTAGCGATTTGGTGGGAAAAGGAAATTGGCGCCAAATGCCGCCCTCGGGACAAAACGATTTAAGAGCAATTCATTGAGAAGAATTCTTTCCAAAATAGAAATGGCCTTCGTATTTTTATTTTGGAGAGTTTTTTTAATAGTAAAAAAATTTGCTTTTAGTTTTTAGTATTCATTATCTGAATTATCCGAATTTATTTTATTATTATTCGAATTTACTGACGTAAAAGAGTTGAAATAATTGTATGTTTGTGTCGTCTTGCAAAAATTCATATTTTTCCTACGCCATAAAGCAAAAAGTGAGGAGAATTATTTTAATTAATTAATTAATCTTTGTTCTGTCATGGTGCTTGAAAAGATTTTTTATTAAGTTGCTTTTTTTATTTTCAGCTTACAGATTAATCTAAATTTTTTTTAGTATTTAAAGCTAATAGTGTCTATTGCTTGAAAAAGGTGTTTGACTTAGATTTTTTCTTGCAAAATTTCATAGTTCCCATTTTTCAAAAAAAAAAAAAAGAAACCAAAAAAAATTTTTTTTGATGCTTACAAAAGCATTGACAAATAGGACTGTTTCTAACAAGATAGAAAAATTGAAACTATTTTCCATTCTTTAAACACTTTCTCTCTCTCTCTCTCTCTCTCTTTCTCTCTGAAATTTAAAAACTTTCGATTAAAAAATAAAACTTATATTGTCTTAAAAGAAAAATAATAAATACAAATTTGAAAGCAAGACAAAAACGCTGCATTTATTTCAAATGGAAAATTTATAAAATCACCAATATTGACAAATTAAGTCACAAACTGCCTTTAACCAAAAAAAATTGTTTAAGTGCTAGATAATCCTTGAAATATTAAAACAACTAGTTAAATTTTTTTTTCCTTAAGAGAAGAACATTAAAATTTGAGAATTGTGCTCAACTCCAAATTTATTTATTAACATTTACTAGAAAACAGATGTATGATTGTAATATTTATTTATTTGTTTTATAAAATCTTGAAAACTTTGATACAATATCTCAGAACTTAAGAATGAAGTATAAAACTTTTCGAGAGATTATATTAATAAAAAATTGAAACAAACAAAAATACCAAGCTTAGCAAAAACGCTTCTAAAAGGCAGATACAATAATAATTGCTTCTGATTTTTACTTAAGGAAATGCTTGTAACTTCGGTTATAAATAAGCAAAAAAATCATTCAAATTTAAAATCTAAAAAAATGTTTCTTAAAAATCGAAATAGATATCCAAAAACAGATGTTTCTTCAGAAATAGCATTTTTTTTGTATATTGTTTTTGGATTTGTTTGCAGCTAGAATTATTTTACATAAAATAAATTATATATATAATGAAAAACACATTTAAATAATTTGTTGAGAATAAATAGCAGAGTCGTGGCCGAAAGCATGGAGAATACAAGTTGAATTTTTAGTTCTTTTTATTCCATCCCGGGAGCAGGCATTATTTACAAGCGAAGGTGAGGTGCACAAGACAGAACGACCCAACACAGAACTGACAGAAAAGTTAAGTGTACAAAAAAGGGGCAGGAAATCACTATCCCTGGTCTTAAATACCAAGACTTGGATAGGGATAAATATTTTTTATAGAGCTTATAAACTTGGATTTCTGTGGAGATTTCCATGTTTCACAGATAAGAGGTAAGGGAAACACAGGGATCTTTCTAAAAGTATTTTGTTTAGGTCAGCAATTTTCATCTCTCCCACGGAGTGTGAGAAAGTAACAGGCGTTTAGCTGTTTCAGCAATTTTACACAGCTTCTCTTGAATTAATTAACTAGAGCGAGTGAAATGGATCATGAATTAAGAGAATATTTTAGAATGATATTACTATGGGCTAAATTAAGATAGGGCTTTGGAAATTAATTAGGATTAAA
>JAOUZG010050968.1:15643827-15661065 GCA_026289955.1 Argiope argentata
TAAAACGATAAAATATGAATGATCTGAAAAGTAAATGATATTTGCTTTTAATTTAAATAATTCAAAAACATAACGTTTAAAAATCAAATGGGAAAAACAACACTGGATTACTCTGAAAATATTGTAAAATAAATGTGGAAACTTTCTTACTCCTAGAGCATTGTCTACCGATCTAATAATCCGGCTCAACATGTTTGTTAAAGGAGGAAAAGTATCCATTGCAAGTATTCTGTATGATTTGTTAGGATAAAAAGTGATGCATATAATTTGTTAATAATGATTTTGTTATTTTTGTCAAATATTTAAGTAATTTGTATGCATTTTAACTTATGTAACAAATCAATGAAATTCATATTAGTTTTTCATTTCTCTAACTTATCGAAATTTTCTACTAGATTTTTTCATTTTAGTTCGTTTTAAGAGGTTAAAGTTATAATGTATTAAATTTTCAGAACAAAATCAGTTAAAATTTCATAAAAAAGTTTCAAAACTATTTTATAATTTTTTTTATTAATCTCTTCATCTTTTTGCCATTATTTATTTTAAATAAAAGAGCTATGTGTTTTTATACTTATTGGGAAATTAACTTTATTAATACTATGCTTTCGAGTTAAAGGCACTTTGAATATGTCAAAGGTTGAATATCCTTCTGTTGGTGTAAAGCAAAAGTTTTGAGAGGGAGGGCTTAGATAATTATGGTTCAAAATTTCTAAGTTTCACCGGAATACAAATGTTGTAGTTTCATTACGGGGAATTAATTTTCTAAATTTTACAAAACTCCTTTTGCAACTCCATTAGTTGAGAAAATGGTATTTTCTAGTTGGAGGAAAGATTGAATACTCCTAAATAAATTCGGAAGTGTTAAAAACTTTATACAATGAGGAACGTAAAAATTTAAAAAATTATCTTTGTATTATATTCATATGTTTGCTAATTGTTCTATATTTGCAACTACCAAAATATCCCTTTGCAATATTTCAGAATAAGCATAATAATAATTGTTTCTATCATTGCGTATACAAACGATTCACGCAATGTAATTTTAAGATATAAGAGATTCATACAGCCCAATTTTAAGAGATAAGATATTCACACAACGCAATTTTAAAATATAAGATTCACACAACGCAATTTTAAGACAAGAAATTCATCTATACAGGAGTATGTTGTTAACTATTTTGCCATATAATAAGATTTTTTAAAGCGCGTATTCATATAATGCATCGTCTTTTCATGATTAATTCATTCTCTAACTTTTAAAAAGCAATTAATAATAATAAAGTAAAGGTAAAATAATACATTCTGAGTGTTGTTATTTTTTTCAAGTCCAAACAAAATGCTTTGATAAAAAAAATTATATTATTTTAAAGAATATCTAATGTTTTATAGGACAATATATTTCCTTAATTTTACTTATTTTTGGGCATTTAATACTCATAAAAAATAAATTCATAGAAAGTTGAAATCAAAATTTAATAGAAATTTACAAATTTCGTTAAAGATGATATACCAAATATTATCCGTCTTAACCAAGCCTTTTTTAGATGACCGAGTTCTCAAATAGACACACACACACACACATATAGATAGATAGATAGATAGATAGATAGATAGATAGATAGATAGATATAGATATAGATATAGATATATAGATATATATATATACTTTATTTTAATCTGAGAGATTTAAAATGGGGCAATTCAATAATATGTTTTGAAAATTGTAGTGCTTTCTGTTTGCTTTCTAACTTTGGTAATAAATTGAAAAGCTATTAAACTTCTCTATACGGTCAGACAATTTTTTTAAAAAAATTAAATTTACAAATGTTCATTATTTATTTTTCGGGAGAATATTCATTATAGAAGCTTTAGAAACAATATTTTCAAAGACTCGATACAATTTTCAAAATTATATATTGAAGCTTTAGAAACAATGTTTTCAAAGGCACGATGAGCTTTTAAAACTTTTTTCTTTTTGTCATGCATAGTTATAAATATTTAATTCCAATTATTTTCACCGAAATTTTCAAACATTTTAGTTAAACAGATAATTGGTAGGTGAATAAAATATTAAAATCTTTAGTATTAAAGAAAATCCCATGATTCAAATAATCTGTTTTAATTTAACAACACTTTGAAAAATAAAAGAAAAAAATATGTAATATCAACAAAAATCTCTGTGTTCATTAACGACGTTACCCACTAGATGGCAGGACAATCAGCTTCGTCGCCTTAGCCTTGTGGATTTGTTAATCAAAATGAGGTGCAATTCAGTAATTATTTTATCTCGCGTCGTCTCCCACTATAATCTTCTAGGTAAAAAACACACACATTATTCTGTTCTCCTTGAAAAAATATTTTTCTGACTCATATAAGGACTTATAAAAACAGAATTAAGTTTCTAAATAAAGTTTTCACTAGTCATTAAAAAAGCTGCTAGTTTTAAAAGAGCCTTTACACGATAAAATAAACAATAACAAATTAATAAAAAAATACAAAAATGAAATTTTTATGTTAGTTTGAAAAAATTTAAAGGAACTTTTTTAACTGAAGTTTACAAGATTCTTTATTATTGTTATTATTTTTATTGAAGAATTCACAAAAGTTTAGTCCGAAATTATGGCTTGTGATCATATTCTTGTAAAGTTAATAAAATCCGAGATTTGAATAACTACAGAGTTAAGAATTAAAATTTTAAAAATAATACTTAAACATTTCTTAATTAGTGTATTTTAATGCAGAAAATAACTTATAGCCCAAAATTTTGAAATCACAACAAATAATTTATAAATATAAGATGCTAGTAGAATTATAATTGTTAAAATGAAATTTTAACCACATTCGTACTATGATTTTCAATGTATGTTTAAGAATTTTCTTTCATTTGAAACACATTATGATTTTATTTTCAACACCTGACGTTTTAACGATTTTTTTTATTTCCTTTCTTTTATTTTAGTTATGAATAAAAAATAACTAATTTCTATTACTTTTACTATTTGCTATTTTTTTAATCTATAATATGTTCCATATTTCATTATTATAAGTATTGTAAAATATTATAACCAGTTTTCGTAAACTGATTACTCGATGGAGCTTCTCAATGCTTATTAAAAATAAATAAAGTCAAAAGTTAAATTGATAAGGAATTAAATAATGCTTTGCCATCAGAAAAACTACTGTACCAAATTTCTGATTCAGTTTCTTTTGATTACTGCCTTGATTTAAATAATTAAGGATCAAAATGTGTTGTGTTTTGCATTTGGGTATATATATTGCATTTATGAGGATTAAAAGGATATCCAATGTTGAAAAAGGCCAGGTATTATAGATTTTTGCTATGACAAAAAAAATAGAAGAAAAATTACTCTTAAGTCTGACTTTGGCCTTGCAAAACTATAGGCGATCTCAAAAATATGTTACCACCACTAGGTAAAATAGTGATTGTTGTTTTTTAATTGCAAATTTAGTAAGGTTTCGGCAACAAATTCTTACCCCAAAATAGGAGTGGAAGGTTTAAAATCTGGAATACAATGGAAGTTTCAAAAGAACACTGAATCCAGTCACAACATCTGATTACATCTACTATCTTGAGCTTACAAAAAGAATGTACTAACTATTAAGAGTGCAAAAAAGAGGTAAAAACAGCCCGTTCCTGTTCAATGTGTGGGCTTATATTCACCAATTTATCCTGCGAAAGATAATGTACTTCAATCAACTGCAGATGTACAAAATGTAAATAGAACGACAAATATATTATAGAAATAATTGATATAAATAAAATATAAATTTAGAAACTACTGTGTGACAGAAGAAATAGTCTGTTATACTGTACCAAACTAGTTACGTGTGATGGTGTCACTAAAAAGCTCTCTGTTTTGTAGTCTGGTACATGGTTGGTCTATAGGAAGTGGATTATGGAATAGCTCTCATGAAAAGAGATAAGGGGGAAACTTGGGAATCAAAATTAGATTAAGGTTCAGAAAATTTATAAAAAATATTTTAAAGCATTTAACATCATATTGCTATTTCCATAATAAATCCAGTTTAGATATATTCATCTACTTTATATCTCGTAGTAGATGTAACCCCAGTGTTGTTCTCGTATTCCCCTTTACAACGGAAGGAGAGGTGCAATAGCTTCTGAGCACCCGAGGGTATAAACCTGACTTCTAACTCACACACGTCACAAAGCCCATTTTACGGGGTAGACTTCACTCATGCATTTCACACATTCATTCACAGATCGTAATTTAGACCTGGAACAGACAACGAACACCTCTTATCCGGTATCCCCAGTAGTATTACTCTCGACATGGAGGACATTGAAACCACGACATATTAAACGTGCTCCAACCACCACACACACAAATGGAGAGTCTTCGGCTGGCGGGTTCGAACACCCAAGCAGCCCAAGCAATGCGAATCCAAAGCCCTACAATCCAGGCTATCACGTCCCTATAATCCCATTAAAATGATTTTATTCATAAAATATACATTATAAATTATTTAGGCCTTAATGTAATCCATCTAAATGCGCCGGCTTTCTTGAACAGAGGTAGCGCGTCTTCCTCGTGTTCTGTGAGTCACGCGCTCGAGTCCCGGCTCAACCATGGTTGTTATTCAGTGTGCTATCTGTGAGATGTGTGACTGTGCCCCCCCCTGTAAAGAGGGGCTGTGTAAACGAATGTGGTGAGTGTGTAGCTAAGTCGTACTCTTGACCCTAATTGGAGCTACTTCAATAACAAGAGACGCTCGTTTCTGCTTAAATCTGCTGCTGTATCAGCAAGGGGCTTGTCCATAGGCAAGTGCCATAGGTAACAACAACAACATCTAAGTGCTGGCGATGAAGGGACAGCTGAATCTTCTCACCTAATTCGCTGTTTTTTTCCCACTCCATAGTTTTAGTATCACAAATAAATAAATAAAAATGTATATCAGTAGATTATAATAAATAAAAATGTATATCAGTAGATGTTAGATTAATTTATAATCAGTAGATTTAAATTAACTGGTTTTATAATCAGTTAATTTAAGATTAATTTAATAATCAGTAGATTATAAATAAATAAAAATGTATATCAGTAGATGTTAGATTAAAAATTATGCGTAATAAATATAGTTTTATAGCATAATCTTTAATTATATAGCTAATTCTTCAATATTTCCCACATCATCTATGCACGCCACAAAAGGCAGTACATTGCAAGCGAAACGTCTTGCCTTATACCTCCCTAGCCACAGATAAACACACACCTTTGTTCGCATAGTCTATAAATAAACAAAGCTTTACGTTACAGTTTAAACATTGCAAGTATAAATTTTATGGGAGTAATTTTTGCATAATACATCATAAAAGAATATAGCAAAAAAAATTCAAAGCATGAAGTATACTTTTTCCAAACTTTCTAAATTTATGTATAAAAACTATTTAGTTTAACAAAAATATGAAAGGAAATAGCCTTTCAGACCATTTAATAACAAATAAAACTAAAAAAAATATGGATCGGGTCATTAGTCAAAAAGATAATGGCTGTTCCGAAAATAGAGACAGTTTGATGTTTACGGGGGTGGGGTTGAGAAAAGGTTCCCTATGGAGTTTTGGAGACTTTCTTAAAAATGCTCCTATAGCAGTGATCTATCAACGAGGTAAAATACGGCTCTGAGCTAATTTTTTTTTCCTTTTAAAAACATTTATTGAGTGTGCTTGTATATAAATGCTATAAGTTTTCAGTAAATATTCTGTAGACTCTGATGTTTTCTAGTTCTATCAATCTTTTTGAGATTAAATTTCGTCCATTTTTAAAATCACAATTGATTGCTGTGCTCACTTGTTTGACATTTATAATTTTTTAAAAATTCAACTGTTTTATTTATTTCGAGATTCTTTAGTTTTTTTAATGTAATTTTTCCTTTTATTTGTTGGATGTAACCGTTTGTGAGGGTTTTCTTTGTCATCTGGCAATTTAATTGAATTTTTGTTCTGTTAGTGCATTCCTTTCTCAAACAAAGAAACAGTTTTTAAAAAATCAAAACTATTACTCATTAGGGAGTAACTGAAAAATTTATTATTAAATGTCACATTTATGAACACGAAGCAAATGCCCTTAACAGCTTACGTGCATCGATGCCGTACGTGCATCGATTTATCGAATTTAGATAGTTGTAAACAAAAATTAAACCATTCTTAACAATTATAATTCAATATTAAAATGACTTCAATATTAAAGGAAATAAGTTAATTATTCGATGGATTTACATTTGAATCAAAATAAGAAAATATTCCCAAAATAAAAGGTGTCATCTTATAGACAGTAAAGAAAATAAAACTGTTAAGAGGTACAAAAAACCCAGTAAATTGAAATAGTTAGATGAATGGGCAAAAGTTTTATTTCAGAGATTTTGGCTAAAAAATTTTTAAAAACTAGATACACCAAAATGATTCGCTAAATGCTTTATTTTTTAAAAAATTTTAGTGTTAAAAAATTGATTAGAGATGTACATTACAAAAAGTTCAGAAATTACATTCACAATATTCTGCAAAAGGAAAGAAAACTTACAATTTAAAACTTATGTTAGCGTTGAAAAATTTAATTGTACTGAGTCAGAAAAAATATATTTTTTTTTCTAAAATTTCGACGAAGAAATAGTTTGAATGAATTTTTATCAAAAAATTAGCCATTAAAAATACCTTAAAATAAGCGAGAAAGAGTATTTTAAAAAGAAATGACTTAAAATACCTACATTCACCACTCCAGATTGAGTAAAGATACCATATTTTGTAATTTATTAAATTATGGAAAAGATAGAATACGTGGAATCTTATCATCCGTTTTTCAATGCAGTTATCTAGATTAATCCTATTTTTAGTTGATGACCCTGACTTATATGCAAATCCTGAAACAGCTTACAAAAGCTTTTATCAAAGTTCACATTTCATTTATTCTTGTTTTAGATTTATTATAATTTCTATGTGAGCATATTTGTTTCATTAAAATGTGTTTTAAGCAATAAATTTGTTTCAAACAATATATTTAACAAATAGATAATGGTTATTTTCTAAGCTTAGAGTCTTATCAAGCAAATGATTGCATTAACGGCTCAATTAATTCTCTTCAAAAATGTTTTATTGGAAGTTAATACTAAATATAATTAAATGCGCCGGCCTCTTGGTATCTTAGCACTTTTTCCCGGCATCCTGTCATCGAGGTAGCCCGTCTTCCCCGTGATCTGGGATCCTAAGTTCAAGTCCCGGTTCGGACATAGTTGTTCTTCTATGTTCTCTCTGTAAAGTGTGTGACTGTGCGCCCCCCTGTAAAAAGGAGTTGTGAAAGTGAATGCGATGAGTGAGTAGCAAAAGTCGTACTCTTTGCCCTAGTTGGAACTACTACCAAACAAGAGACGCTGATTAGGCTTAAATCGCTAACTACCTCAGCGAACTCGTCCGTGGCAAGTGCCATAAGAAACAACAACAAAAGCATGATTAAATGTATTAGAAATTTCAGAATTTGGAAAACTAAAAAGACTATTTAAACATAAAAGAGTTTAGAATTAATCAGTACTAGATTTCGAAATAAACTCGATATTTAATTGGCATACACAGAGGTAGATGATATATTTCATATAAATACATGCATGTATATTGTATAAATCGTCAGTACATGCAAAATTGGCTTTATTTTCATTTTCTTATTACTCAGTTTTTAGCTTCAGTTTTTAGGATCGTGACTATCAATTCCTTTGCAAGTGTTTTTAAAGTTTTTATAAACACCAAAATCCTTAGATATATAGGGTCAATTTCTATTTAAGTGAAATGTGTGTTGTATAACCTGCGTAGGTTCGGACTTTGAATCAAAAGAATACCAACGCCAATTTACCACAGAGATATTGTCATAAAAAATGAAAGGAAAGGAAAGGAAAACATGCGCCTTCATTCATTTATTCGTTAAAGAGATTCTTGACTTGATTTTCTTCCTGTCATGTTACGCTATAGTGATGCCAGCAGAATGTTTCAGAGCTCATCTCAATATGAAAAGAAAAAAATAAGATTAAGGTAGGAAGCATCTTCAAACCTATAAAAAAACAAAAAGCCGCTTTTTTAACAGAGGAATATTAGCGGTATTTCGAGACAGCTTTAATAAGAGATAGTGTCTCTAATTACAGTTATATGGACGATCAAGGCCTTCAAATTTCAAGCCACACAGATTCCAAACTTTTCAACAGAGGTAAAAGTTTTCCACAAGAAACCCTCATATGTCTAATAAAACAAGATAGTACAAACTCATTCGCCCCAGAAAAAATAGAAAAGGAAGTTTCTTTAAATATCAGTTTTCAACCCCTTTATGAAAAAACTTCTCCAAAAAAACTTGATAAGTATTAACAAGTTTCTCAGAAAAGCTTTCCTAGTAGCGCATATATACTGTACAATATTGTATGATGTTAAACAATATTCGCAATATTGTATAATAACAATTTGCAATATTGTATAATATTTATAACACTGGACGCAATATTATATAATTATAATTTGTAATATTATATAATGTTGTTAACAATATTCACAATATTGAATTTGCAATATTCAGTAGTATTCGCAATATTGTATAATATTGTTAAATATTAAATTATATTATATAATATTGCACAATATTATACTATGTGAAACACGATGTCCTACCTGGGTTCCAAAAAGAACAGAAAAGATTAAAAAAAATATTAGCATGAACCAATACTAAAAACCCTAATCAAACACCTACTAACAAATGAAATATAAGAAAACAAAACAAAGGTAAAAAGAAAAGATCTTACCACAGTCAGCTTAGAACTCAGCAATAATTGCAACTTTAAACTCCAGGAGACCCTCAGGAACTTTCCATGTACGGAAAATAAATTTACATACAGATTATTAGCATTCACCACATCTTAGAAGAAATAAGAAATAAATCCGACTATTTACCAAAAACCTTAAAAGATAAAAGCCACTAATATATACAAAACGAAGCAACTGAAAAAAGACCATTAAGAATCTTTCTAAAAAAAGATTATCCTCCGACTCTAGTATTAAAAATATCAAAGCAGTAGAAAACAAAAAAATCAAAATAATCCCCATAAATCAAATGAAAAATTACAAGCATAGAGCACTCCTCCTCTTTTGATCTTATAACTATAAACGAGCAACTCTTATACATATATAAATTTATTTCGTGTACTTCGTGAAACGGCTCAAATGATTTGAAGCAAATTTTATATTTGAATAAAGCTTTGATTATTAAGTTTATCTATATAGGTGTCTTCCCTGAAAGAATTCGAGTTTACACACAAAGAAAAATGTTAGAACTAATATTGACATGTGACCTGCACAAGCGTATCGGAGATGGATTAATGGTTAGGACTTCGGACTTAAATTAGGTTTCGTCAATTTGGCTTCGCTTATAACTTTACAACAGCCATAGAGAAGATTTTATTTAGGTTTATTACAAAAATTTCAGAGTTTGATCTACCTGGTACTGATTGATATAAAGAAAACAGGAAACTGCAAAAACTGAGACTTGACACATACAGAAAACGCAGTATTGCGATGATTTGTTTCCACTCCACCTGCTTTCGCCATTCTACAAGAAATTACCACAAGATTTTGATGCATTAGATACAATTTGGATCTTGTCATCAGTGATTCCCAAATATAGCAAACCATTTCCAGTCTATCTGCATCAACTGCAATCAGCCAGGATATCTTCCATCTTGGAAAGAACGTACTCTCTCCCTAAGAATCCAGAAACCTTACCAAAACCAAATTAGAAGAATTTATGTCCAAGTGCTCAGCAGCGTTATGTACTCCAAGTATTTCATCTCGTCTCGTCGTCTACTCACTTGCCTTCTTTGCAATATTTGCTGACGTGTACAGCATTAACTATTCAGAATATTTTTAAATTTTAACTATTCATTTCTGCCAAGCCGTTTTTAAAAGCAATTTGTCGGAAGTCTTGTTCGAGTACAAATTGTTATTTCTTTTTTATACGTTTTTATGATTTCAGTTTCAATAAAATTTGATAATGTTAACTTGGAAATGAGATCGTAAAGATTTGTAAATGACTCTTTCCAAGTTTAAACTTAGTTTGCATTCCCAATGTCTTATTTCAAGTTTTACCACTGTTTTATTTTTGCCGAATAGAACTCTGCAGACGCTGACGTCAATTGACAAGGTTAAAATCTGACTAGTTCAATCTAATATAACATGCTGAAAGCGATGAAGGAGAAAGAAAACAGCACAGACAAGATTGTTACTGAATAGTAAAGGAAAAACTTTTTTTTTTTTGCTTAAAAGTTATGAATTCAATTATTACTTCGACTTAAAGTGGAATCAAATTTTCAATCGTTAATAAAATACTTTTTATTCATCCACTCAAGTTCAAATAAATTTTTTAAAACTTGGAGAGGAAGACATTTGATGTTGATAGTTTTTTCAAATATCAATTCAATAATTTTTTATTAATTAATTAAAAACAAACTTTCTCGCCAAAAATCTTCACTTCCCTAACACAAAATAAGAAATGGTCAGGTTGATTTTTCCCCATGCCAATGAGGTTAGGCTTAACATGTTTTCGGCTGATTATTTCAAACGATTCTGTTTAGTTTCTTAATGTTTGATGCATTTAAAATTAAACATTGTTAATTAATCGATTTTTCGGATTCATTTTGAAGTACTTTCGAATTAAAATAATACAGAATAGAGAATATTGAAAAGTTTCTAATATGTGTTGCGTTACCCCAACTGAAGTAGAAAATTCACGCGTTTTGCTTTGCCTCAAATGGAGTTGAAAATTCAACGCTAGCGAATTTCTTGATCAATTATTTATAGAAATTGTTATTATTAGGCAGTGATAGCCTGGTTGGTAGGGAGTTGGATTCACATCCCTTAGGATGCGAGTTCGAACTCACTAGCCTAAGACTCTCCGTATGTGTTATGGCTGGCGCACATTAAATCTGTCGTGGTCATGCCCTTCATGTCGAGAGTAATATCACTCGGGGTACCGAGACAGAGGTGATCGTTCTCTGTTCCAGATCTAAACTACAATCTGTAGATGAATGAATGAAATGCATGAATCAAGTCCACCTTGTAAAAAGGGTTTGTGACGTGTGTGAGGAAGGAGTCAGACTTTTGACCTCGGATGCTCTGGGGTTCAAACTCTCAGAAGCTACTGCAGCCCTCCTTTCGTTGTAAAGCGGAACACGAGAACAACAACTGTAATTATTAAATAAAGAATAACTAAAAAAAATTTCATTGTTAATCTAAGTAGGAACGGGTTAAAAAAATTTTATTACTTGTTTACAGAAACTAATTAAAGATTATCTGAATTGTTTATTAGATCAAAATTATATCATTATCAAGAATATATCAGAGCCTGTTATTTAACTACAGATGAAGCGTTGAAACATCAAATAACTAGAAGTTACAGCCAGACTGTTATAATACAACGAAATTTACTGAAACTTCTTTATAACAAAAACTATTCACCCAATTATCTCATCTGGAAGTTATTTAAATCCTTTTAGAATATTTATAATTTTAAAATATATGATTATGATTCTGGAATGCTATCCTAAAAAAAGGAAGACTAACCGAAGAAATTTACTTGGGCTTGAAATTCCATGATTGCTATTTCCTTTTTGAACTGATTTAGGTTGATTAAATCATCTTTCGAAAATTCATTGCATGCTTTTGAAAGAACGAAAAAGAAACCCTGTTTGAAGTTTATTGGCGAATTCTTCTTTATATCAAGAATTTCAACAAAGAAGAACATTTAGCAATTTCGTAGCACTTGAAGGAATAATAACAGTTTTGAAGTACTTGAAGAAATTATAATAGTTTTGTAGTACTTGAAGGAATAATAACATTTTTGTAGTACTTGAAAGAATAATAACATTTTTGTAGTACTTGAAAGAATAATAACAGTTTTGTAGTACTTGAAGGAAATCTAGTTGAGTAATACGAAACTAGGCCGTCCTTCTTGCAGATATCTACAAGGAAAAGCTTTGATAAGCACTGCTATTAATAAAGGAATCCGAAATCAACCTATCCATGAATTCGCATTGTAAGTACAGCAGACGTGGATCAGGGATCAAATGTATGTACAGACATCCATGCAGAGATCCAGGTATTTACAGATGCCTAATTAGAGATGCAACATCTGAGAAAGAAACCACAATGGTCGAAGTGTGATGGTCAATGCAAGGGTTTTGATGGACACCCAGGTCTCTACGTCTTTATCTAAAACTCTATAATTGCTGGTATGCAAATGGATGTGATCTTGCAGATTTAGATTCGCCTTTTCAAGAATACAATTCATGCTGATTTATTTACTTATTTTCGGATAACAGTGATCGATCTCATAGATATCATAAGATCACAAATTCTTTGAAAACGGGAAATACTCAAAGCAGATTGTCTGCCATATCTGCAGAACTAAATCCAATACAGTAGATCTTGGATTTCTCATCAATTAAGATTCCTGATAAGTTATCTCATTTCCGATATTAATTTACTATGAGAGTTGTAAATCAATAAGAAGAAATAATCTTCCCAATAAAACATTTTTCCATCCGATATTGTAATATTTATACTATGCAAAAGATTTTAATATCTGTCTTACAATAATATTATCTATTTATGTGTATTTGATCAACTTTTTTGGTCAACCTACATTTGTGATTTCAGATTCTATACAATTTTAATTTTTTTAATCATAACATCGTTCTCATTTGCATTAAATTGTGTGTGTGGGTGTGGGTGAGTGTGTGCGTGCGCGCGTGCGAACGAGCAAGCGTGCGTGTACGTGAGCGTGTGTTTTCCACTTCGTGTCCTCATGTGGACCAGCAAAAATTAAACTGTTTCCATTTATTTATTTGGGATTTTGTGGAAGTGAAATATTTACAGTGTCACAGTCCCCCCAAGCATTATGATCATGTAAACACGAAAATAAGCTCGTCCTTGTTTATTGAACAATATATTCACTATCAGATCCAAGAACAGTTTTCTTCTTAAACCTTTTGTCTGAAATGTGGTACTCTGTAGTCACCGGATGTAAGCTGGCTGGTAAATTGAGCTGAGACTCAAGAGACTCAGTTATCTTCAGAAGAATCTAACTGGTGTTGAGGAAAGAGCGGAAAGACCCCTGAGGGTATAGATCCCGGCCTGCTCAAATGAAGTTATTTCCATTCTCTTGTAAAGCTAGACAGGACAGAATGACGCAGTTGTTCGAATTTCTGTTGAATTCCTCACAGATTCTTCGATAAGAAAAGAAGCATGGTGGTACAAAAAGTGTCATAAAATTGCACAAATTACATAGAAGAAATTAAATTATTTGATCATTTTAATTAACCCAACATAGACATATGATAAAAAGCCATTATTCTTTTTTAAAAATGGATACTGAAATTGAAAATGGAAGATTTTATTGAGTAAGAGTACTGAAGTAATTGTTAATTTTCTTATTATCATTTCTTTAATATTACCTTTACACGTCTATTCAGAGAAAAATGAATCTGTTCATAATATTTAAAATAATGAACAATTATAAATCGGAAAAATTATTCTTCGAGCAAAAAGCGACAGTTATTTGCTGTTGGACTTAATGTTATTATTCTACCTTATTTGATTGATAAACCAAACAGTTGATAAACCAAATAATCTAGAACTTTTTTACTGTTGAATTTTTGCCATAATTCATCAAATTATATATTTTGACTTTTCAGTGCTACGTTTTGCAATCTTCTTTTAATACTGCAAATATTTTCTCTTAATTTAATTTAATTTTATTTTTTATGACTGTTTTTACTTCTATTCTAATTTTACTTAAATAGTTTTGAAATTTTTCATCATATATCTACATTTTGATTTTAGAAAACGTTATTGCTGTATAGTTAGTTAACTCTACCCAAGAATTCGTGGTAAAATGATGAATGTGACAGCTTCTGTTGATCAAAGCTGGTAGATAGAAGCAAAACTTCTCGTGAGTATTAAGTACCCTTCGATTGTACCGTACTGAAGCTTAACCTGATGATTAAGCTTCAATATATGAGATAGTTGCCTTCCTGGAAGAATTGCAGTGAAAAAAAGACTCAAAATTAGGTTTCATTAGAAGGAAAACTAGGTAAATTTTCAATCGAGGTAAAATCCTATCGAATGCCTTAAGTAATTCACTACTAAGAAGGTCATTCCCCTCGGAGAACCTCTTAATTGAGGACGAAAAGCTTCTGGTGTGGTGGTTGGTTCTCGCCACCCTGGATGATACACAAAAAATGTGGTGGTGGTGGTCTCCTTCCGTCGAATAATTGTACCGTGGCCAGTGATAACCCTTAGAATTCAATCTGCCAATGTTGCTGTAGTGGTGGTCCATTCATTCAATTTTTTATCCATGTGCCTTCGTGCGAGTTCGGAAAGTCAGTGATATGACAATTAAGATGGTTAATTAATAGTTAACTGATTAATTAATAGTTAACCATTTAATTAATAGTTAAATGATAATTAATAATTTATAGAAATATTATACAATGTGTTGTTACAGAGAATATATAAATGCATAAAATTTCATTCATCCAGCATATCAGGACGTAAGTAAAAAATCGATGACAAAATTTCATCTTTACAAACAGGAAACAAGTCTAGTTAAATAAAAAATGTTTCACCAAAAGAATTTGTTGTAGAAGACCAGTGTATATAGTACATTCATTAAATTGAAACATCTTATGATTAAATTTTTTGTATCTTGGGTAATGGCAGAAAATAGTTTATTTTGGCATAAGAATTTCTTATGTTCAGTTTTAGCAGAATCCGTTAATTTATATGCTCCAGACTTTAAATACTGTTTTTACGAAACAAAATAAATATTGAAGTTATGGGAAAAAATGTAGACAATGCTACAACAAAACCCATATGTTCTCATAATTTTATTACTCTAAACCAGAAGTAACAGCAGTTATTGATCAAGAACGCTTTTTCCGAGTTAAAAAAAGCATTAATATATGATTTTACAATTCTTTCATTTGTTTGAATATAATTACTATTAACTTGTTCTTTTACAAAAAAATGTGTAGGTAATGCTGCACTAACACAACGTTGGAACATTTTGAAAATCTATCAAATTAACGTGTATTCGGTAAAAAAGAATGTGTAAGTAATATTGCACTAACACTACGTTGAAATATTTTGAAAATGTATCAAATTAATGTGTAATTGGGTTAAAAAGAATGTTAGGTAATATTGAACTAACACTACATTGAAATATTTTCAAAATCCATCAAATTAACGTGTAATTGGGTTAAAAAGAAAGTGTAGGTAATATTCCACTAACACTACGCTGAAATATTTTGAAAATATATCAAATTAACGTGTAATTGGGTTAAAAAGAATTTATCCCAAATTTATGGAGCATGTAATCGTTAATTTTCATTTCTATAAAAGAAAATGTACAACCACACGAAATTTTGATTTTTTCCCTCATTATATGTTTTAGTACATGATAGATGATGTACAAATTTTATTTTTAAATAAAAGAAACAGCAGAATTTATATAAAATTTCTTTAAAAAAATTAAACAGATTTTTACGAAACAGAAACGTATTTGATGTACTTTCTCAGAAAAATTTCGCGACAACTTATTGCTTCAGATTAAATTGCAACAATATGCTACAATAAAATCTTTTCTGTATATTTCCATCCTTATTGAAGATGGATTGACATCATCTGGATTTTCGATTCAAGAATTTTTATAATATTTATGTTTGAAGGCACTAGATTAGCTGCCATACTTTTATTTTTAAAATTATGTATATTTTATTATTCTAACAAAGAGAATATTTTTCAGAAATGATATATACATACAAGAAAAATAATCGATTAGCTTTCATCCATTCGAAAATACAACTTAAATAAAATCAAACTGTATTATTTTTTATAGGAAGATCTTAAACATCATTCTTTTGTGACTCGTCATTTTTGAGGTAGAAAGTTGTTTCGTTTTCCTCCATTTATTTGTTTTCCAGTAAAGACAGCAGAAAATTTAGATATCTTGCTTTTGTCATCTACATTTTTTGCTGATACCGGCTAAACATCTGGATTGGTTCCCATTTACGTATTCAACGGCGGGATCAAATGCACTAAGATTGTACTTGTTCGGAAAGTCGTTAGGTACTGCTTTTTTTATGTTGATGAAAAAATAAATTTCTATATGAACCATTTTTTTATAATAAACATGCTTTCTTAGCATGAAAGGAAGATATTACAATCGTTAAAAAATTGAATCAAAACATTTTGATGAATTTCTATATTTTAAACTTGAAACATACATGTATATCTCTGTCTGTCTGTCTGCATCCTCCCGCTGGTGTGGTGTAGTGTGGAGAGGGGATTGCCTGCTCAGATAACGTCCTCGTCATCTGACCACCGTTCAAAATTATCAAGTCTATCTGAAAATAGCACTAATGTTGCTTTACAACGGGACGTTAATATAACTAAACTAAACTAAACTCTGCCTATCTGTAAGATAATAATTCAAAAATATAGAGAGGAAACATTACGAAATATTAGATGTTTAAAAATTTTATATCTATTTAGATCGTTAATCTTTATGCTCTGAGTTAAATCATGTTTATCCTTTAGTGCTCCAAGTCATTATGTTTTTTTAAATATTCAGAGATAACGTATTATACTAATAAAAAAATTTTATTTCAAGAGTTTGATGAAATTCCTTGTTTAGACTTAGAATATGACAATAGAATAATACAATACCTTCATTTATACCAATAAAAATTGAGAATGCCAAGTCGATATAAAATTTTTATGACCAAACCCCTTTCCAAACAATAAGAAAAATTTGGATTTGTCATGGATATAGTACAAATGCACATTAATAATGTCTCCATTCTGAAGCGATATTTTCTTTTTTAAGAAATATCCAGGAAATGAAGGAAATCCTCCAAGATGTACACCACATTTTTTCAAACTATAAAATCAGCAAAAAAAAAGACATCATTCATACATCAAAGTATATTTTAAGTAAGAGTTCAACATCGATTTTCTTTTGATGCATCTTTCGTATTTGTGAGCAAATTAAAAAATTTAATAAAAGATATTTCCGCTTATTCTCTGAAAATTTATTTTACCTAAATTACCTTTACCTCTTTAATAATTAATTAAAATTACCTTTACCTTTTTTAATAATTAATTAAAATTACCTTTAC